>JAHRHZ010000273.1:5811650-5914418 GCA_024137785.1 Ginglymostoma cirratum | reverse complement strand
TGCTGTCTCCTCTGGAGCTGCTGGCTGTGGAGGCAGTGGGCGGAGCGATGTCGGCGTCGGCTGTGGGCGGAGTTACGTCTGCGTCGGGCGTTGTGTCTGCTTCGGCGGTGGGCGGAGCGGCGGCGGCAGCAGCGATGACGGTGTTGGTTTCGGTGATGGAGGCGGTGGTTTCAGCAGCGGAGGCGTTCGCTGTCCCGGAAGTGGGGTTGTTTTTTTCTGCTTCTCAACTTTATCCCTTAAGACAATAAACTTTAGAGCTTTTGTTTTAATGCCTTATGAGGCATTAAGTGGTATTGCTTCCTGCAGTGCTTTATGTTCCTCTATCCTCAGATGTCATGGTCTTTCATCTCATGCTGTTATTTTCCAAGTGAGCATGTGGTTTCTTTATTCTTCATACCTAAATGCACACCTCATGCTTACCTTTATTGACTGGAATGTGCCAATCACATGCTTATCCTGCAAACTGCTTATACTGCATGCAATTGCAGATGGCATAATGTCCATTCTGTCCACAAAAATGACCCCAAGCTTCCTGCTGCCTGCCACTTTAACACAATACCATGTCCCCTGGCCAACGTCTCTTGTCTCTGGCTTCCTGAGGTGTTTCAACAAATGCTCAGCACAAGCTGGAAGAATAGCATCTCATTTTCTGCTTGGGAACCCTGCAGCCTTCAGGATTTAGTATTGTGTTCAATAATTTTAGGCCCTCAGCACCTTCTCCAATGTCTTCATCTGAAACCCCTCACACCAGGCCTTGTCATCACATGGGCTGTTACCACAACCATCCACAGTCCCGAGGAAGGGTCACCAGACCCGAAATGTTAACTCTGATTTCTCTTCACAGATGCTGCCAGATCCAATGAGCTTTTCCAGCAATTTCTGTTTTCATTTCTGATTTACAGCATCTGCAGTTCTTTTGGTTTTTATTTACCACAGTCATTCTCATTGTCAGCTACTGATGTCCTATTAGCAGCTAAATAAAAACCAGAAGAACTGTGGATGCTGTAAATCAGGAAAATCAGAAGTTGCTGGAAAAACTCACCAGGTCTGGCAGCATCTGTTAAGAGAAAATCAGAGTTACTTTAGTCAGAAACTCTGATGTTCTTTTCACAGATGCTGCCAGACTTACTGAACTTTTCCAGCAACTTGTGATTTTGTTTCCCATTAGCAGATATTCATTCTTCCAGGCTGACCTTTACCCATTCCTTTACCTGCCCAACTGTTGTTCTCTCTCTGGGCTCCAAGTCCACCTGCCGTTTACTCCTCCACCACCCCATCTTCAGCATTTATACTCACCTTTTCCTAGCTAGAATCAGTTTTGTAAGAGGGTCCCTGGTTAATTCTGCTTTCTCTCCAAAGATGCTTCCAGACCTGGTGATTTCTTCCAGCAATATCTATTTTTGTTTCTAATCTCCAGCGTCTGCAGTTCTTTGTTTTTCTAATGAATATAATTCGTCCATCTCTCTTAGTATTGAATCAATCTTCGATTTAGCATCATGTCTTAATAGTTCGGGGGTAGAGGAGGACCCTCTTTCCAAAAGTTCCAGTTAAAATGGTGTCTTGGTGTTGAGCAGCTTACTGATCCTCCGGTGCGCAGGAGGCGCTGCGGCCTGAGCGGAACAGAGTCGGAGACGGAGGGGGGATGATCTTAACACAACTTTTCACAACAATTTCTACCTACTGCACATGCGCAGAATGAGCGGCCTTTTCCAGTTTGGCGGAATCTGCCTGCCCCAGAAAATCGCCTGGGTCCCGGGCGGTTGAGGGTGAAGTCGCTTAAAAATGGTTGGTAGTTCCTCAAAATAAACATCGATTCTGGTAGTTAACAACTGCGTGGATCGCATGGATCCTTCAGAAAGCGAGGAATATTCAGTGTTACGAAGGATGGCGTTAGATTGTTGGCAGCTTCAGCCGCTGTCTCGCTTCCCAACGTGGCCATTACACTAAAGGCTGAGAAACCGATTCCAGGGCAGGACGTGAAAGAAATCGCCAATTGCACAGTTTTTTGGCCTAAATTACTGTGTTTATCATTTGTAAAATATTGCATTTTACCCATTTCGATAATTGCACACTGGCTTAAATCATTTTGTGTGGCTTAGGTGCTCATTCTGTACTGAACTTAGGCCTTCTTGGGCAAGAAAAGTGATCTGATTTGTCGCTTATCCCCACAGTTAAGCCCTTCTTGAGGTTTTCGTTTTTTAAAAAAAGTAGGCCTCACTGTTGAGGCTGGCCTCAACGTTTATGGACTTGATACAGTGTATATTCTTTAAAATGCCCAATGGTTCAATTTGTTGTCCTGAAGATTGTTTAAAGTTAAATTATTCATATGTGTAAAATTGGAGAGTTTAATATTTTTGTAGATCCTCAGAAATAGACAGTTCTGTCATTTTTAACTTTGATGAAATTAGTCCTGTATAATGGTCTTAAGTTACTTAAGTGGTGAGGACTTGAAATTCTGAATATGAAAAATATAATGTGCTGTAATTTTGATTTTTTTAAAGTGGTGTAGTTTTTTTTCTTTATTCATTAATGGGATGAGTGCGTTGCTGGCTAGGCCAGCATTTGTTGCCCATTCCTAATTGTCCAGAGGGCAGTTCAGAATCAACCACATTGCTGTGGGTCTGGAGTCACATGTAGGCCAGACCAGGTGAGGATGGCAGTTTCCTTCCCTAAAGGGTATTAGTGAACCAGATGGGTTTTTCCAATAACCGACAATGGATTCATGGTCATCGTTATATTCTTAATTCCAGATATTTATTGAATTCAAATTCCATCATCTGCCATGGCAGGATTCAAACCCAGTTTCCCCAGAACATTATCTGGGTCCCTAGATTTAACAGCCCAGCGATAGTACAACTAGGCCATCATCTCCCCCTAGCGTTGGTACGCCTGCTTTAGTCCTATTGGAATGTGGCATTGCCCATCTACAAGTGGCTTGGTATGACTTGTTGATGACTGGAGTTACTTAGACCATAATGGAAAAGAATAGTTAATTTTCTTCCCTAGGGCACAATAGTGAATCAGTTGGGCTTTACAGTTCAATTGCCTGATGGTCACTTTGTGGATACCAAGTTGCAAATTACTGTGGTGAGATTGTAAATTATGTCTTTGAACATTATCAAGGCTCCTGGATTCCTCATGCAGCAACATAACCACTGCATTAGCACAGCTCTTTAACAAATAAATTTCCCATATGTGCTGGGAAGGTACAGGAATGGAAATATTTGGAACCCAATCTGCATATTGTTTGGAGTGAAAAGTGTTTTCATTGTGACCTAAAATTTCATTTCCTTGCAGTTCAGGTAGTGTACAATTAGGAATGCAGGTGAGAGTGGGAGAATTGAATGTTGGCTACACTTCTCTAAGATTTAAAAAAAGAGTTTAAATGTCTGTGACTTAAATCAAAAAGCTCTGTACTGGGAATCTTGTGTGCACAACAGTGAGTTTCAGAAGGATCTGGGATAAATTGATTGAAAGACTTGGACAGGGTTTTAATTGATATGTAACAGCAAGGTGCTGTAGATCTGAAATTTAAAAGATAAAGTTGGCTCCCTGGCAGCTTCTCTGGATGAGAAACAAGTTGAGTCCAGTATGACTCTTTGGAGGAGGGGAAATGGCACTAGGTGCATTGGACCTGTCAGATGTGATTGGTCAAATAGTCTCCTCCCACGCTGTAGCTATCCTGTAATTTGAGTTGAAATTTCTATTTTATCTCATTCTGTTGAGGTTGTAAAGGACATTGATGAGGCCTCCTCGGGAGTACTGTGCAGTTCTGGTCACCCTCTTATAGGAAGGATATTGTTAAACTGGAGAGGGTTCAGAAAAGATTTACCAGGCTGTTGCCGGGATTGGAGATGTAAAAATAGACTAAAGACTGGAACATTTTCCATTGGAGTATAGGAGGTTGAGGTTTATAAAATCATGAGGGGCATACATAAGGTGAATGACAAGGGTCTTTTCCTTAGTGTGAGGGAGTTCAAAACTGAGGTGCATATTTTTGTGGTGGGAGGAGAAGAATTTAAAAGAGACACGAGGGGACTGTGGTTTTACCCACAGTCGCTCGTGTGCGAACTGCCAGAGAAAATGGTGGATGCAGGTACAGTTCCAGCATTTAACAGACATTTGGATAAGTCTTTGAATAGGAAAGGTTTGGAGGGATATGGACCAAGCACAAGCAGGTGGGACTAGTTGTGTTTGGAAAGATGGTTGGCATGGACTGGTTGGACTGATGATCTGTTTCTGTGTTGTGCTGCGTCCTTTCAGATTGAGGCATATTAAGTTTGTCCTGCAGAGGTTAATTTTCTCTTATCAGGGCAAATGAAAACTATCAGTTTTATTTCTTAGCAAATAAAATGAAACTGAGCATGTGAATATTGGAAACATGCAGAATTATCTAAGTTAAATATGAAGGGAGCATTACTATCTTTTACAACGAAACTAGCCTCTTGAAGTCAAAAATCCAGACAAGCAATCCCTATTTTAAAACTATTTAACCACATTTTTCGGCCTGATTTGATTAACAACCAGTCCTGGTAGTTTAGGATCTTAGTTCTTTAGTCCTTAGTTCATTATTCTTAGTACTTCAGTGTGTTGAGAGTTGGGTGTGGATACAGAAATTTTGTCTTCACCTAACATCATTAACCTCTAGCTAGTGTTTCCAAACAATTTACAGTTGACCAAACTGTTCAATGTTCACATATGTTACATGAGAGTCAGAGTGACTTGTTGTTTGGCAATCTGGCACTTTAGAGCAAGTTAGATAGGTGAAGTGGGCATAAGTGCATTTTAGTAGAAATTTCTCTTATCTGCTTTCCAACTGCAGACTGAGTAGCAGATGCAAAAGGTAGTGAATACTAATGAGATGGACTTGATCTGCCTGAACCTACAGCAATTGTCTTTTAACTGTTCGTGCTATGGCATAAAAATACTTCAGTCATGATTAGTGATGGTAACTTTGTATTGTTTGTGGCATTCTGCTCAAGTAAAATTGTCGTTGGTATCGGAGTGAGTATGTTTATAAAACAGCTAGGATATGTGACAGATTGGCAAGTACATCGCTATTTGGAAACGTTTACCTTGCACATTAAGTTCTTAGAAAGCTAACTTTTTTTTCTCTTTCAAACATAGGGATTTGTTAAAGTTGTGAAAAGCAAGGCGTACTTCAAGCGGTACCAAGTGAAATTTAGGAGGAGGAGAGGCAAGTTAATTGGGAAAACTGTTAGCCCCTTCCTTGCACTGTGCAAAGTTCCAGCAATTGGTGATGGGACAATGTTATGAAATGTACTCTTTTCCATTCTCAGAGGGAAAGACTGATTACTATGCACGAAAACGCTTAGTGGTACAGGATAAGAACAAGTACAATACCCCAAAATATCGGATGATTGTACGATTCACCAACCGGGACATCATATGCCAGGTAAAAGACTTGCATTAATAATTACTCTTCAGTGTTAAATGGGGTCTACGATAAGAAAACAATCACATTGTTGGGCACTTTGAATTTTAATGCTGTGTGAAAGACAAACTCTCTTTTCCCTGAGAAATGCACATGATGTTGATGGCTTCTTACCTTACAGATTGCGTATGCCAAAATTGAGGGTGATATTATTGTATGTGCTGCCTACGGCCACGAATTACCCAAATACGGCATAAAAGTTGGGCTCACCAACTATGCTGCATCTTATTGCACTGGTCTGCTTCTTGCCCGCAGGGTAAGTTCTAGGTTAGCACTCATATGTCATTTTAATGCTCTTGCTTTCATAAAAATATTTTTGATATGGTCAGAACATTGAGTAATTTCCTTATTTAATGCCCTTTATTGGAGGGATGTAGAACTTGTAATGGCTGTTAACCATGTCATTTTAATATGGTAAAATATGCAGGGGATATTGTCTTCAATAGTCTTACAAAAAGAGAGGTTTTGGGTGTACAGTTGTACAATGATCTTTGCATATTCCATTTTTTTCTACATTACAGTGGCTGAACTTCTTAAGCATGCTGTTGGCTGTTAAGTGCTTTGGGACATCCTGAGGTTGTGAAAGGCGCTATATAAATGCAAGTCTTTATTTCTATTGCAGTAGTTAAATATATACAGGAGCATTTAATCACAAGGTCTGAACGTGGGCATGAAAACAGTAATTTGCATTTATGTAGTGCCATTAACATTGAAAAGCACCACATGGTGCTTCACAAAAGTGAAATTGTAGTAAAAGTTGAGAAAGGAGCTATTTGGAGAATAATTAAAAGCTACACCCTAGAGTGTATAAAAATTGAAAGAGACTCATGGTGATAGAAGGGAGGCTGTCCAGCCTTTGGAGCCTAATAGTTGAGGACACAGTCATCAGTGATGGGAAGAATTTGGGGAATGCATAAAAGTTCATCAGGAGCAGTGATTGTTGGAGGCGGTAAGGTATATGGTGGAGGGTCTATCAGCATATGGGCCAGTGGCCCACAATCACAGATAATGTTTGCGATGTTCTAAGGCATGAAGTGCAGCTGGGATTCTGTGGATATCTGACTGAATTTCCCATTGCCTGTTGGATACTGTCTTCTGGGATGAGCCTTTAACGATATGCAAGATGCTTGTTTTCGGCCTCTAGGCTTCACTTCATGGACTGAGGCTGCAAAATCTGAGGGGATGATTTTGGAGAGAGTGACCATAATTCGGTTACGTTTAGTTTAGCGGTGGAAAGGGATAGGAACCTGCCACTGGGCAAGAGTTATAGATGGGGGAAGGGCAATTATAATGCGATTAGGCAAGACTTAGGAGGGATAGAATGGGGTAGCAAAATGCAGGGGATGGGGACAATCGAAATGTGGAGCTGGTTTAAGGAACAGATATTGCGTGTCCTTGATAGGTATGTCCCTGTCAGGCAGGGAGGAAGTGATAAGGTAAGGGAACCTTGGTTTACAAAAGAAATTGTATCTCTTGTTAAGCAGAAGAGGGAGGCTTATGTGACATTGAGACGAGATGGTTCAGATGAGGCGATGGAGAGTTCCAGATTAGCTAGGAAGGATTTAAAGAGAGAGTTAAGAAGAGCAAGGAGGGGACATGAGCAGTCATTAGCAGGTAGAATTAAGGAGAACCCTAAAGCTTTCTATAGGTATGTGGGGAATAAAAGGATGGCTAGGGTAAGAATAGGGCCAGTCAAAGACAGAAGTGGGAAGTTGTGTGTGGATCCTGTGGAGATCGGAGAGGTGCTAACCAAATATTTCTCATCTGCTTTCACTCAGGAAAAGGAGAACATTGTAGAGGAGAAGACTGAGATACGGGCTATTAGACTTGAAAGGATTGAGGTTATAAGGAGGAGGTGTTATCAATCCTAGAAGGTGTGAAGGTAGATAAATCCCCTGGGCCAGATGGGATTTTTCCAAGGATTCTCTGGGAAGCTAGGGAGGAGATGGCGGAGCCTTTGGCCTTGATCTTTGAGTCGTCATTGTCTACAGGTGTAGTACCAGAGGACTGGAGGATTGCAAATGTTGTGCCCTTGTTCAAGAAGGGCAGTAGAGATGACCCAGGTAATTATAGACCAGTGAGCCTTACATCTGTTGTAGGAAAAGTTTTGGAAAGGATTATAAGAGATAGGATTTATAATCATCTAGCAAGCAACAATTTGATTGGAGATAGTCAACATGGATTCGTCAAGGGCAGGTCGTGTCTCACAAACCTCATTGAGTTTTTTGAGAAGGTGACCAAGCATGTGGATGAGGGTAGGGCAGTTGACGTGGTGTACATGGACTTCAGTAAAGCCTTTGATAAGGTTCCACATGGTAGGCTATTGGAGAAAATGCGGAGGCATGGGATTGAGGGAGATTTAGCAGTTTGGATTAGAAACTGGCTTTCTGAAAGAAGGCAAAGAGTGGTGGTTGATGGAAAATATTTAGCCTGGAGTCCGGTTACTAGTGGTGTGCCACAGGGATCTGTTTTGGGACCACTGCTGTTTGTTATTTTTATAAATGACTTGGACGCAGACATAGGTGGATGGTTTAGATGACACTAAAGTCGGTGGAGTGGTGGACAGTGTGGAAGAATGTTGCAGGGAGACTTAGATAAACTGCAGAATTGGGCTGAAAGGTGGCAAATGGAGTTCAATGCAGATAAATGTGGGGTGATGCACTTTGGGAAGAATAATAGGAAGGCAGAATACTGGGTCAATGGAAAGATTCTTGGTAGTGTGGATGTGCAGAGAGATCTTGGTGTCCAGGTACATAGATCCCTGAAAGTTGCCACCCAGGTTGATAGTGCTGTTAAGAAGGCATACGGTGTGTTAGGTTTCATTGGTAGAGGGATTGAGTTCCGGAGCCGTGATGTCATGCTGCAACTGTACAAAACGCTAGCGCGGCCTCACTTGGAATATTGTGTACAGTTCTGGTCGCCCCATTACAGGAAGGATGTGGAAGCATTGGAAAAGGTGCAGAGGAGATTTACCAGGATGTTGCCTGGTCTGGAGCGAAGGTCTTGTGAGGAAAGGCTGAGGGACTTGGGTCTGTTCTCATTGGAGAGGAGAAGGCTAAGAGGGGGTTTAATAGAGACATACAAGGTGATCAGAGGATTAGATAGGGTGGACAGTGAGAGTCTTTTTCCTAGGATGATGACGTCGGCTAGTACGAGGGGGCAAAGCTGCAAATTGAGGGGTGACAGATTTAAGACAGATGTCAGAGGCAGGTTCTTTACTCAGAGAGTGGTAAGGGCGTGGAATGCCCTGCCTGCCAATGTAGTTAACTCAGCCACATTAGGGGCATTTAAACAGTCCTTGGATAAGCATATGGATGATGATGGGATAGTGTAGGAGGTGGGCTTAGATCAGTTCACAGGTCGGCGCAACATCGAGGGCCGAAGGGCCTGTTCTGCGCTGTATTGTTCTATGTTCTATGATGAGTGTTTGGAGGGATGCTGGAAGTTATGGAGATTGACAAGCCCATAGAGATTTTGATAGTTTTTTTTTAAAATTTGAGAAGCTGGTGATTTAGAATGAGTATATTTCAGCAGGGGCAAGGTTGATTGCTGAACTAGGCTTTATGTTGTATAGAATGGAAACGGCAGAATTGTGGATGAATTGAAGTTAAAAGGGTGGTGAATTTAAAGCTATCCAGAACGGACTAGAAACATTGAACCTGGAGCTGAGAAAGGCACAGGTGAGATTATCAGTGGAATATGAATGGGTTGAGGAAGATGTGGAGCTGACTGATGTCACGGAGATCATACAGTTTCTTATGTGACTAATCGCTCAGCTTCAAGTAGAACATAGTCTGGTTTTGCCTTGTGTGTGACAAGGAGAGAGAAAGAGGAGGTTACAAGGGTGGAGTTGTTGTTTGGGATAAAATGACAATTTATCTTTCTAGTCAGTAACAAGACTCTGTTTAGGGGGGCATGTAACCGGTGCTGAAATTTGGCATCTTGCGATACCAGTCATAGTCCCAATGTATACTTTACATCAACACTGCATGCATATATAGTGATCTTCTTTAATTTGGCCTTTTTACCCAAAGAAGTTAATTTCTTCAAGTGTTTGACTTTTTAATTCACTCACAGTATGCTGACTAGGCAGCATTTATTGCCTATCCCTAGTTGCCTTTGAGGAGGTGGTGGTGAGCTGCCTTCTTGACCTGCTACTTTTTACCAAAGGGAAATAAAATAAAAATATATACATAAGGAAGAGAGTTCCAGCATTTTGTCCCAGCAACACTAAATAAACAGCAATATATTTCCGAGCCAGGATGGTGAGTGGCTTGGAGGCAAATTTCCAGCTGGTGGTATTTCTATGTATCTGCTGTTTGTGTCTTTCTGATGGTAGTGGTCTAGGGTTTGGAAGGTTCTATTTAAGGAGCCTTGGTGAATTACTGTGTGGGAATAGCTTGCTTATGCTAGTATCAACATCAGACACTCCACGGGTACTGCATTGGTCACGTGTAGAATGAAGAGTCTTCAATTCTATGAACAACATGAATTAACACCTCCTAACAAAGCAAAATCTGATGTGATAACAGGAAGTGTTAACAGGAAATTGTTCAGGTCAGCGACATCTGTGGAGGGAAACATAATTAACATGTCATGTTGATGACCCAGTATTTATGTAAGGTCATTGATCTGAACATGATGTTGACTACTTCTTACTTTGACAAGGTGTCTAAAGCAAATATCTTTCCTCTCCATCTGACTGTTAACGATATAAAAGGGCAGTGCTCTGATCCACATTGGTTGCCATTCCTATGGATTTTGATGAAAAAATGGAACAGATTTGTATGAAATTTAAATCTGTGTACATTTCAATATAGTTATCTAAAGCACATACAGTAGATTTCTTGTCCACAGCAGGTTTTAACACTGTGTTCTGGGCATTGTAGTTATGGGTTTACTTTTAACAAAATAAAAATTGTTAACAATCTTTGACATTTTTTCTTTTTAAAAAGTTGCTGAACAAATTTGGGTTGGACAAGATCTATGAGGGTCAGGTGGAAGTGACTGGTGATGAATACAATGTAGAAAGCATTGATGGGAAGCCTAGTGCTTTCACCTGCTATCTTGATGCTGGACTTGCCAGAACCACCACAGGCAACAAAGTCTTTGGAGCTTTGAAAGGTGCAGTTGATGGCGGCCTGTCTATTCCACATAGGTAAGGGGCTGCATTGTGTCTTTTATTTCTAATGTTATTTTGTAATTTCAAGCGTTAATTTTGTGATTTGATGCCTGATGTTGAAATACACTGAACAATGCAAAATTAGGGGGTTAAAAAAAAGAGTAGTATGTAGGGGATTGCATCTATATGTAGGGGATTGCATCTATACGTTTAATTCCTGATTTCAACAGTGTCTTTGAAATGTGGCTGTAACTAACAGGAACAAAAATATGGATAGATCATGCCAAGTGGTTGATGCAACGTACAATAATGACTGATCTGAATAACGTTGCCATGGTTTCTTATAAACCTCCATGAAAATAATACAGTTTAGTTTCATACCTGAATTTCTGGTAACTATGGTTTTGAGGTGTTTCCATGTTTGTATCTGCTTTGATATAATTTGAGTGGAACTTAAGTTATTCTTACATGTGATGTAAATTTTGTGAATGTCTAGATTTACAGAAGTTATGAACTGCTTTCAAAGAGAAAAACAAGTGGAATATTAAATACACTGATTTCTTAAATTCCAGCACCAAGCGATTTCCTGGTTATGATTCTGAAAGCAAGGAGTTCAATCCTGAAGTTCATCGTAAACACATCTTTGGGTTGAATATAGCAGAATACATGCGCTACCTAATGGATGAGGATGAGGATGCTTATAAGAAGCAATTTTCTCAGTACATCAAGCATGGAGTCACAGCGGACAAGGTAAGGAAATGGATATTTTTAAAAGATATACACAATTCTCATTGATCTGTCTTTAACAACCGGTCTTTATAGCCCAGAGTGAGACGTTAGAGTAGTCCTGTGTAGAAAAACAAGATCTCGAGTTAAATGTGTTCTGTGGTTATTTTCAGGGGCATAGATAGACAGAATCCTACTGAACATACAAATTGACGAAATGAAAGTTTACATTAAGCAAGACTAAAAAATATTATGCTTAATTTGTTCTGTTAATCATTGTTCTAACAAAAAATCCATCCACCAACAAAGTAAAACTTGACAATGAGCCACATGCAGTGTTGTGATTTATTTTGAGAGGATTTGAATGTAAAAGCAGGGATGTACTACTGAGGCTTTATAAGGCTCTGGTGAGGCCACATTTGGAGTATTGTGTGCAGTTTTGGGCCCCATATCTCAGGAAGGATGTACTGGCCCTGGAGCGGGTTCAGAGGAGTTTCGCAAGAAAAGCTTCTCATTCCTGGGACTAAACATATGAGGAACGTTTGAGGACTCTGTGTCTATACTCGATAGAGTTTAGAAGGATGAGGGATCTAATTGAAACTTACAGAATACTGATTGGCCTGGACAGAGTGGATGTTAGGAAGATGCTTCTATTAGTAGGAGAGACTAGGACCCTAGGGCACAACCTTCGGGCAAAGGGAAGGCCTATTAGAACGGAGATAAGGAGAAACTTCTTCAGCCAGAGAGTGGTGAATCTGTGGAATTCACTGCCACAGATGCTGTGAAGGCCAGGTCATAGAGTGCATTTAAGACTGAGATAGAGAGGTTCTTGATTATCAAGGGGATCAAGGGTTACAGGGAGAAAGCGGGAGAATGAGGTTGAGGAACTTATCAGCCATGATTGAATGGTGGAGCAGACTTGATGTCTTATGGTCTTATGAAATTTTAAGATAAGTGATCTGAAGATAGACAAAAGGAGAGGTTTTAAGGAGATGTGAGTTTATGGAGGGAATTCCATAGCTTTGTGTCTAAACAACTGAAAGCATAATAACACTTAAAATCGGGAATGTACAAGGCAATAGAATTGGAGCAGTGCAAAGATTTTGGATGTTTGTTGCCTCAAGGAGCAGTTCAGAGAGAACGAGGTACAGAGCCCTGCAGTGATTTGAAACCGAAGATGAGATTAGCCAGTGTAGTTTAGCAAGGCACAGGGTTAACTGGTTGATAGGTCTTTGTGCCAGTTAGAACTTTGGCATTAGATTTTTGTGTCGGTTCAAATTAACGGTGGGTGGAAGATGGGAGGGCTTCCTGGAGTGTGCTGTTATGGCTGGAGACAGTTGAGGCTTAAGATAACAGACATGTAGATGAGTTGATTGAGGACCAGAGAACACTTGTGAAAGTGGAACAAACAATCTGATAAAGTAGGAAGCTCATTTCATCAACAGGATGTCAGGATTGTGAATGGTACGGTTCAGTTTCTGGCAGTATTTCTACATTTATATTAAGGAATGCATGGTAGTTTTGAGGGCTTAGTTTGATGAAGAACCAGACAGGCTGAACCGTGCGTCATTGAGAAAGGAAGGATTTGTGGTGTTAATTTTGGCCTAGTGTTTGGGGCAGAGATGAATTCATTGCTTCTGTAGTTTGAAGAAATAATTCATCAATTGTTGACTTTTGTATCAATCTTTCAGCAGGTTGGACAGACAACCATAATAGTATTATATTGCATTGATAGAGTTCTTGTCGAAGTACATTTCATAGTACAGTTGTGTTGCGCAAAAGTTTGACACATTGCCAAAGCAGGGCAGTTGGGGCTGGGCAATAAATGCTGGTCTATCCAATGATGCCTATGTCCGATGAATGAATTTTTTTAAAAAAAGGCTTGCCTTTCATTGTTTAACAAATGCAATTGAGCGTATTCCTCTCCTGCAGTATAAACTGTTGTGACTTGTTAGAAATTCAACGTTGCTTTGAGAATGTTTCTTTTTTCACCAGTATATTACTTCTGTACTACTAAGAATGTTTTTAACACAAAAGTAGGACATTTATCCCTGCTTCGTCTGTGCTGACTCTGCAAAATCAATTCAGATAGTCACCATTCCTTTCCTTGGAGCTCTGCGACTTTTTTGAGCTTATTGAATTCTGTTTCGACGGCCACATTTAAATTCAGCTCCCCTACTCTTTCAGGTACAGCAGATTTAAAAAAGTTTTTCTTTTGCCATTGGATCTTTTGCTAGTCTATGTTAATGTGTTTCTTGACTGAGTTTTTGAACAATGGGGAGTTTCTCAATTTACTGTCTAAACCCCTTGTGATCTTGAGCACCTGTTTCAAATCTGTCGACCTTCTGTAAGAACAAACTCAGCTTCTCCAATCTATCCAGTAATTTTTTTTAATTCTTTTAATGGGATGTGGTATCGCTGGCTAGGCCAGCGATTAATGTGCATTGACTTAGAGGCTGAGCCAATATTTCATGAAGTTTCTTCATAACTCTCTTATGTGTACTGTATGCCTTTCAAGCATAAACCTAGGTTCTTGTAGGCTTTTTAAAATCATTCTTTCAATCTGCCCATGTATGCATATGCCTGGGTCTTTTTGCTCTGCATCTGTTTAGAATTGTATTCCTAGTTTATGTTTCCTTTCCTCATTCTTCCTACCAGAAGGTGTCAATTTGCACTTCTTTGCATTAAATTCTATCTGCCAGCTGTCCTTGTTTTTCCACCATTATGCCGTGTTTTCTTGAAGTCTATCACTCTCTCTCTCCCTTCGTTCACAATACTTTCATGTTTTCTTACGTACTATCTGCAAATTTTGAAATTCTGCCCTGAGTACCTCAAATCGTTAACAAGCAGAGCCGTTGTCCTGGTGCATACCTTCCATTAGTTTAAAAAATAACCATTCACCACTGCTTTTTTTTTCCTGTTTTCTGCCTAACTTTTGTATTCATGCTGTTGCTGTCCTATATTTCATGGACTTTGCTGGCAAGCTTTTAACATAGCATTTTTATTAAATATGTTTTTGGAAGTCCATTATCCTCATCAATTGATTAACTGAAGTACAAAATAACCAATGAGTAGAAAAGAGATTGAGACAGAATGAGAAAACAACAGTGGCATCAAACTATGAAAATGGAATTGCAGTAATTGAAGAAGTTCAGTACTCTGGGTAGTAAACACTAGACTTCTTGTGATATCCTTATTTGAAGCTTCTTTTTTAAAAAAGATTTAAATCTCTCATTTTTGGTCAAAGCTTGAAGGGATGTTCAGTAAAGGAATGTTTAATCATGTTGCAAGGTTATTTATTGAAACTGCTTTTTTTTTCAAAATTTTCATAGATAGAAGATTTGTACAAGAAAGCCCATGCTGCCATCAGACAAAACCCTGTTCATGAGAAGAAGCCCAAGAGAGAAGTCAAGAAAAAGAGGTATTACACATGAATACTACATTTATTTATGACGATTACACAAAGTAAAATTAGACCTTAATCTTTCTTATTCATTCGAAAATAAAGATTTATTTTAGAATGAGGCTGGATCTGCTTTCAGGTCAAGAAGTGGAGGTAACTATCTTAATTGAAAGAGTGCATTTTTTTGATGTAAAAGCATAACTAGGTGCACACTTACTTGTGGATCAACTTTGTTTGTACATCTTGTTTTGTACATAGTGAAAAAGTCATTTGCGACTAAACCCAAATTCTTAGCATGTGCTTGAAAGCAAATGTTTTACCTGAATTACAACTACTGGTAAGTGGAAATGAGCTACTGTTATGTGAGAGCATGGATCCATCAAGGTAAACCCCTCAAGCTGCCTTGCTGCCCATTGTGTTACTTTGCTTGCAATGAGCTACTTTTAAATAAAAACTGAAAATACTCGGCTCTGAAAATACCTTGAATAGAGAGAATTTGCGACAACTAGCAAAGGAAAGGGGTTTATAGTAATTGATAGTTCATCATCTGAACCCTAACACATTGCTACAGGAGTTCCTTAGCATTGTGTCTTCAACCCAACCGTCTTCAGTTGCTCTCCATCATAAGGTCAGAAGTGGGGGTGATAGCAGCTGATTGTGTTTTGTTCAATATCATTTGCAACTCCACATATTGAAGTAGTCCATGCCTGTATGGAACAAATCCTGGACAACATTCAAGCTTGGGCTGATGGGAGACACAAATGTTACTTGCTACTTAAGTGACAGGAAATTACATTTTTAAAGAGAGAGATTAGCCATCTCCCCTTGACGTTACAGCATTATTATCACTCAGTCCACCATTATCAACATCACAATCATGACTGTTGAGCAGAAACTTAAATGGAACTGCCATATAAATACTACCCCTGAAACAAAGCAGGACAACGGCTGGAAATTTTGCAGACAATATTTTACTTCCTGACACCCCATAGCTTGTTCACCACATTTCAAGAAACAAGTTAGGAATATTCTCTACTTAGTACAGCATCCAGAAATTCCTCCATCACAGCAAATTCATCTATTGTTTGACATTCCATTTGCCTTAAATCTTTACACCCTCCATCATGACATATAGTAGCAGCAGTGTATCCATCTACAAGAATTGGAACTCGATCATCATTTTTTCCATTGTCACTGGTTCAAAATCCTTTAAACCACTTTGTAACAGCCCGGAAGGAGTATCTGCATCACGTGGACTGCAGCAGTTTAAGAATGAATACAATGCCATTCTCTCATACCTAAATAAGGACAGCCAATGAAAGTTGGCCTAGCCAGCACTGCGTCCGTGCTGTGAAAGCACTTTTTTTAAACAAAAGACCTTTTACGTTTTTTGAAATGCTGCTTGGGGGAGCTGTCATTCAGCCCATCATCCCATTAATCTGCCATCTGTTATGGCCTAGCTCTGTGTGATAGGGAAATGCAGAGGCTGAGTCACCATATGCTGCTGCTTCAATTTGCAGTTTGAAGAGCATCTTTCTGCACTAGGTCTTCTTCCTGGTGCTGCCTCCCTTGCAGGAGTTGCTGCTGCTCAGAGATAGGACATTCTGATAGTCACCAATCTGAGGCTCCATTATTGATGCAATACTCAGACCGAACCACAGCCTGCCACTCGGCCTCTAGCTTTAACCCTGGAAAGGAGAGAAATTCTGGATGGTCAGGATCTCAGCCGTGTCCTGTGTTCACCAGCAGTTGTTCCTGGCTCTGCCTTCTCGGGTCCTCAGTGCTACTCAGCATCCTGGCTTGGAAATATTCCACTGTCCCATCAGTGTTGCGGAATCCCCCCCACACTCAGCGAAACTTCACCACCACCATCCGAAAGGCAATTAAAGAAGACGATAAATGCTGGCCAGCCAGCAATGCTCTCACCATATGAATGAATAAAAAAAGCTCAAATGCCCACCAGTGGTAAAGCTACTGCTCCTCAGCCACTAGTGTCTAAATCTGAGCTGCTATTCCTAATGAGGTTTGGTCCCTTTTCCTCAGAAGTATGGATCCGAGTGGAGTTGGCTGAAGAGAAGCCACTCTTACCTGCCAAACAAATCTAAGGAAGGTTAACAAATCCAAATTGCAATTTGAGGAGGAAGAGGTTGGGCAAGTGTCTGTTTGGAGATAGTGATAGAGGAAGAAAAAGAAGTGTTGGGTGCTCAGTGGGGAAGGAGGGATGGGGAGCTTTGATCTTGGAGGACAAGAGCTAGGGAATGGGTAACTGGGAAGAGAAGCTTCTCAGCATGATAGGGAGGAGGCAGGTTTGGAAGAGGGATATGTGGTTGGTTGCAGTGACAGGGACTTCACTATTATGACCGTGAAGTATGTAGAACATGACTGAAATCTCCAAGAGTCATAAAACTAACCCTCCTTCAAACTACCTTTAAAAATAGATTTTCATAATTACATGATGTACTGTTAATTTTTAAAATGTGAGCTTTAACACAGTCACAATACTACTTCATTACTATCTTGTTTTTGCACCTGTCTCTGTAAAATAATCTGTGCTTTTTAAAATACATTCATGGGAATGGGGCATCGCTGGCAAGGCCAGCTTTTGTTACCCATCCCTATTTGCCATTGAGAAGGTGATGCTGAGTTTAAAAACTGGTCATGTTGCAAAATGCTTTGCAAAGCACTGCTTGTAGTCCTTTGATTCAGGTACATAATCCAGCAAGGTTATGTTTTGCTTTTGGTAGCGACTTGATTTGTCATTACGTGCATTAAGTGCCAAGCTACATTATTGGTTTTAGGCAGCTGTCCACCATCTTGTTGGAAGTTTCTTTTTTAAAAAAAAAAGGAATCTAAATGTGCCTATTCACTTGAAGTTGAATCTAGAAGGACTTGCATTCCACAACAGCTCATAAAAATTGCTATAGTTATATGTTTCCTTGTCACAAAACTTTCAGACTTCCTTATGCTACTGTTATGCTTGGGCATCATTTAACATTTGAACTTGTTGGTGATGGTTCAAGATCATTGAATTCATTGAATACTTTTGTTATTGAGTGGCTATTTAATTTTCTGCAAAAAGCTAAGTGTTATTGTTTTAGTGACAAGCATTGAACTATTTTTCTTATTTTATAGGTGGAACCGTCCTAAGATGTCATTGGAACAGAGAAAGGATCGTATTGCTCAAAAGAAGGCCAGCTTCCTCAGGGCACAGGAACAGAATGGCGACAGTTGAACGGTTGCCTTTAGCTATTATTCAGAAAATCCATAAATCTGATCCATATAAACTGCTAAATAAATTTAAAGAAAAACTGCTTCTGTTTGTATTGAGTGTGAAATATGAAGGGACAAGAAAATTAGTATTTCAGTGGAGTTTAATGTAACTGTGATGATTTTCCCCTCAGTAAGTTGAGGCCCCATTTTCCTGTTCATAATAGGGAGTGAAGTCTTACGCAGAGCAGAAATACGCACATGGAAATTCTGGGTTGGTGGGGCTTTTGTTTACTTTATAGGTCTCATCCTACCTATTGTGGATTATAGGTTTCCAACAGTCAGTGCTGCTTAAAAAGCTGCCATATAGAAATCAGATCTCTATTTTAGCTGTATTTGAACACAAAGATCACTAGGATAGGTAACTGTACAAGCAGATACTTTGTTTGGGTTATCCGAGTTGTCTAAATTTAGAAGCATGCCTGCAACCATTTGAGGAATCCTAAATTTTGATTAAATTTGTACCTTGCTGTTCTGAAAGTTTGTTCCTGTGTTGGTGAACTAAGAGGAGGAAGAAGTACCTACTGGTAATTAGTCTTTGAACCAGCTTGGAAACAAATGAATAAGGTGAAAGAATGCAAGAGCGGAGTACAAAAGAGATAAAATTGTATACTCACTTAATTTTGAACTGCAATGGTGTCACATGTTGCAACTTCCACTGTAGGACAACATATAGGGCAAGAATAAGACATTTAATTAAGTCACTCAACTGGCTTTTGCTCTACATGTGGAGGTATTCCCCAGGGATCAGTGCTGGGACCTCTGCTGGTTGCGGTCTACAGAAATGATTTGGAGGAAAATGTGGCTGCTGCAATTTGTAAGTTTACGGACAATACCAAGATTGGTGGAGTTGTGGGTTGGTGGAGTGTGAGGATTGTCAGGATACAGCAGAATATAGATCAGTTGGAGACACAGGCAGCAAAGTGGCAGATGGTGTTTAATCCACACAAATGTGAGGCAGTGCAGTTTGGAAGGTCAAGTTCAGGTGGAAACCATACAGCGAATAGCAGAACCGTATGAATATTGATATGCTGAGGGATCCGGGCAGGCAGGTCCATGTTGTTGAAGGTGCCGGCACAGGATGAGGTAGTAAAAAAGGTCTGTGGCATAATTGCCTTCATTGGAAGGGGCATTGAGTATAAGAATAAGCAAGTTATGTTGCAGCTTTATAGAACTTAAGTTAGGCCACACTTGGAATATTGCATACAATTCTCATCACCAGCCTACCAGAAGGATGTGGATGCTTTGGGAAGGGTACAGAAAAGGTTGCCAGGATGTTGCCTGGTATGGGGGATTTTAGCAATGAAGGAAGGTTGGATAGACTGGGTTTGTTTTCACTGGAATGCAGGAGGTTGAGGGGTGTCCTGACAGAAGTTTAAAAGTTTGTGACTGGCAAGGGTAGAGTAGAAAGTCTGAGGCTTTTTCCCAGGGTGGAGGGGTCAGTTACTAGGGGACACAGATTCAAGTAGGGGGGGTGGTGGTGGAAATGTTGAAAAGAGATGCGCGAGGCAAGTTTTTCTCACACAGGGTGGTGAGTGCCTGGAATGCACTGCCAGAGGAGATGGTAGAATGAAAAATCAGTTAGATGAATTTGTGAATACAGGGAAACAGATCCTGTAAGTGAGGACAGTTTTAATATGGAGAGCAAAATGTGTCAGTGCAGGCTTGGGGGTGGGGTAGGGTGCAAAGACCCTTTTTTTGTGCTGTATAGGTCTTTGGGCATGAGCTAAGTATGATGATTTGCCAAATCATTTTTTAAAAAACTGCAGTACTGAGCTGGCATGCCAACAGAGGGTGTACAAGACAGTTCAGGACTAAATTAGACACCATCTAATAGAGGGAGATATGAATGCATCCAAGATAGTTGCTCCTTTGAAAACAAATAAAAGTTGAAACCATAAGTAGGCACTTGTGACATTTCAAGTGATTAAAACCAGAATTATACAACGTACAGGATGGAATCGAAAACATAAAATGCAAAGATTAACAAGATATGTGAAGTTGAACTGTAAAGCAATATGAAACTATAACCTGGTTCTCTGGCACAGGTCTCTTTGGTGAAGGCCAAGGACTACAGTCTCCAGCAGATGGAGTCTTGGCCAGACACAATGCCCAGCAACATTTCCAGTCATGCATGTAACTTTCTGGGTCTGTTTTCTTTCCCTTTAAACATGTAAACATTCCCAGTCATTGGGAATATACTGTTGTAGTATTAAAATAAAACTGATGTAATAGGACCCATTAAAAAGGGAACCAGAAGTGGCAAACAGATATCCAGGAGTCCTGTGACAGAAAGATACTCAGGAACCCAGAAGAGGGTGGTGATATTGAGGAGCAGAAACCTAGGAAGACAGCACAGAGAAAATAGCCAAGAAAGAAGTTCCAGGTGGCAAAGTGATGCTATGTGCTGACTGTAAAGTGGCTGAGAGAATCCTTAGGAGTTCAGAAAAAGCTGGAAATTCATCAGCGATTAAATGTTAGAACATAGATATGCCAAGTCGGAATGTAATTGAAGGTAGTTCAGGAGTGGGATCTTCAAAAGGGAAGAGTGGAATTCTTTTGGAGGAAGACTTGAACATTAACAAAACTGTTGACTTGCAATGATATCTGCACTGGCTTGGTTTAGGTCATATCTACCATTAATGTGCAAGATTTGTGCTTGCTAATTTACATTTATAGAATAGAATTCCCACAGTGTGGAAACAGGCCATTTGGCCCAACCTGTCCACACAGAACTTCTGAAGAGCATCCCACTCCCCTACCCTATCCCTGTGTTTCCCACAGCTAACGCACCTAACCTACAAATCCCTGAACACTATGGACAATTTAGCATGGCCAATCCAACTAACGTGCACATCTATGGATTGTGGAAGGAAACCGGAGCACCCGGCAGAAACCCACGCAGACATGGGGAGAACATGTAAACTCCACACATGTTTGCCTGAGGCTGGAATCTAACCTGGGTCCCTGGCACTTCTTGATTTTAGCTCTAAGAGTACAAGATGGTTTTTGTAAGCTATTTAACTTTTCTGACTTATAAAGTTTGTGTTTGTTCAAACCCATGGAATCTTGAGGCTTTATTAGATAGGATCTGGGATTCCCAAATGTGGGATCTAGTTTATGATTGTAACTATGTTTTATAAACAAAATGTAAACAGTAGCTAAGTTTAAAAACTTGAGCCTATTAAGGGCCCAAATGGAAATCTTCATGGGGAAGCAAAAGACACGTAAAAGACCATAAGATATAAGAGCAGAGTTAGGCCATTCAGCCTATTAAATCTGGTCCGCCATTCAATCATGGATGATAGGTTTCTTAACTTTTCGCCTGCCTTCTCCCCATAACTATTAATCGCTTTACCAATCAAGAACCTATCCAACTCTTGGCTTGGCTTCCACAGCCTCCTGTGGCAATAAGTTCCACAGATTAACAAGCTCTTTGGATGAAGAAATTCCTCCTCATCTTGGTTCTAAAGCGGTGTCTCTTCACACTGGGGCTAAGTGACTCTACAAGAGTCAAAGTTAGCATGGACAGGTTAGAAATAGAAAGGGACAAAAAAAAAATGCAGATGCTGGAATCCAAGGTAGACAAACAGGTGGCTGGAAGAACACAGCAGGCCAGGCACCATCTGGAGGAAAGAAGCAAGTCAACGTTTCAGGTGGCAAGCTAAAGGGAATTCCAGAGCTTGGGTTAAAACAGCTAAAATGCAGATACTAGTTATAATGCAATTAAAATCAAGGGAGCCTAACGTATGGAACATGCATAGTTGTCAAAGGCTTGTAGACTTGGTGGCATGGAGAAGGTCCCCCACGTGTTAGAAAACAAAAGATTTTTAAATTGACACATTGGAAATCTTAAAACACTGGGATAATGGGTGGATGGAACATGCTGCCAATTAATATATGGCAGCAGTTTTGGAAGGCACAAATTTTATGTTAGGTTGGCTAGGACAGCATTGGAACAGTTAAGTTTAGTGCTAGCAAGAGGAATGGACGAGAGATCCAATAACAGATCATTTAAAAACAAAGTTGCTGGAAAAGCTCAGCAGGTCTGGCAGCATCTGTGAAGGAGAAAACAGTTAACGTTTCCGGTCCGGTGACCCTTCCTGTGAACTTTTTTGTTCTTAACAGTTCTGAGGAAGGGTCACCGAACCCGAAACGTTAACTCTGTTTTCTCCTTCACAGATGCTGCCAGATCTGCTGAGCTTTTCCAGCAACTTTGTTTTTTGTTCCTGATTTACAGCATCTGCAGTTCTTTTGGTTTTTAACAGATGAACTAAGACAGGATCAATGGTGACTGACATCACAGAAGTAGAAATAGGCAGTCTTGGTGATGAAACTCACTTCCATAGAAACGTTAAAGCCAATGGAGAAGATTTTATTCCAAAAATTTGATTTGTATTGTGGACTGGGTCACAGGTGAAAAAGCAATATATTTTAACTTTAATTAGAACCCATTATTCAATTGCCATGTTTACTTATATGGCACTTCCAAATCCATAATGCAGAGTAATTAAGTTCCTGTTAGAGTGAAAGGTAAAGCTGGTAGGATTAGAGGATAATGGATGAATAAAGATATCGAGGTTCTAATCAAGAATAAAGTAGATTCATATTAGATATAAACTGGGTTCAAATGAATCTCCAGGACAGCATAAAGAGTGTAGGGTCATTCTTAAGTGGAAGATCTGGAAAACAAAGAGAGGATATGAGATAGCCTTGGCAAATAAAGTTAATAAGGTTATCCTAAGAGATTCTGCAAGTGCATTAAGAGCCAGACAGCAACTAGCAAGAGAGTAGGGCCCCCTGAAGATCAAAGAGGTTGTCTTTGTGTTGAACTCAGGAGATAGCAGGGATATTAAATGAATATTTTGAGTTTTTACTATGGAGAAAGAAATAGAAGCTAGAAAACTCAGGGAAATAAATATTGATGTTTTGTAAACAGTTCGCTTCACAGAAGAGAAAGTGCTGGAGATCTTAGAAAATATTAAGGTGGATAAATCTCAGGACCTGATCTAGTCTATCCAAGAACTTCTTGGAAAGTTAGGGAGGAAATTGTAGGGCCCCTTGCAGAAATATTTGTATCATGTACAAATACAGGTGCGGTGTGGAATATGTGGAGAGTTGTTAATGTTGTGCCTTTGTTTAAACGGCTGTAAGGAGAAGCCTGGAAACCAAAGACCTGTGAGTCTAACTTGGGTGGTGGTTAAGTTGTTGGAAGTGATTCTGAAAGGGAGGATTTATATGCATTTGGAGAGGCAAGGAATGATTATGGATAGTCAGCATTGTTTTGTGTGAGGGAAATTGTGTCTCACAAACTTGACTGAATTTTTTTGAGGAAGTAACCAAGAAGATTAATGAGGGCAGAGTGGTAGACATATTTTACTTGGATTTTAGGCAAATCAGGGAAAGACTTATACACTTAATGATAAGGTCCTGGGGAGTATGGCTGAACAAAAAGACCTTGGAGTGCAGATTTCATAGTTCCTTGAAAGTGGAGTTGCAGGTGGACAGGACGGTGAAGACAACGTGTGGTTTGCTTGCCTATATTGGTCATTGCATCGAGTGTAGGAGTAAGGTCGTGTTGCAACTGTACAGGACATTGGTTAGGCCACATTTGGAATACTGTGTGCAATTCTGGTCTCCCTGCTATAGGAAAGATGTCGTGAAACTTGAAAGGGTTCAAAAAAGAATTACAAGGATGTTGCCAGGGTTGCAGGGTTTGAGTTATAGGGAGAGGCTGAATAGGCTGGGGCTATTTTCGCTGGAGCGCCAGAGACTGAGGGGTGACCTTACAGATGTTTATAAAATCATGAGGGCCATGGACAGGGTAAAAAGACAAGGTCTTTTCCCCTGGGGTGGTGGAATCAAAAAACTAGAGGGTACAGGTTTAAGGTGAGGGGAAAGATTTAAAAAGGGACCTAAAGGGCAATATTTTCACACACAGGGTGGTGCTTGTATGGAATGAGCTGCCAGAAGAAGTGATGGAGGCTGGTAAAATTACAACATTTAAAAAGCATCTGGATGGGTACATGAATAGGAAGGGTTTGGAGGGATATGGGCCAAATGCTCTCAAACGGGACTAGATTAATTTAGGATATCTGGTCGGCTTGTACAAGTTGGACTGAAGAGTTTGTTTCCGTGATGTACATCTCTATGACACTACTAAAGCCTTTGACAAGGTTCCGCATAGTAGACTAATAAGTAAAGTGAGATTACATAGAATTCAGAGTGAGCTTGCCAATTGGATACAAAATTGGCTTAATGGCAGGAGACAGAGAGTGATAGTGGAGAGTTGTTTTTTGGACTGGAGGCCCGTGACCAGTGGTGTTTCACAAGGATCAGTGCTGGGTCGTCTTTTTGTCATTTATATAAATAATATATAAATAAAATGAGAATACAGAAAGCATGGTTAGTAAGCTTGCAGATAGCAGCAAGACTGGTGGTATGGCAGACAGTCATAGGGTAATACAGCATGGAAACAGACCCCTTAGTCCTACCAGTCCATGCCGATTACAAAGAGATCTTGATCACTTGGGTCAATGGGCTGAAGAGTGGCAGATGGAGTTTAATTTGCATAGTTGCATTTTGGTAAAACAAAGGCAAGACTTAGATAATTAAAATTATGGCCTTGGGTAGCATTGTAGAACAGACAGACCTAAGGGTTCAGGTACATAATTCTTTACATATAGACAAGGTGGTTAAGAAGGTGTTTAGCATTCTGGCCTTCATTGCTCAGATGTTTTGAATATAGGAATTGGGATGCTACGTTGAAGCCTTTTCTGGAATCCGGTGTCCAGTTCTGGTCTCCCTTTTATAGGGATGATATCTTTAAGCTGGAGAAGGTTCAGAAGAGATTTACCAGGATGTTGTGGGGAATGGAGGGTTTGAGTTATAAAGAGAGGTTGAACTTTTTCCAGTGGAGCATAGGAGGTTGAGAGGTAACCTTACAGAAGTTTATAAAATCACGAGTGATATAGATAGGTTGAATGACAAGTGTGTTTTCCCTAGGGTGGGGATTTCAAGACTAGGGGACATATTTTTAAGGGAAGAGGATAAAGATTTTAAAAAGACATGAGGGCCAATTTTTTTTTAAAACACAGCCTGGTTTATATGTGGAAAAATCTTCGAGGTAGGTGGTGAGTGTGAGTAGAGTTACAATGTTTAAAAGACATTCAGATAAGTACTTGAATAAAAAATGTTTGTAGGGATATGGGTCAAGTGCAGAGAGATCGGACTAGTTTAATTTGAAATTATGGTCAGCCTGAACTGGTTGGACCAACGGGTCTGTTTCTGTGCAGTTTGACTCTATGATTCTAAGCGAAAATGTTTTGAGATACTGAAGTTGGTATCAAACACAAAGGTTATGGATGGTCTAACTCCACTTCAGGACAAGGAATAAAGAGTTTGCATTTGGGGACAAAGATATGGGTTCAACTTTCCAATATTTGGTTGGAGGAAACTTTTGCTCATCCAACCACTAAATTTACACAAGCATTATGACACACTGGAAACTGGAGGATTCAAGAATGATGAGATAAAACTGAGCATTGCTAGCATACAAGTGGAACCTGATGTGTTTTTGGTAATTTTGCTAAGTGGCAGCATAAAAGTGAAAAAGAAAGGCTGAGGATGGATCCTTGGGATACTCCAAAAGTAATGATGGTCATCATTTGAAGTGTGAGGTGTGCCACAAAATAACAGTTAATCACATGTTAATGCAAATGTCACACCTTAAAACTACAAATGGACTGCCTCTGATTTATGCAACATCCACTGAGGAAAAACTCCAGGAATACTCCAGTAGCACAATATACGCAGGCTGTTACATGGCTTTAAGAACAACGTTCTGATTGTCTCTTAAATTATAATTAATCTTTGAATTAATTCACCCAGTGTTTTCATTATTTTCCTTGTCATATACAATATCCAGATGTCACTGATTGTGACAAATGGTGAGAGATCTTAAACTAAGAAGTCCAAGCATTTCCTCCTAATTCCTTATAATTGGGATCCTGAAATTTGCAAATTCCTGCCGGGAATCTGATTGACTTCAGCACAGTTAACTGTTTTCTCAGTGAAAATTCAGATAACAACCACAACTCCCCACCAGACCTCAGAACAGTAATGTGTAATAGCAAAGCAGATCATTATTTCCTTGGAAATACTTAGTTGCCTTGCTTTGTAAGGCACAATCAATAATGATTGGTACAAAGAGTACTGTTGGGAGTCCAAAGCCACATCTATCTTCAAATGCTGCACCTAGTTAAAAGGAGGTTCAGAGAACAAGTTGGGAAAACAACTAGATAAACAAGTGTCAAAGCAGGAGGCTTTGCAAATAATTTAACGGCGATTTTAAAGAATATCTAGATGCTAGAAGTCTGAAATAATTCTTGCATATAAATGATTGACCAAAAAAGTAAAAATATGTCAAACTGACTTTTGTGATTGTTCGTCATTAAAATTTCATGATTAAGCAATGGTTTAAATGGAAAAAAAAGTTTTGTTTACCACAATGTTCCAATCACTGTGATGTTCAATCACTCAAAGTTTTGTGGTTAATTTACAATAGGCTTGTCAAGTAAACCTAACCCTCCAGAATTTATTGACCATACATACAGTGAATAAAATGGATAAGTTTTACTGAAAATGTGACTCACACGCAAAGACACACAATATGCTGTTTAGTGGATTTATATACAGTACCTGTTTAACTACATCAAGCTTACAAACAGGATGCCCGAGACTTTTTGTTTTCTCTATAGCACAGCTTACCTGTTAACTATATCGGAACACCAGTCTCCAATAAATGGCAGACTTACTGGAAATGAAAGTCCCATCAAACAGCTTAGTATTTATTAAGCTATATGTCATTGTTAGGAAACTTATTTCTGTGAATCCCTTCTGCAAACTTTCATCTTTCAACCTATATAGCCCCAGGCTGTGTGTTTTTCAATTTGTGTGCTTAGGCATTTAAAATGGTTTTCAACCACTGGCTGTGTTCCTTTGAACTACTTAGACCTAGTCGTTTGGAAACAGATTAATTGCTCATTGGTTGATTTAGAGAGGAGCAACTTCTACCAATCATCCAGCTATGGAAAATTTAAGAATGCAGCAACCATCATCAGAAATGCCTACTTCACAGGTGTTGAAGAATGCAGCAATGATGTTGGAGAAGATTGTGTGACTGAGCCAAGAGTAAAATCGCAAAGATGATGGTTTTGGCAATTACAGCAATATCAATTGCAAAAAGCCAGTTAAATCAGTGGGACGGACTACTGAAACACAGTAGTGTAGGTAGTTAGGCCAGGCAGCAGGGACAGTCAATGTACAATGTAATGGTTTGGGCCAGCAGTATAGACGCAATATTTTTTGGTATTAAGAACTGAATGAGTGACAACCATGCAGCGACACTGAGGGAAATCATTATGACAACTAGGATCCCAGACTTCATAGAATCATAGAATCCCTACAGTGTGGAAACAGGCCCTTCAGCCCAACAAGTCCACACCAAACCTCAGAGCATCCCACCCAGACCCACCCCCCCAACAATCCACCTAACCCACACCTCCCTGAACACTACCGGCAATTTAGCATGGCCAATCCACCTAACCTGCACATCTTTGGACTGTGGGAGGAAACCCACGCAGACACAGGGAGAATGTGCAAACTCCCCACAGACAGATGCCCGAGGCTGGAATCAAACCCGGGTCCCTGGTGCTGTGAGGCAGCAGTGCTAACCACTGAGCCACCGTGCCACCCATAAACTTGATCTCATGTTTATTGCTAATTGACTGATGACCTCAACTAAGGCAAAACTTTAAGGTGCTAGGTCTGTTGTGGGATAAAACAAAGCCCCCAGTTTCTCAACTTTTCCCCAATGAGAAATGGTGTGGCTCAATAAACTGCCACCACTGACAGTCCAAATACATACACTTCAGTACTTTGCAGGATTGCAAAGGAGTAACAAAAGCTTAGTTTGACTCTCTGACTTAAAGGAGAGGTATTTCCAAGTATCCTTCATGACTTCAGAATGTCCCAAATTGCTTTTCATCAGTGGAGCAGTTTTAAGATGCTCCAATATAGATTATAGCTAACTCCTACAAATAACAAACGTAATCACGGTGAGATAGAAAGAACACAAACTGAAGTAGTTGAAGACTATAAGTGTGACTACATGATCATGGCTGATTTTCTGCCTACTCAACGTGTTTTGATTCTTTGAGGGGCCAAAAGCTTGTCCCCAAGCCTTAAGTATATTCACTGATGGAGCATCCACAGCCTCTGGGATACAGAATGCCAAAGCTTAACTTTTAACAACAGAAGAAAATTGTAGTGGGATTTACCATTAGGGTCCTCAAACATGCTCTATCTTTCAATGGCTGATCAGATCTCGGCTTCAACATTGCTTTCCTGCTTGTTTTCTATCACTTGGTTGGACTCCTCTTCAAATCTCAAATGTCTACCTCAGCCTTGAACATATTCAATGATTTGGCATTAATAGCCTTTTCATCGCAGTCTTAAATAAGACAATCCTTATTCTGAAGTTATGTCCCTTAGTTCTAAATTCCTTCACAAGGGCACACATCCTCTTAGTAGTTAGATTATCAAGCCCTATCAGAACTTTGTATTTTTCAAAAAGGTTCCCTCTCATTTTCCTAGACTCCAATCAATGTAGCCCCAATCTGCCTAACCTTCCCTTATGATGAACCCTTCACCCCAGGAATTAGTTATTGAGTATTCTTTGAACTGCTTTCAATGCTAACTATGGAGATCAGAATTGTATGCAGTACTCGAGGTGTAGTTTCACGAACATTGTTAAGAGCTGTAGAAAGACTTTTTATACTTCATGCCTCATGTGATATAGGACACTTCTTTTTGCCTTCGTATTTACTTACTGCACCTGCGTACTAACGTTTTGTGTTTCATGCACAAAGAAAGCCAAATCCCGCTGTACTACAGCATTCTGGAGCCTCTCTCCATTGAATAACCTAATCTTACCCACATTTGTACTTCATCTGTCAATTTTTTTGTCCACTCAATTAACCTACCTCATCCCTTTGCAGCTTTTGGTATCCTCCTCACATCTTGCTCTCTCACTTCGCATCATCATCATCAAACTTATTTTGTCCCTTCATCCAAGTCAATGACATGGATTGTAAGTAATTGATTCAATTTGTTATCCAACATGAAAATGATCCATTTATCATGACTCTTAGTTTCCTGTTAGTTAGCTAATCCTTTATCAAGACAAATGTATTACCCTCAACACCATGAGCTTTCGTGTGGTAATCTTTTATGCGGTACTTTATCAAATAGCTTTTGGACAAAGGAGCAGAAAGAATTTTAGCAGCCATTTATATACATAAAAACTGGCTTGGTATTTTTAAATACTGTACAGTCAACAGGATTAATGAAATGAATATGAATATAAAGTGCTCAATTACAATATTTTTGTAAACCAGCTTTTGTAATCTAATTATACAGTTGAAATTCTAAAGCATTTCAAAATTCTTGCTATTCTAAAATAATAGTAAAGGCGATCTCTTCCTGATTTAGATTTTTTTCCAGTTACCATATTAACATGTAATTTTATTTAAGCTAAAATGAGTGTCAATATTAACCAACATTCTCTTCTGCAAATAAATAGTCATGCTACAGACAATAGTTTTAAAAAAGACATTAAAAACTTCTCATGCTGCGTAAATTTTTTTTTAAATCAAAGAAAAGCAGCAACATTTATGACCACAAAACGAAAAACAAAATCTCTAGTGGTTTTAGTATTTTTGTTTAACAGTAACCAAAATGGAAATATTATGAATAACGCTGTTCTGTGCTACATGGTCAAACTAAACCAACCAGGGGGATCTGCCAAAAAAAACACTTCCCAAATGATTTTTAATTGACACAAAGAATTTTCCTTTAGCATTTAGGAATCTTTTGTATGTGAAATTTTCTTCCACAGTAATGTCTTTAGATTGTTTAATATCAAGGAGTGTTCCATTTCCATTTGACTTGCTACTCCTCGGAGAGCTATACAAGAGTAAAGCTGTTTTTCCAGTTCTTCTCTCACATCAGGAGGAGCACCATTTAAAAGATAGTCTTTCAGCAACGTGCAGACTTTAGTCAGGTTTGGCTGATCCAGTTCCGTGGAGCACTGCTTTTTGCTTTGATGACAAGTTGTTCTGCAGTCTGTGCCATAGACACAATCCACATCAGTCTCGCAGTGGCGGCCTCCAATTAATTGTTTGAAACTAACTTCCGGTACAACTTTTCTCATGTCTATCATTTTTAAATCATGTTTAACATTGTAACCAATGTTATTTGCACTCATGTCGCACATAAGGAAGTTACCAAATGTTCCATGAAAGACATCCTCAACAAATTCTAAGAGGCCTATTGAGATCTTAGCTTTTCTGGGCCAGGAAGGAGTAAACCACTGATCCATACTACGCCTCAGACCAGAAGGAATGAAGAACTCCAAAACCCAAGGAATGGTGAGTCCATACAGGTAACTGTAGTGGACTTTCTCTGTTACATAAAGATCTCCACAGAATCCAAGAAGTTTTGGTGTATGCTCCTTGTCCTGGAGAATTACCGTGATCAGAAACTCATTAAGTTGCAGTAATGCCCATGTAGATTTTGCTTCTGCGAGAGAGATGTGACCATCTTTATTTCCATCTGCTACAGTGACAACCAACTTGAGTAGCTTTTGAAGGTTTGTCTGATCACCAAGTTTTGCCTGAGGAAAAGACAATAATATAGTCTGTTCTCAAAGTAATATTTGTACTAATTTGAAAATGCATACCAAGACCTACCTTTAAAAGACTGTACACCATTTCTCGAAATTCCTCCATGGAAGTTCCTTTTGTTGGTTTGTCAAATAACACCATCTCTTTTCTCGGCTCCATATTAGAATCCAAATCAAAGTGGAAAGGTTCTTCAAGTCTGCATTTTAAGATGACTTGTGATTCATCCCACATTCCCCTGTACACCTTGAAAATAAGAACAGATTTAAGAGCTATTTAGGAGATTCAATTGTAAGGGGAACAGATAGCTGATTCTGTGGCCACAAATGAATCTACAAGATGGTATCAGAGATAGTAGGAACAGCAGATGCTGGAGAATGTGAGATAACAAGGTGTAGAGCTGGATGAACACAGCAGGCCAAGCAGCATCAGAGGAGCAGGAAAGCTGACGTTTCAGGCCAAGACTGGGTTCTAAGTTCGGAGATGTCTTGGAGTGTCTGCATGACATATGCGCAGTACATATCAGTACCAATGACATTGGTAAGAAAAGGAACTAGATCCTCAAAGCAGAACATAGGGAGTTAGGAAGCAAATTAAAAAGGACCTCAAAAGTAATTAGCTCAGAACTGCTATCAATACCATGTGTTACAGTACAAAAAGTAGGATTCATCAGATGAATATGTGGCTGATGACAGTGCAAGAGAGAGGGTTTCAGATTGCTGGGGTATTGGGATTGGTTCTGGGCTAAGTGGAACCAGTACAAACTGGACAGGTTGCACCTGGGCAGAAGTAGAACTGATCTATAGGGAGTATTTGTTAGTGCAGTTGGGGAGGGTTTAAACTAAATGGCAGGGGGATGGAAACCTAAACAGGGAGACAGTAGACAGAGAAACAAAGGCAAATGAAAACACAGAATTGGAAATAAGAAAATTGACAGGTAGAGAATTCAAGCCACAGTGCTAAACAATGTGAACTAGGACTAAAAATGTCACAATGATAAGACTTAAGGCACTGTGTCTTAATGTGCAGAAAATTCTAAATAAAGTGGATGAATTGGTCATGAAAGTAGATATAAATGTATACAATATCGTGCGATGACAGAGACATGGCTGCAGGATGACCAAGAATGAAAACAGATTATCCAGGGGTATTCAGTTTTTAGGAAGGACAAAGTGGAAAAGGAGATGGGGTAGCATTGCTGGTTAAAGAGTCATTAATGCAATAGTAAGGACAGATATTAGCTCCAGTGAAGTGGAATCTGTATGGGTAGAGCTTAGAGGCAACAAGTGGCAGAAGACAACAGTGGTAGTTGTATGTAGACTCCCAAACTGTAGTGGTGATGTTGGGGAAGGCATTAAACACAAAATTAGAGTCACAAGCAACAAAGGCACAACTGCAATTATGAGTGACTTTAATTTGAATATGGATTGGGCAAATCAAATCAGTAGCAACACTGAAGCGGAGGAATTCCTGGAGTGTGTTTGAGATGTTTTTTCAGATTAACATATTGAGGAACCAGCTCGAGGACAGGCCATCCTACACTGGGTATTTTATAAAGAGTAAGGAATAATTGGCAATCTAGCCATGTGAGGCCACTTGGGGAAGAGTGCGCATAATATGATAGAATTAATTAAAATAGAGTTATACAGTTGATTCTGAGACTAAGGCCCTGAATCTAAATAAAGAAAACCATGATGGTATGAGATGTGAACTGGCTATGATAAATTGGGAGTGTTACTTGACAAGATGACAGTGGATTGGCAATGGCGAACATTTAAAGAGTGCATGGAGGAACTGCAACAATTGTTCATTCCCATCAGGCACAGAATGGGAAAGGTAGCCCAGTCATGGCTAAGAATGGAAATTAGGGATAGTATTAGATCAAGGAAGGGACATACAAATTAGCCAGAAAATAGCAGCAAACTTAAGGACTGGGAACAGTTTAGATTTCAGCAAAGGAGAACAAAGAGATTATTTAAGGAAGAAAAAAAAAATCAAACCTGAGTTTGCAGAGAATATACAAATTGTTTGTGAAAGCTTCTATTGGTATGTGAAGAGAAGAAGATTGGTGAAATAAATGCAAGTCTTTACAATCAGAAACAGGTAAAGTTATAACGGGAACAAAGAGAGCATATCAATTAAATACATATTTTGGTTCTGCCTTTACAAAGGAGTACACGAATAATGTCTCACCTGGATTAGTGAGAGAGAGGAAATGAAGAAAATCAGTGGGGAAATGGTATTGAGGAAATTAATGGGATTAAAGGCTGGCAAATGTCTAGGGCCAGACAATCCACATCCCACAGTATTAAAGGAAGTGGCCCTAGAAATATTGGATGCATTGGAGGTCATCTTTCAAAATTCTGCAGATATTGTAACAGTTCCTACAGAATGGAGGGTAGCTAATATAACCCGACTATTTCAAAAAGGAGGCAGAAAGAAAACAGGCAATTATACTGACATTTATATTAGGGAAAATGCTGGAGTCCATTATAAAAGATTAAATAGCAGGCACTTTGGAAAAACAGAGACAGAGCAAGCAAGGATTTAAAAAGGTAAATCACACTTGACAAATCTACTGGAATTTTGAGAGGATTTAACTAGTAGAATTAATCAGTGGATGTGGTTTACTTGGACCTTCAGAAATCGTTAGTTAAGGTCTCATTTGCTCAACTTGTCCAAATCATACTGAAGCACCTCTGCATCCTCCATAGTTCACCCTCCCTGGGATTTGGGGAAATGTAATGACCTGATCAGAGAACTAGCTGACAGGCAGGAAACAGACAGTAGGAATAAAATGAGTCATTTTGTGAGTGGCAGCCAGTGACCAGTGGAATAATGCAGGGATCAGCACTTGGGCCACAACTATTTACAATATCTATTTACGAATTAAATGGGAGAACTAAATTTTATATCTCCAAGTTTGCAGGCTACACAAAACTAGGTGGGAGAGTGAACTGTGGAGGATGCAGAAATGCTTCAGTATGATTTGGACAAGTTGAGCGAGTGAGAAAATACACAGCCAATCAAGTATACCGTGGATAAATGAGAGGTTATCCAATTTGGCAGCAAAATCAAGAAGGTAGATTATTTGGCAGCAAAATCAAGAAGGTAGATTATTTGAATGGTGATACATTGGGAAAAAGGGGGAGGTGCAACGAGACTGGGTGTCCTTGTACACCAGTTGTTGAAAGCAAGCATGCAGGTGCAGCAGTTGGTGAAGACGACAAATGGTATGTTGGCCTTCTTAATTACAGCATTTGAGGACAGGTGTATGGTTGCCTTGCTAAAATTGTACAGAGCCTTGGTTAGACCAGACCTTGAGTACTGTGTGCAGTTTCGGTCGTCTATCTAAGGATGGATCTTCTGGCTATGATGGGAGTGCAACAAAGGTTTACCAGACAGATTGCTGAGATGGCAAGACTGATGTATGAAGAGAAACTGGATGAGTTAGAGCTACATCCACTAGAGTTTAGAAGAATGAGAGGAGATCTCATAGATCTCAGGTGATTCATTTTGGAAGGAAAAGCTTGAAAGCAGAATACAGGTTAATGGAACGATTCTTGGCAGTGCGGAGGAGCAGAGGGATCTTGGGGTTCATGTCCACAGTTCCCTGAAAGCTGCCACCAGGTGGATAGAGTTGTTAAGGCGGCATATGGTGTGTTAGCTTTCATTAATAGAGGGATCAAGTTCAAGAGCCATGAAGTTATGCTCCAGCTATACAAAAGCCTAGTTCAGCCACATCTGGAGTGTTGTGTCCAGTTCTGGTCACCTCATTATAGGAAAGATGTGGAGGCATTGGAAAAGGTGCAGAGGGGATTTACCAGGATGTTGCCTGGAATAGAGGGAAGGTCTTATGAGGAAAGGTTGAGAGAGCTAGGGCTTTACTCTTTAGAACGACAAAGGATGAGAGGTGACTTGATAGAGGTGTACAAAATGATCAGAAGTATAGATAGAGTGGACAGCCAGAGACTTTTTCCTAGAGTGGAGGTAGCTATTACAAGGGGGCATAGTTTTAAAGTGAGTGGCGGTAGATATAGGGGAGACGTCAGAGGTAGGTTCTTTACTCAGAGAGTGGTCGGGGCGTGGAATGCATTGCTGGAGAGCGTAATGGAGTCTGCCTCATTAGGGGCATTTAAGTGGCTATTTGATAGGCATATGGATGATAGTATAAGGTAGGGGTGGAGGTTAGATAGACCTTAGAATTAGGGTAAAGGTTTGGCACAACATCGTGGGTCGAAGGGCCTGTGCTGTGCTGTACTGTTCTATATTCTATGAAATCATTGAAATTCTAACAGGGCTAGACAGGGTAAACGCAGGCAGTTCCTGATGATCAAGTAGTCCAAAATCAGGGGTCACAGTCTAAGGGTACAGGGTAGGCGATTAAGAACTGAGATGAGGAAAAAATTTCTTCACTCAGGGAGTTGTGAGTCTGTAGAATTCTCTGCCACAGAAAGTGGTTTAAGCCAAAACATTGAATGTTTTCAAGAAGTTAGATATAGTTTTTAAGGGCTAAAGGGATCAAAGTATATGGGGAGAAAGTGGGAACAGGGGACCAAGGTGGACGATCTTCCATGATCATATTGAATGATGGAGCAGGCTGGAAGGGTCGAATGGCCCACTCCTGTTCCTATTTTCTTCATTTCTATATTTACGAAATAGAATGGAAGAAATCAACATTGCTAAACAAAACTTCAAAATTAAAGTTTCTAAAATATTTTGGTGAGAATAAGGATTTTTAAGAGCGTTGAAAAACCATTTATAACTTATTTTACATCCAAAATCACAACTGACTTAAACATAGAATATTTAAGTACTGAACTGATTAGAAAACTGATTATATCATACAATAGTTTCTGATTTTTTAAAACTTTTTTTTCTTTATTCATTCACGGGATGTGGGCATTGCTGGCTAGGCAGCATTTATTGCCCATCCCGAATTGCCCAGAGAACAGTTAAGAGTCAACCACATTGCTGTGGGTCTGGAGTCACATGTAGGCCAGACCAGGTAAGGATGGCAGTTTCCTTCCCTATAGGACATGAGTAAACCAGATGGGTTTTTCCTGACAATTGGCAATGGGTTCACGGTCATCATTAGACTCTTAATTCCAGATATTTATTGAATTCAAATTCTACCCTCTGCCATGGCAGGATTCGAACCCAGGTCCCCAGAACATTATCTGGGTCTCTGGATTAACAGTCCAGCAATAATATCTGTAGGCCATAGCCTCCCTGACACGTCTTGCAAACAAATCACATCACATTACTGAAATTAATTTTCACTAATTTTTAAATGTTCTTTCGCAAAAGCTCTTCCTCCCAGATAAAAAGGGACACAGGATCTTGTTTTTTCCGTTTGTGCTGATCTGTTGTCAATCACTTCAAAATGTGCAGGAACAATTAAAGATAGACTTTACTGGATCATCTTAGCATGTCAAATTCTTCAACATAATCAGTATGATAGTGATAAATATGAACATACAAGCAAGGAACAAAACTTGGCCACTATATTCTTCAAGCCTGCTCCACCTTTCAGTAAGATCATTGGTAATCTGATTTTAACCTTGACTTTACATTCCTGCATATCCCGATAATCTTTCATCCGCTTGGTTATCAAGGATCCATCTATCTCTGCATTAAAAATACTTGATGTGTCCGCATCCATTGCCTTATGACTATAAATTGGCACCCATCCTTTGTTTGGCACTCCTAACGTTTCTTTAAAAAAAACTCACTCTTACAAGAAGGCATGTAACAAGGATCCGTCATGTTCCTGGTCTTTAACTTTTTAAATAATAAAAAAACTTATTGGCTGCCTTGAAACTAACTGGCCCTATTTATCACTTACTTCTTATTTGTGGCTTCTCATTCACCAGCTCTCCGAAGCCCCTCGCTTCATCCCGTGTGCTGTTTCTCATGCTCCTGCCCCCTTGCTGCTTCCGTCCTCTGACCTCCTCATTCAGTCGTGCTCGCCTGACCTTATCTCTTCACTGCGTTCCACTTTTCACTTTCTCCCTCTTCTGATTCCCGTGCTGCTTCCCCTGCCCACTTCCTCTCTCCCTCCTACTCTAATTCTCTGCCTCAACACAGGCTCCTCAGAGAGCCAAATGGATTTAAATGCCACCGAAGGCTGCAGGAACAGCAAATCATATTCAGCCTGGGAACCCTGCAGCCCAATGGCATCAATGTGGATTTCACAAGCTTCAGAATCTCCCCTCCCCCAACCGCATCCCAAAACCAGCCCAGCTCATCTCCACCTCCCTAACCTGTTTTTCCTCTCACCTCAAGCCACACCCCCATCTCCTATCTACTAACATCATCCCGCCCCCTTGACCTGTCCGTCCTCCCTGGACTGACCTATCTCCTCCTCACCCCGCTACCTGCACTCACCTTTACTGGCTCCATCCCCGCCTCTTCGACTTGTCTGCCTCCTCTCCACCTATCCTCTCCTCTATCCATCCTCTATCCGCCTCCCCCTCTCTCCCTATTTATTTCAGAACCCTCTTCCCCTCCCCCATTTCTGATGGAGGGTTTAGGCCCGAAACGTGAAGTTTTCCTGCTCCTATGATGCTGCTTGACCTGCTGTGTTCATCCAGCCCCATGCTTGTTATCTTGGATTTAAATGCAGACGTCACGGTGCCCCAGTGGTTGGCACTGCTGCCTCACAGCGCCAGGGGACTCAGTTGCGATTCCTACCTCGGGTGACTGTCTGTGTGGAGTTTACACGTTTTCCCCATGTCTGCGTGGGTTTCCTCCAGGTGATCCGGTTTCCTCCCATAGTCAAAAGATGTGCAAACTAGGTGGATTGGCCATGGGAAATGAAAAGCGACAGGGATAGTATAGGGAGGTGGTTCTGGGTGGGATGCTCTTTGGAGGGTCGGTGTGGATTCGATGGGTTGAATGGCCTGCCCCCACACTGTACGGATTCAATGATTTTATGAAGTAAAGGCAGTATGCAAATAAAAAATATGAGGATGCAAAACTCAAGCTACAAATCTACTCTAAAACCTTAGAGGATGCAGAAATCAGGTAGGCTCTAAGCACTGAATTAATAAAAAGGAAATGATCCCCAACAGGCATTGTCTCAATAAGTAGAAGTGTTGAAAAATGTGCATTAGAAACAAAATAAAGTCACGGTCTGGGCAATATTTTAAAGGCAATGAGGGGAAAAAAGAAACAATATAACCGTGCGCATGTTTACTACTGCAGTTCTCTATGCAGTGAAGTCTCCAATCGCAACTGTTTACTCTGACACAAATATATGTTGACATCCTGAGGTCACTCCCAAAATCCACTTCAGCACCATGGGAGGAAATCTGAGTGATTTTCAATACATTCTCTTGGACAAACAGTAGCCCAAAGACAAGGAAGAGAACATATTTTCAAAATTACCGCATTTTGAAAGATCTCTTTTTTTCCACGAAATGCTCCCACTTTTGGTCAGTGTTCTCCCTGATCGATGAACGGCCGATAATTTCAAACTCTCAGGATCTAAATCATGGTTCTGTTCAGATCTACACATTGAGCCAGAGATAAAAGGTACTGCAGATGCTGGAGAATCCGAGATAACAAGGTGTGGGCCTGGATGAACACAGCAGGCCAAGCAGCATCATAGGAGCAGGAAAGCTTGACGTTTCGGGCCTTGAGCCATGAGGCCAGCAGATGGTGCTGTGGCATAGCGCTAGCCCTGAAATCTCAATATGGTCTGACAATGCAGGAGTTGTCGCGAGCGGAGGAGTAGTTTCTTCACAGGTACAATCCTCAACAACCTGCCTTTTCGTTATTAAGGCCGAATACACATGATAGATGAGAAAGATGATGATTGCAATGTTTAGATAATAATTATTCACATTTCTGATCTGCTGGAATTGCTCGCACATCCAAATAGTATGGGTATAAAGATAAAACAAGTTTTTAAACAAATTTGTTTAAATTTGAAACTAAGAGCTTAAAAATAAATTGTGTTTAATGACAGATTAACAAAGATGTGAATGTTTCACTTTGATGACATCCAAAGTCCATGCCATAGCGTTTTCAAGTTGGTGTATGTACAATACTGTATGTACAATTTACTTAATCTAACAGTGAATCATTAGCAGTTGAAAGTTCAGATTTCACAGGTGCAATTGTGTAAAACCACATGATTTGAAAAGTCACAGCAATAGCAATGACATTTTTTGCTTTAATATATTTTTGTTGCATATGTAAACTGTTGCCAATGTATATGGCAATAAAGTAAAAAACAGATCAAGTGTAAAAATGACACTCTAAGCAGTTTTTCACAACCACCTAAAACAGAAATCACCATCCTCCACAATGCTAAAACGTGTCAAATCAGCAATGCAGCCAACTAACATGACCTTATTGCTCCAAAAATTATTATTCCCTTAAAACATTTTTAAAAATTTGCAGTGTGCACTCTTTAACAATTAAAACCACAGATTTCTCGCCATGCTCTTACCTGATTATTAGGTTTATTAGAGAGGCATTTGCCAAAGTAAAGAGTGCCCTTATCACACAAGCTGCTACAAGCGGATCCATCAATAATTCCCTTCTTGTATTTATCACACTAGAAAAAAAAAGCACAAGACTGTAAGGTCCTTTCAGAGGTATTGTTACACAAAAGGGGATTCTGAATTTTAAGCATATTTAAAGATGTAGACATGCATGCAATTGAAGTCTATGTTTGAAATAAACAAATCCATACTTAAAAAAAATTACATTCACAAGGTACAGGATGGCAAAACCATCCTGAATTGCCCATTTTCAATTGAGAAAGTGATGATCGACAGTCTTCTTGAACCACTTGTTGTCTTATGGCAAAGATATTCCCACAATCACATTCAGTAACAATTTAGTACAACAGAGACGTTTGCTGGGCTATTTTAGAGTCAACCACCTTAATGTGGGTTCGATGTAACACATGTAAGACAGTAAGAAACAGGGACGGAAGTAGGACATTTTCCCCTTGAACCTGCTCTGCTATTATACAGAATCATGGCTATACAGACCAGACTTCATAATAAGATGATAAGACATAACAGCAGAAATTAGGCCATTCGGCCCATCGAGTCTGCTCCGCCATTCAATCATGGCTGATAAGTTCCTTAACCCCATTCTCCCGCTTTCTCCCTGTAACCCTTGATCCCCTTGATAATTAAGAACGTATCTATCTCAGCCTTGGATGTACTGCATGACCTGACCTCCATAGCCTTCTGTGGCAGTGAATTCCATAGATTCACCACTCTCTGGCTGAAAAAATTTCTCCTTATCTCCATTCTAAAAGTTCTTCTCTTTACTCTAAGGCTATGCCTTTGGGTCCTAGACTCTCCTACCAAAGGAAACATCTTCCCAACATCCACTTTGTCTAGGCCATTCAGTATTCTGTAAGTTTCAATTAGATCCCCCCCTCATCCGTCTAAACTCCAATGAGTATAGTCCCAGAGTCCTCAAACATTCCTCATGTCTTAAGCTTTCCATTCCTGGGACCATTCTTGTGAACCTCCTCTGAACCCACTCCAGGGCCAGTACATCCTTCCTGAGATATGGGGCCCAAAACTGCACAGTACTCCAAATGTGAACCATTTGGTGGTTCACATTTGATTGCAGATTTCTTTCCCTAACAGAGATTTCACACTTCAAGAAGAATTCATTCTATCCAGCAAGCCCATTCTGTGCATAATTATACTATTGTTAACGTCCTCTTTTCGTCATTCTTTACGAAACATTGTTTCTTCCATTGCCCCAATGATGCACACTGTACTATTGTTATCTCCTTAACTATCATCTCCTTCCATAACAAACATTAACACCAAGTCTGTTAAAGTTTCAACTATCCACAATTTACATTTTCTCTGATATTCTCTACTACATCAAATAACTATATTTTAAAAAGTATTCAGTCGGCTACAATGAACTTTGGGATACTGTCATGCCTGGTAAGGATAGCATACTCTTAATTTTCAAGGTGCAAACTTTATGCAATTTTGACTTTTTAATAATTAACTTTAGATGGCTGAGGACTGGATGATATTATATAATTTCTGCACGAACTATTAACTCAGCTCCCTGGAAAGTTCTTAAAATATAAATGAACCTGGGTGGGATGTTCTCTGTTAAATGGGAACGCTGGAGACAAAACCTCTCGAATTTATACCTCCTATTTTAAACATTGTTAAAAGGATACAAGAAGTCAAAAGCTTTTCACACTGCATTCATCAGGGCTGGCACACACAAAACAGACTGGATAGAAGTGACACTAATTTATGCAGTATGGGAAGAAAGTGCAAATTGGTTGGCTGATGGCTACTTGAGCCAGTGTCGAGTTGATGACTTTAAAAGGATTTATGTAACAGTAGGAGATGAAGTCAAACCCAATATGAACAAAATTGAGTAATAAGCACAATAACTCATTCATTGGCAGCCTCTATAGAACACCTGAGCTCGCTAAGTAGTAGAACTGTATAAGCAGAAAAGACAATATGAAATAGCACAATTACTAAATAAATTACTAAATATGCGTCCCATCCAGGCCTAGAATCAACTTTAATTACAAGCAGTCTTAATTGACCTTGAACCTTCCTTGTGACAGTTTCTGTCTGTTACTAGTATCTACCTCCTTGGTAAAGATAGATACACCAGCCCTGCCTCTTTCTGCATTTGTGAATCCTCTTTTTGGTTCCTAATCAGCCCAACTTGTCCTTTCGATATTTATATGCCTACAAAAGACACGGGGATTCCCCTTTATATTGGCCGACAGTCGTTCCTCATAATTCCTCTTCTAACTTGCTTCCTCCCTTCTGTATTCCTCTTAGTTCTCAACTGTATTTCCTACTCAACACCTATCATATGCACATTTTTCCTTCTTTACCATAACTTCAGTCTCTTTGGCACTCAAGGAGATCTAGATTTGTTTGTTCTATCTTTCCCATTTGAGGGAATATACCTCCACTGTATTTGAACCATTTCTTCTTTGAAGGTAACCTCTGATACCTCTCTGTATCAGTAGGTATAGACGTCATTTCTCAGATTGGAGACAAATTGAAATTGGTGTTCCCAGGGATCTGTGTTGGGACCCTTGCTTTTTCTGATTTATATAAATGATTTGGAAATGGGTGTTGAGAGCAAAATCTCTAAATATGCAGATGATATGAAGCTAGGGAAAGTAGCAAATCAGGAGGATGATGCTGAGCGACTTTAGAGAGACATTGACAAGTTGGCCAAAAAGGCAGATACCTGGTAGTTGAACTTCAAATGGAGAGAAATACGAAGTGATGCATTCTGGTAAAACATGAAGAAATAATACAGACTCAATGGCACCACTTTGAGGGAAGCAAAGGATCATAGGGACCTTGGGGTCCATATGCATAATTCTCTGAAGGTGGCAAGTCAAGTTGAAACAGTTGCTCAGAAGGCTTGTAAGATCCTTTGGTTTATGAATAAAGGCATAGAGTTTAAAAGCAAGGAAGTGATGCTACACCTCCACAAATCATTGGTCAAACCATATTTGGAGTATTGTATTCAGTTCTGGGCACCTTTTTTCAAAAAGGATGTTAAAGCCCTGGAGAGAGTTCAAAGGAGATTTACTAGAATGATACCAGGAATGAGGGATTTTAGATACAGGGAATGATTACAGAAATTGAGCTTACTTGCCTTGGAGCAGAGAAGATTAAGAGGCGACCTTATTCGGGTGTTCAAAATTATGAACAATTTTGCTTGGGTAAAGAAGGATACTCTGTTTTCATTCGTTGGTATGTCAATAACCTGAGGTCACAACTTCATGATTGTCAGTGAGACAGCTGGGAGTGAGGTGAGGAGACACTTCTTTATTCGCATGTTAGGATTTGGAATGCACTGCCTGGGAGAGGGGGGAGCTGGATTCCTTGGGAGATTTCAAAAGAGAGCTAGCTATGTATTTGAAAGTGATGAATTAAGAAGGCTATGGAGAAAGGGCTGGAGAACGGGACTAGCAGGATAGCTCTTTGGAGCCAGTACAGGCACTGGGCCAAATGATCTCCTTCTGTGCTACAAAATTCTACAATTCTAGGATATCCTTAAGACTGACATCAGGGAAGCAACATACCATCTACTGCCACAGAAATGGCTACCTGTGGGATGTCAAAAGCATAACATTCTTGATGTAAAGCAGCACACGTGGGCTATATGCTGAACTTCCAAATGTTTATTAATGTATTATGTATAAAATGTGTACTCGTACATCTCATACAAACATTAGACTTTATCTTGCAATTCCAACAGAGAAGCTGAAAAGATTTTCAGTGCTCTGCATGTATATCACTTACAGAAGTGAGAAGCTGAAGGAAAAAAAAGGTCTGAAATTTTTTAGCACAAGAAATTATATAATTACAGCACTTTTATGATCTCTAGTGAATTCAAATGATTTTAGGTGACTTCAAATGTGTGGAATTAACAGGCTTCAAGTTGGTAGAAACGTTAGTTTTCCCTTTATTACCTTCTTTACAATCAAGACTGTGGATCAATCCATTTCTATAAAAATCAACTAACTTCAACGTTTCAGCATTTAGTTTACTATATGTAATACAAGATGAGTAAATACTTCGCTAGAACATTATCTTTGACACAGAATTATGAATAAGTTGTCAAAGTTTTACAAACACTAAATACTGTCTGGTTCGACTTTTGCATGAGTTTAATGCACAGGTGAAATGTGGGCCTCCCTAGTTTTCTTAGCAGCAACCAAGATAACTAAGTGCTCTGTCAAAGCAGTTGTCAACTTCTGGTGTGTGATATTCTCTGTTCCTCTTTTCCTTCTCTCTCCTGATGGTTTCCCCATAACACACAACTTGAGTTGTTCAGATGGTCCACTGAGTCTGCTCCACTATTCAAGAAGATCATGTCTGAACTTCTACATCCATCTTCTTATCATCTCCTCATTCACTGATAAGGGGCAAGAAAAAGTCAGGGCGGAGATTTGGCAAGAAGCATATTCACATTGCAAGGTTTTGTTGATATGATCCAGTGAAATACATACTGTAGCACTGCTTTGATGCCATATCAATGAGGTTATTTCTCCTGGCTAACAAGTCCAGAGATAGGGATCATCATTTCAGGATAAGGGGGCATTTAGGACTGACAGGTGGAGAAATTACTTCACTCAAGAATATTTAGAATATTTGATATTCTCCAGACAAAGGGGCCTTGAACACTCATTACTACTGTACATTTAAGATTGATTTTTGGCAACCAAGGCAGGGATGGTCGTCAGCTGCTTATTTCTCACATGCTAAAATGACAGTAGAGCCGGTGGTGGCTGGAGATTTTTCTGCATTGTGTCATTGACAACACTGAACCTCAGGGACTGATAGCAGAGATGGGCCAATAGCTCTTGAAAGCTGAGCTGCTTCCAATCAGTGACAGAAGGGCCACTGAAGGCACATTTGGAGGGAAGGACTCAACAGCAACTACTGTTCCCTTGTCTCATACAAGCACCCTATTTGGGCAGTGGAACAATTTATGGCCTAAGATTCAATTCTTCCTCACCTCTCCTCAGGGCAAATTTGCTCCCTTTAGGAGACAACAGGACAAGATAAAAGCTTGGGACTCTAGTAATAAAGCCATTAGCTTTTTGCCTAGACTTAATACTAGCAAACACTGAGGTGCATAACTCTTGCTTAGGTCATCAATGGTGGTCATAAAGAGACTTACTCATCTTTCCTTGTAATTCATGCTGGAGATTTAAAGACTTACACTTGAACAGCCACATGTTGAGTGGTTGACTGATATATTGATCATGTCAGCATATTACTACTTGAATTTAAACACAACATTATTTCATAACTGTCACAATGTTCTCACAACCCCTCCACATTACAATAATTGGTTAGTGAACTGCAGACCTTGAACTACTTCTTACTTTCCTTGCTTCCTGTAGACCACCTTAGATTGCAGTGCCTCCTAGGTAATATGTGTCATATGTGAGAACAAGTGCGTAAATATAGCTCCACCTTGGGCATAATGAGTGCTATTTTGGGTCAGGTAAATTAATACACGATGTCAAGTATGAGAACTATTTGTTATGAACATGGTGTCTTGCTAAATGTCTGGAATTTAGTGCAGGGCAATTTATCTCTCTGTTACATGGTTTCCATCTCCTGGATGGTCATGTAATTGGTCCAGTGCTACCATCCTTGCATCTTCCAGTCTCAACAGATTTGAGCAGCTGTGTTTGATAATTCCTCTTGTAAGTAATTATGTAGCTTTGCATCGAAACAGACATGAACTACTGCAGGACATGTTTCAGTGGGTAGACGACCAATTGTGCTACTTGTGGCTCTTTGTCCTTGCTGCAAGCTACATTCAATAGCAGTGCTTCCTATATAAAACCTGGTTGATGCAGGCCTGTTGCACAGTTAGACACGTACATAGACATTTGCTGGCAAATTCTAAATAAAATGCTATCGCGCACAGCAAATGCATGCTGATCCATGCCCCAAATACAAATGTCAAACAGATAGTGCTTCCTTATCACTCCAGATGGTTCCCAGGCTGTGGCGATACCATGGTGATTGACCTTGAGATAGAGATAGAATATATACATAAATATAAAAGACTTATTGTTAAAATAAATTCAAGGACATTATTTCATATTTTAATAACCTAATTGGCATACATAAAAAGAACATTTACTGTGTTCTTATGTGCAGTATCAAAATGTTTAGGTAACTGAAAAGTGGCAGAAACTTGGGACATTTTGGAAATTTTCTCTTCTATTAATAGATTCTCTCAAATTGATAAGTTTTCTTACATTATTCCAAGAAATAACGTGAATAATAGGATAGATAGAGAAAACGATAAAACAAACTTACCCAAACAACTGGATAATACATCCAAATTTGGAGTAGAACCAGTCTGTTGTGAACCAAAGTGAAGAGAAAAAAGATCTAAATTTGTGGAAAAACCTTAATAAAAAAATCATAAATGAATTATGTTATAATGCTAACACAAGAGGACACTGGAGGTAGAAATGAGAACTATTCAAGATTTAATTTACATAACAGGGAGACTCTCAAAATGCTGAGGAATCAGTGTGCTTTCATACTTTCTCCACAGAGACAGAGGGGTGTGGTCTGTATTGCTCTTGTTTGAATTTGTATTGTTGAACGATGCTCACTCACAGTTGTCTGTACTTGTCTAAAGCTGTACTTTTGATGGAGAGCGTTTTGATGCAGCCTTTTTTAAAAAAGTGAAAAGTGAAACAGAAACTTGGTAACTTACCACAACATATTTGTCAAGTCTGCTGTTCGGCAAATCGACCACACAGCACAGCTATATATATAAACTACTGCGGAGACTTTAGTAACAATAAATATACACAGAAGTTCAAAGACCATACTTTATTTGAAGAAACAGATGCAGTGTTCTATTTGAAAGTTGTTTGTTGTACAGGCTTCAACAATGGCTTTGTTGTTTATATGTAGAAACATTGGGAAGCCAAGAAAGGAAGTCTTCAAATTCAGTGAATAACATGACATAATAGTGCTCAGAGAAGTAACTTCAGTGCTTAGACTAATTCCAGGTGAAGCACCTACTTAACATAGTAAATGTAACCTCTATGCAATTTTCACACAATTTCACTGTTTCAAGCATTGCCTTCTGTCCATAATATGGGGTTTAGCGGGGCCCTTAAATTTACAAGGACCTGAAACATTTATAATAAGGACTTTGAACAAATAACTGAAAAGCAGTAAGGGACCATGTGGCTGTTAACACTAGAAGACTAAAAACACATTGTAGAGACAAATTTATTTCATAAATCCATGTGAGACAGTTTTAAATTTAACGACAGGCAGAGAAAGAACCACTGCTTAATACACACAAAAATATCATTATCTTTACGTTTCATGATCAAGATATTAATCATAATACAAACTTTTTTTACTACCATGAGGTATCTTTCATATAGCATTTGTATTAATACAGAATGATAAAACCATAAAGGGAGAAAATATTAATCAATCAATCTTTTAGATGTGATACATTTAATGCATTTAACGCAGATGCTACAGAACAGAAATAATAATACTTACAATTGTTTTCTTGCAGTCATATGCCCGACACAATTCTGTATGAGTGGAATACTGGACATAAATTATCCAGCTCCCAACAAATACTGCAAGCCATGAAAAGAAGAGGTATTTGACACGTACACATGGCAAGCGGGCCTGTGGGCATAAAAATGGCATTCATTCCATAATTATTAACCTCAAAACAAATTGTGCATATTTTAATTATTCTAAAACAGGTTTCTTTCTTAACAAAAAAACTATACAAGTGAATTTAGTGTTACAGGCATTCATTGGCTTGCAGTTCAATAGACATCAGGCTAATAGACATTTAAAAAAAAAATCTAGAAATAGGAAAGATGACAACCATATGGCTGTTGAGCCGGCTTCTTTTTCCACTTATTCTCTCTCGAAGGGAGGGCATTACTGGCAAGACTTGAACCTGTTCCCCCTCCCTAAATGCTCTTGAACTTAGTGACTTACTCTGATCAATCTGTTGTGGAGAAGGTATTCGAATTGATCATTCAAAAAGGTTATAACTGGACTCAAAAAAAGTAATTGCGAAAAGTCAACCTACTTTTAAGAAAGGGAAAATCATGTTTAACTATTTTTATCAATTCTTTGAAGGAATTACATGTGCTGTGGATAAAGGGGAGCTTGTTGATGTACTGTGCTCAGGTTTCCAGAAAGCATTTGAAGAGGTGCCACGCCATTGCACAAAGTAGGATTCTTGGTGCAGGAGATAACAAATTAGCATGGAAGGAAGGTGGGTTGGCTGGCAGAAAACACAGCATGCAGAAATGGGTCTTTTTAAGATTGATATAAATTGCCATATCACTTCGATGAGGGTACCAAATTTGCAGATGCCAAAGATGGATACAAAAGTACGTTGTGAAGATGACATTACAAGGATCCATGCTGATATAGATGCAGTATGTGGGAAAATTGAAGCTGTTTAGTTTGGCAGGAAAAATATAAAAGCAGAGTAATTAACAACTGTAGAATACTGATACACAGAAGGATCTGGTTGCCCTCGTGCATCATTCACAAAATGTTCATATGCAGGGACAGCAAGTGATTAATTTGGCTGATGGCATGCTATCCTTCACGAGTGCAAGTGAACATAAACGCAAGGACAACAGGTTTCATTTATACAGGACATTTATGAAGCCACATCTTGAATGCTGTGAGTAGTTTTGCTCCCCTTCTTTAAGGAACAATGTAAATTCATTGGAGGTAGTTCATAGAAGGATTACCACATTCATACCTGGAATGCATGGGTTGCCTGAGGAGCAAAGTGTGGACAGACTAGCCTTGTTTCCTTTAGAGCTTAGAACACTTTGCTAATTTGATTGAAGTGTGTAAGATCCTGAATGGTCTTCACCAAGTGGACATGAAAAGGGTGCCTTGTACTGTCAGAGTGTACAGAACTATTTGAGGTCAGTTACCTCAGTTAGCTGGATGTCTAGTTTACGATGCAGAGCGATACCAACTGCATGGGTTCAATTCCTGCAACAGCTGAGCTTACTATGCAGGACACTCCTTTCCAACTTCTTCCCTGTGGAGGCCTGGTGACCACAGGATAAGCCATCAACAGTCATCTGTATCTCTCTAATCAGCACAGCCCTAAATGTCTACGGAGATAATGGTGAATTTCCCTTCCCTTTATCTTTTACAGACTATTTAGCATGGTTTTAAAATTAGGGTTTACTCGAAGACTGAGGTGAGGGGTATTGTCTACCTCCTCCCCGCCTCCTGCCCCCGGAAGGTTGTTCCTCAAGGCATTGGAAGCAGGCTCATTAAATAGTTTTAAGGTAAGTTCTTTTCAGGTCAGTGATTTCAAGGTTAATCGGGAGGTAAATGGGAATGTGAATTTTGGCACACAAACAGATCAGCCATAAAAACTTATCCAGTGATGGAGTAGGCTTGAAGTAGGCTCGAATGGCATCATAGGAGGGCAGAGGGCAGTTAAGAGTCAACCACATGGCTCTCAAGTAAATTGTAAGCCAGACCATGTGAGAATAACAGATTTTCTTTCCTAAAAGACATGAGTGAACCAGATGGGATGACAATCTAGAATGGTTTCATGGCTACCATAACAATATTAGCTTTCAACTTCACATTTATTTGGTGAATTTAAATTCCACCAGCTACCACAGTGGGATTTAACTTATGTCTGTACAGCATTATACTGGGCCTTTGTTGCTAGTCCAATAAGACTACAATATATTCCTGCCTCTCAATTCAATAAAACTGGTAGCTGATTTTGGATTTCAAATCCACTTTCTTGCCAGCTTCCCATATCCCTTCATCCTAGAGAGACCAAACTGTGGCTAACATAGCCTTAACTATATTCAATGGGCACATCTGTAGCCCTGTGTGATACAGAATTTCTATTATCCCGAGACTATGTCCCTTCTTCTGGACTCCCCAACCATTCAGTGTCCAACTTGTTACGTCCCTTTATAGTCCTGAATTTTTGAATGATAAAACCACTCATTCCCCTCAGTGCCAAATAATACAAACTCAAGTTGCTTAGCCTTGCAACATAAAACATGGACCAATCTAATGAACTTTCACTGAAATTTTTTTCCTTTATTCATTCACAGGCTGAGGGCATCGCTGGCTAGGCAGCATTTATTGCCCATCCCTAATTGCCCAGAGGGCAGTTCAGAGTCAACCACATTGCTGTGAGTCTGCATGTGGGTCATGTAGGCCAGACCAGGTAACGATGGCAGTTTCATTCCCTAAAGGGCACCAGTGAACCAGATGGGTTTTTCCGACAATTGACAATGGATTCATCATCACTGTTAGATTCTTAATTCCAGATATTTACTGAATTCAAATTCCACCACCTGCCGTGGCGGGATTTGAACCTGAGTCCCCAGAACATTATCAGGGTCTCTGGATTAATAGTCCAGCGATAATACCTCTCAGTTTGTATTTGCACTAGTTTTGTGTAAAGTGCAAACTTGGATACATGATTCTTTATTTCTTCATCTACACAATTAATCTAGATCATAAATAACTGAGGCACCAACTTTGCTCTTCGTAGCATTCCAATAGTCACCGCCCGACAGCATGAAAAAGCTCAGGACTGCAGTACTGCAGTGGGTGTGACCCTGCTGTTGGGCTAATACTTCCCTCATTCAAATCCCACCTGCTCCAAAAGATGTGCACTAATGTCTCTGAACAAGTTGACTAGAAAATATATATCCCTACTCTTGGCTTCCTGTTCATTAACCAATCATCTATCCAGGGTAATGTATCAACCCTACACCAGAGCCCTTATCCTGGATATTAACCATTCGATGTCACCTTATCAAAAGCCTTTTGGAAATCCAAGTGCATCACATCTGTAGGTATAGGTATTTAGAATCCTGAAGAGATAGGTCATTGTGTCCAATGGTTGAGCATTGTAGAATAAGGAACTTGCATATGGGATCAAATTAGGAGCAGGAAACAAAAGAGGTTTTAAACAGAAAATTGTGAAATTGTGGAAAGCACCCCTTTCTTACTGTACATATCCAATGAGCTATAGACTTGTCAGCATACGCCAGTGATGGTAAAAGTGAAATTCCTTACTAAAGGGAGGAAAAAGCATCTAGGAACAAGAACTAGTAGAATTGAAAAGTAAGGATTAGTTCTAAACCTGCAACAGAACTTTCAATAGGCTGAACAGAATGCCACATGCAATTGGGGCCAGCATATAAGAGGATACAGAGATAATGGAGAGGATGCAGAAAACATTTACAAATGATGGTACAGATGAGGATACAGAAAGAATGGTCCCTCTTGCAGGACAGCAAAACTATTGGCCGTTAACATAACATAGTTACTAAGGAATACTGTAAGGAATTCAGAACAAATTTCCTCACCTAAGTAAAGGTGGTAATGTGGAACTTGGTACCAAAGTAACACAGGTGAATTTAAGTCTAAGTCTAGACAAGCACATAAAAAGAAAAAAAGAGAGGTTATTATGATAGATTTAAGTGAAGAAGAATGGGAAGAGGCTAGAATGCCAACTTGACTGGTTCAGCTGAATGTCCTGCTTCTGTACCGAATATCCTACGTATGTAATCCTTTGATTAAAGGTCAATAGGTAAAGTGGATACATAATCATAGTCATACAGCATGGAAACACACCCCTTGGTCCAACCAGTCCACATTGACCATATCCCCAAACTAAACTAGGGCCAAAAGCAGGCAAGTCGGACATGTCCCTGCAAACATTTCTTACTCATGAGCATCTCCAAATCTCTTCTGAACATTGTAACTATACATGCATCCACCGTTTCCTCTGGCAATTCATTCCACACACTAACCATTCTGCGTAAAAAAAGCTGCCCCTATTGTAGCTTTTAAAATCTTTCTCTTCTCTTAAAAATATGCCCCATACTACGGAAAAGACCCTTGTCATTCACCTTATCTATGTACCTCATGATTTTATAAATTTCAATAAAGTCAACCTCCTTCTCTCCAGTGAAGGAAGTCCCAGTCTTTCCAGTCTATTTTTACACCTCAAACCCTCTGTTCCCAGCAACATCCTGGTAAATCTTATTCGAACCTTCTCCAGTTTAATAATAACCTTCCTGTAACAGCACATCCAGTACTGTACACAGTGTTACAGAAGAGGCCTCACCAACGTCCTGTACAACCTCAACATGACACCTCAATTCCTGCAATGAAGACAAGTGTGCTAAACGTCTTCTTGACCACCGTCTACCTGTGACATATGCTTCAAAGAATTACTTGAACCTCTAGATCTCTCTATTCTGCAACACTATGCAGAGCCCTATCATTAATTGTACAAGTCCTGTCGTTTTTTCTGTTTTGCCAAAATGCAATACCTCACATTTACCAAAATTAAACTCCATCTGCCACTCCTCAGCCCCTTGACCAAGTTGATCAAGATCTCCTTGTAACCTTAGAGAACCTTGTTCACGACAGCCTAAAGCTCATTTGTCTATTATGTGGAGGACAAAGACCAACGCACACTAGCTGGGCAGAATATTACTTTGTGTTTTACTTCTGTACAAACCCCTTTGCCAAACGTCTGAGTTCAGGCAGCATCAAGCATGGCATTCACTTCTGCTATTTATGTAAAGAGTCAGCACGTGGAATTTATAAACGATAATTTTTCTAGATGTTACTTGGCAAAGAACACTTAACCTAACCTCGTGTGTACATTTGCTCCATGTAACCAGCAATGTGCTTATTGACATCTATCAAACTCTGAAATCAATTATGCCACATATGGCATGGATGCAGAAAGAATCTATCCCTGGCTTGTGGGCAGGGCATTTAGAACCAGGGACGGAGTCTCAAAATAACAGGTAGGCCATTTAAGACAAAATGTGGATGAATTCCTTCACCCAGAGGTTAGTGAGCCTTTGGAATTCTCTACTCCAGAGCTGTGGAATCTGCCATTGATGGAGTTGATAGATGTCTAAATGCTAATGGCATCAAGGGATAGGAGGATAGAATGAGACAATGGTGCTGAGGTGGATGATGATCTGCCATGATCTGGAATGATAGAGGACACTCAAGGGGCTGAATGGCCTACTCCTGCTCGTATAACTAAATAGTCGGTGAAGGTAAATGGTAACTAAAACTCTCAGGCTGCAAAGCCCTTTTTAGGAACGGATTATGTTGACTTCACATAGTTCATAATATCCAAATATGCCAAGAGCTATAGGAGAATTTATTTTCTTTCCTAATACTGCAGTATAAACTAGTTTCATACACATGGTTAGCTGCTCAAAATTCGTGACAGAGTGAGTTAAACACTGATCAGGGAACACATGGCAGAATTACGCCAATGCACCAAGTGCAAGCCCCCTGTAAAGCCAATATGTAGAGATTGTGCACGTGAAAGTAGGCTTATCATTTCATGTCAAACGTTCATAATAGGCAGCCCGAACATGTATTTTGTACTTCGCTGCAAACTTTATCGTACACACACACACACACACACACACAAGAGGCTATGCAAACCATGGTGATACTGAACCAAATCCAGCCAAGGCAAAGTGCCCCATGACGCGTCACTGGAAATTTGATTCTTTCCAAATTGCCCCAGATAATGCTGCAAAGTCCTAACACAGTAGCCTCAGCCGAACGTGTTGTGGGAAGCTTACGTGTACTCTGTGCTTCTAGATTGACCATTTTTGGCTGCTTAAATGCCAGCAGAAAGATTAATACTCAAGCTAAAATAACGTGGATGCTAAGGCAGAGATAGTAGGAACTACCGATGCTGGAGAATCCGAGATAAAACGTGTGGAGCTGATGAACACTTCTGAAGAAGGGTCTTGACCCGAAACGTCAACTTTCCTGCTCCTCTGATGCTGCTTGGCCTGCTGTGTTCATCCAGCTCCACAACGTTTTATCTTGGATGCTAAGGCATGAGCTTAAAATTCCAAATGCAGACCTTAAACAAATGAAGAGGTGCTCAAAGTTGCAAGAGTAAGAACAAGTGTAAAAAGTGATACCAAGAGAAGTAAATATTGTTAGCATTTTGTCCATTTGACCAGGACTAAAAACTGACAGTAATCTCTCTCAGGAATGAAGAGGTAGGCAGCAGAAAGAGGGGTCAACCTAGGCATAGTTGGATGAGGTTCCACAGCATGTTAGCAGACAACATGCATGGCAGTTCAATGGTTAACACTGCTGCCTCACAGTGTCAGGGACCTGGGTTCAATTCCCCCATCGTGGTCTTTCTCCCAGTGTCTGCGTGGGTTTCTGCCGGATGCTTCGGTTTCATTCCAGAGTCCAAAGATGTGCAGGTTAGGTGGATTGGCCATGCTATATTGCCCGAAGTGTTCCAGGATGTGCAGGCTAGGTGGGTTAGCCATGGGAAATGGGGTTATAGGATAGGGAGATGGTCTTGGGAGGGTCGGTGTTGACCCATTGGGCTGAATGGCCTGTTTCTACAGTGTAGGCATTCTCAGAATCTAACCTCTTGCAAGAGGATGGCACAGGACAGGTAAGTGTGACATACCATGATGTGACGGTTCTATGGCTTTAAAAGGTTACTTTCTTCTGTTTTTTTTTGAAGAGAGGTTGTAAGGCAGAAGTAATCTGAACAGCTTGGGAGGCCTTGGTTTTCAAATAAAAATGCAGCCTGAATGGGTGTGGCCAGCTCTCAGATTTCTGGGTTTTGTTTTTTTCTGTAGCATCAAAAGCTATTGGGGGTCTCAGAGTTGGAAGGTTCAGTAAATGTCTCTTGGCTGCTACTCTCTCTGAATTCTCTCAATTTTTTTTCTCCTCTGGGACGGGAGAATTGCTTTGAGGATCTGTGTCCGAATTTTCCTTTTTGACGAGGAGCGTGTTTATGGGATGTGACTACATTGGAACAGTTAATTAGTAATAGTTACTATATCTGTTAAGTTTCTAATAGAGTTAAGTTATTCCAAATACTTTTGTCTTTCATTGTATTTTAACTACAGTGTTTAAATAAATTGAGTTTTACTTAACAAGTAGTTTGATCAGTCTCATCACTTCTGGAACAGGCACTTTATATTTGCCTTTAAAAGAAGAATTTGGGGTCTAGGCCACTTCCTTAAAATATTTTGAGAGAGTCTGGTCTGGTCCGGTCCATAACAATGGCAACAAATCTTCTGAAATTGCTACAAGCAGGAAAGGGTAGGAAAGAGAATAAAGAGACACAGTTATATTCTTAAAAGAACTGCTGATGCTGTCAATCAGGAACAAAAACAGGAGTTGCTGGAAAAGCTCATCAGATCTGGCAGCATCTGTGAAGAAAAAAAATCAGAGTAATGTTTCAGGTCCGGTGACCCTTCCTCAGAATGTTATCACATAGCCCGTCATTAGACACTACCTGTTATTAGCCACTAACAGTCCTCAATAACAGGTATTCACCCTCCTAGCCAGATAGTTATCCATGCCTTTGTCCAACTGTTCTTCCCTCTCTGGGCTCTGAAAAGAGTCACAAGAATGAACTTCCTTATCCCTGGAAATAATTACATAGAGAGATTGGAAAAGCTGGACTCTTTTCCATGGAAAAGGCTGAGAGAAGATTTAAGAGAGGTATTCAAAGTGGGAGGGTGTGTGGAGGGAAAAAAGGGGTGTCTGGACACAATAGATAAAAGGAGAAACATGTCCACATTGGGTGAATGGATTGAGAAGCAGAGGGCATACACCTAAAGTAACGGGCAAAATGGGGGAACAACTTTAATGCAGAGTGCGATTCGGATCGAAATGCATTGCCTGTGGGGCAGTCAGGGTCAAATCAAGGTTTTATTTTGAGGCAGAATTGAGTCATAAACTGAAAGGAAAAAAAAACTAAACTTTGAAGTGCCATGGGTAAAAAGGCATGGGTGTGGCACCAGGTGAATTGCTCTTTCCACAGGCCAGCACTGACACAAAACGGAAAAATGGGCTCCTTCAGCATTAAGATTCTCTGATTTGATGATTACCAAAACCATCATCATAATTTGTACAGCATTTGGGAAAACCTACATGGGTATTTTGTTTGGAATTAAAGACTACACTGAATGACATATGGACAAGTCATGCAAAAAAAAACTGGAGAACATTTTTTGGGTTGAGAATGACAAACTATGCAAGTGAAGCTGAAGCAAATAAATCTGTTAACAGATTTTGCAGCAAAGTTCCTGTGATCTGGTGAGTTCTATTTTTAAAATCATATTGACTTGCTAATCTTGACATAGTTACACTTGCATCTATTATAAAAAGTAAACTAGTACCCTCCAGCAGGAGGGCATGAAACACAGAATGTGATAAGGACAAATGAAGCTATTTAGTATTTCCAGGAAAACACTCATTCAATTTCCGGAGGGAAAGTTTTAATCTGAGCATCAAGGGCAATCAATGCAAAATGTCAGAAATAAAAAGGTACTGCAGATGCTGGAGAATCCGAGATAACAAGCATGGGGCTGGATGAACACAGCAGGTCAAGCAGCATCATAGGAGCAGGAAAACTTGACGTTTCGGGCCTAAACCCTTCATCAGAAATGGGGGAGGGGAAGAGGGTTCTGAAATAAATAGGGAGAGAGGGGGAGGCGGATAGAGGATGGATAGAGGAGAGGATAGGTGGAGAGGAGGCAGACAAGTCGAAGAGGCGGGGATGGAGCCAGTAAAGGTGAGTGTAGGTAGTGGGGTAGGGAGGAGATAGGTCAGTCCAGGGAGGACGGACAGGTCAAGGGGGCGGGATGATGTTAGTAGATAGGAGATGGGGGTGTGGCTTGAGGTGAGAGGAAAAACAGGTTAGGGAGGTGGAGATGAGCTGGGCTGGTTTTGGGATGCGGTTGGGGGAGGGGAGATTTTGAAACTTGTGAAATCCACATTGATGCCATTGGGCTGCAGGGTTCCCAGGCTGAATATGATTTGCTGTTCCTGCAGCCTTCGGGTGGCATCACTGTGGCATTGTAGGAGGCCAAAATGTCAGAATATGTATTCATCCTCCTATCATGATACCAGGTTTGCACACTTCTCCCCTGAACCAGCATTGCAAGAACCATATTCTTGATGAAGGATTTAATTATTGCAACATCACTGCAACATCAATAATCTAAAAAAAATGCAGTTTTGAGAAAAAAAAATTTATTGGGAACGGTGAATCACTGGATCATTTGTTGTCCACCCCAGTGTCCCCAATGTGGTGACGGTGATCTGCCTTCTTGAACTGCTACAGTCCATGCAGTGCAGGTGCACCCACAGTGCTGTTAGGCAGGGAGTTCTGGGGTTTTGATGTAGTGTCAGTGAAGGAATGGTGATGTAGTTTCAAGTCAGGACAGAGTGTAGTTTGGGGGGCAGTTAGACATTGACACATTGTCAGGCCTCTGGTCTTGTTCCTTCCAGATGGCAGTTGCAGGGAGTTTGAAAGGTGTCATCAGGAGGAGTCTTGGCAAGTTACTGTAATATATCTTGTAGATGGAATATTGTTGCTATGTGCCAGTGATGGATGGAGGGAAGAGGAGCTAATCAAGTGAGCTGCTTTTGAATGGTGTTAAGCTTTTGGGTTGCTGGTGGAGCTGTACTCATACAGGCAAGTGGATACGATTTTATCACACTCCTGATTTATGCCTTGTAGATAGAGGGCAGTCTTTTGTGAATTATTAAGCAAGTCATTTGCTGAATTCCCAGATTCTGACGGTTTTTGTAGCCACAGTATTGATATAGCTGGTCCTGTTAAGTTTCCGGTCAATGATAAACCCACAGGACATCAAAGTGACAAAGTTAGATTTGTTTTGTTTGAAACATTCAGTGCCTTGTGTAGAGTGAACAGTATTTGTCACTTATCAGTCCAAGCCCCAAAACGGTGTTCAGGTCTTCTTGAGTTTGAGTTTAACTGCAAATTGTACTGAATACACTGCAATCAGTGAAAATTACCACTTCCAATTTTACAATAGAGGAAGACTCATTGATAAAAGCAGCTGAAGATGGATGGTCTGGGCACTATCCCAAGGAACTTCTCCAATAATGTGGAAGGGCCAAGACAACTGGCCTCCAACAACCATACCAACCACACCCTTTGTGCTAAGTATGACTAAAGCCAGCAGAGAATTGGCTCTCAAGTTACATCAATTGAAACTTTGCTCTGAGTACTTGCTGTGAAGCTTGATCATATGTTGTCTTGACATGAAGGACAATCACTCTCATTTCTGCAGTTCACCTCTTTTGTCCATGTTTGGACCAAAGTTGTCATGAGGCCCGGAGACAAGTGGCTTTGCAGAACACAATCTAAGCATCAGTGAGCAGTTCTGATGTAGCATCACTGGAAATGTTAACTCTGCATTTTTCCACCGAGACGCTGCCAGACCTGCTGAGTTTCTCCAGCAATTTGCGTTTTGGCAACAAGAACATTGTTCACAGATTTTAGTCACCTTTTTATTGGCATGATTCTTGTAGATTTTGTTCTAGAACTTAGAGTACATGGTGATCCTTTGTTTGTGTGGTCTAATTGTAAACAATCGGAATAGATATCTGCACTAATGTTACAGTTAAAAACTAAATTTCTGAAACCAGGCTTTGTCATTACACGAAAAAAAAATATACAAGGTCAAAAAATTATCATTCAAGTGCATTCAGTTTCCACAATTCACCCTTCACAAATCCTTTTCAGTCACATTCTAACCAGGAGATTTGCTACATTCCACAGCATTGCTGGAAGGAACAAAGAACAATACAGCACAGAAACAGGCCCTTCAGCCCATCAAGTCCACACCGACACAATGCCTTTTGCCTCTACGCTGTCGGTACACCTCTATTCCACGACTATTAATAGATCTACCAAGGTAATTCTTAAATGTTGCGATTGTATCCGCCTCCACCAGCAGCTCTGGCAGCCCATTCCAGGCACTTACCACCTTCGGAATAAAAATTCCACATCTCATGTTTGCTTTTAGGTAAAATGGGGTAAGTTTAAAGGAACGTCCCCCAGCAATTGACATTGTTGCCCTGGGAAGAAAGACTCCGACTATCCATTCTATCCTTTCATAAAATTTGGCAAACAGGTTTTGTAAGCAGCACAAAATTGCCAAGGAAAATGCCAATGGGCTTAACGACTCTGTCCTTTAGTAACCTTCAAATCCTTCTTTTGACTATTTCCCTAAATTATTTGTCTTTCTAGAAATGTAACCAATTGCCACTTTTTTTTTTGGTCAGCCAGCCCAAATTGTTCTCAGAAGTGGTCGTCAGCCACTTTCTTGAACTGCTGTGATCCATTGGGTGTAGGGGAACTTGCAGCTGGTGGTGTTGTTCTCATTCATCAGCTGACCTTGTCCTTGGAGATGGTGGGTCACAGGTTTTGAAGGTGCTTTTGTGAATTATGAAGATAGGAAAGGAACAGTAACAGCCCATCGATCCTGGCTCAGAATTCACTATGATTAAGGCTGATCAAACAGTTGGATATCTTGTATCCACTCCATACTCATAATCCTAAATCAATCTTTACCTTAAACATATACAAAGACTGAACTTCCATAGCCCTCGGTGATAATCTAAGCATTCACAACCTGCATAAAAATATTTCTCCTCCTCTTGGACCAAAGTATAATTCCCCCTTGGTTTTCAATTGGGCCCCTGGTTCTATACTGCCCAGGCAAGAGAATCATTTTACCAGCATCTTCCATGTTTATCCTGCAAGTATTTTGTAAATTGAAGCAAGACTTTACTGCTCTTGTTCCGAAATCCTCTTGCAAGAAATGCTAATATTTCATTAGCATTCCTAACTGCTTATCGCACCTGCATGTTATCCTTCAGTGACTTATCAACAAGGACGTCTCAGTCCCTTTGAACACCTGCTTTACAATCTAAGATATACTTTGCATATGCTTTCCTTACCAAAGTGGATAACATCACATTTTTCCACATTAAATTGCACCTGTCATGATCCAGCGCATTCACTAAGCCTGTCCAAATCCACCTGAAGCAACTTTACATCTTCCTCACAACACATTACCATTTAGCTTTGTAGCATCCACTAATTTACAAATATTACATTTGGTCCACAACTCCAAATCGTCAAAAAACCTGAAAAATTTCTTGAAACATATCTTCCCATTTGAAAATTCATGCTAAATGTGCCCGGACAGATCAATACCAACCAGACATCTATTTATTCTACCCTTTATGATAAGATGGTGCCATTTTCTCTACTACTGATGTAAGTTGTAGTTCTCAGATTTCTCACTTGCTCCCCTCTTAAGAAGTGGGTGACATTTGTTATCTGTTGATCCAGAAGAAACAATCCAGAATCTGTACAATTTTGGAGGATAATCACTAATTCTCTGACTGTCTCTATAGCTACCTCCTTCCTCAACACTCTGGGATATAAAGCTATAAAAGGTCCTGGGGATTTTGCAAATTTCAGCCTCATTAATTTTTAAAAAAATTCACTTCTGGACGTTGCCGGCTTTTCAGCATTTATTGCCTATCCCTGGAAGAAGGAACTGTGGCCATTGATGCTATCTATGTTTGTGGATGACACAAAGATAGGTGGAGGAACAGGTAGCATTGAGAAAGCGGGGAGAGAGGCAAGTGGGCAAAGTAGTGGCAGGTGGAAAACAATGTGGGAAAGTGTGAGGTTATAAGTTTTGGTAGGAAGAACAGAGGCAGAGACTATTTTCTAAACGGGGAATGGCTTTGGAAATCTGAAATACAAAGGGACTTGGAGGTACTAGTTCGGGATTTTCTTGTGGTTAACATACAGGTTTAGTTTGCATTTGCCTCCATAACGTAATGAATGCCAACATAACATTTAAAGAGGACTAGCATACAAGAGCAGAGATGTACTGCTGAGGCTGAATAAGGCTCTGGTCAGACTGCATTTGGAATATTGAGAGCAATTTTGGGCTCTATATCGAAGGATGGATGTTCTGGCATTGGACAGGACCCAAAATGAGGTTTACAAGAATGATCCTGGAAATGAAGGGCAGTGGTTGAGGACTCTGGGTCTTTACTTGATGGAGTTTAGAAGGATAAGCAGGGGATCTGATTTAAGCTTACAGAATACGGAGAGACCTGGATAGAGTGGATGCGGAGAAGAAGTTTCCACTAGTAGAGAGGCTAGGATCTGGGGGCACAGCCTTAGAGTGAAGAAATGGCCCTTTAGGACTGAGATGAGGAATTTCTTCAGCCAGAGGGTCGTTAATCTGTGGAAGGTGTTGCTCCAGAAGGCTGTGGATGACAAAGACAGATAGGTTCTTGATTAGTAATTGATTAGTAAGGGGATCAAGGGTTATGGGGAGAAGGCAGGAGAATGGGGTTGAGAAACAACATAATTAAATGGTAGAGCAGACTCAGTGCGCTGAATGGCCTAATTCCGCTATTACCTTATAGTCCCTAGCTCCCCTTGAATATAGAGGCTTGCTAGGCCATTTCAGAGGGCAGTTGAAAATCAGCCTTGAAAGTGGCATCCCATGTAGACAAGATGGTGAAGAAGGCATTTGGCACACTTGCCTTCATCAGTCAGAGCACCGAGTACAGGAGTTGGGACATCATGCTACAGCTGTACAAGACATTGGTAAGGCCACATTTGGAGTACTACATACAATTCTGGTCACCCTGCTAGAGGAGTGATGGTATTACACTGGGAAGGGTGATTTACAAGGACGATAACAAGTATGGAAGGTTTGAGTTCGAAGGAAAGGCAAACTTTATCTCCCCGCCCCAGAGCGTAAGAGAGTGAGGAGTGAGCTTATAGATAGAAATATAAAAATCACAAGGGGTATATAAAAGGTGGATAGCCAAGGCTATCTCCCCAGGGTAGGGGGGTCCAAAGTGGAGGTCATAGATTTCAGTTGAGAGGGGAAGATTTAAAAACGGGCCCTGAAGGGCAACTTTTTCCACACAGAGGGTGGTACATGTTTGGAACGAGCTGCCAAAAAGGGAGAGGGGGATATAATTACAACATTTAAAAAGACACTTAGACAGGCACATGGATAGGAAATGTTCAGTGGGACACGGCCATCTTCTTCCATGAAGACGGCAGCAGAATAGCAGTGTTTGGGCTGGGCCCTGATCTTGGGGCTTGCCTCCTTACGTCTGCTTTTCTTTCCCCCACTTCTGCAGTGGCAGATGTCCCCTTCCCCAGAGTGTCGGCAGTGCCCCGTTACCAGCTGTATTGGCTGCAGTAGGATCAGTCCTCTGGAGTGCCAGCTGTGGAGTGAGCAGTTCCTTCCCAGGGGTGGCTGGTAGTGGCAAGTTTCTTTGCTGAAATGGCAGTCTTAGGTGGCGGCAGCAACCTAAGTTACTTTGCCATGGGGAGCCCAGGGTCGGGCCTGAGCCTTGTTTGGGACCTGGCTGTTTTGAGGGTGACTGCATTTCTGAGATTCACCCAATGTGGACTCATGGCAGTGATGACATCGAAGGTGGCAAGAGGGCGCCAAAGAATGGCGACAGTCCAAGCAGCGGCCGCACAGCTCCAGGCCATGGCTGGGCCCGGGTACCTGACAGTGGAGGCAGTGGTATTTGGCTGCAGTAATAAGTCCATAGAGATAAAAAGAAAGTAAACACCTAATTTTCACTTTAAAGATTGGCGAATAGGTTTGGTCTATTTCCAATCAGCTGATTCCCCTGCACTTGTGACATCATGCCACCATTGGTACCAGTGCAGGAAGGCCTCTCAATCTGCACTTTTTTTTTCCCCTGTCACATTCATATCTCACTCTGGTTCAGTTGCATGGAAAGTTATGGAAAAAGTTGAGGGAGGGTGAGGGAGAGCTCAGCAGGGGTCATTAAAGTTTCCAGAACAAGTAATATGACAGTATGGAAAAAGTCAAGTATCTAACTTCAGACATAGCAGATAAAGGGAACAACTATGTGAAGGGGGCAGTCAACACAGGACTGAGGGCATTTTTCTTAAATGCACGCAGAGAGGGACCACACCTCTATTTCACCTTTACTTTCATATACTACATAATTAACACTGCCTCGAAACATTTCAAATTTACCCTCAGCTTCTTCATCTTACTACATTTAACTTTATCTTCAAAATACAAAATCAAAACTTCATGAGACATACCTTCTCAACCTTTTCATTCCTCCTTAGCTATTAAACCTTGCATAGATTACTTCAGAGATTTCTCTATAAAAGGGACATTACTGAAATTGATATCAGAACTCTTCGAGAAGATTAAAGATAAAACCTACCTTCACCAGAAAAATTAGGACAAAGTTGATTTTTGCTGCTACATTAATCTAAAATCAAAAATGTATAGTTATTCATTTAGTCCTCTCTAAGTCTCAGTGTGAAACCCGTAACTCATTATCTGCCAGTGTTTTGAAGTCTGAGATGAAGTACGAGACTGCTAGTTGGATATAGTCCATCAAATGGTTCTCAGAGGCTGGTGTGATACTTGGACTTGATTACTTTCATTTGGGAGGTCGCTGTCTCAGAGGTAGGTGTTTAAAAAGCACAGGATGGTAGATGCAGCTATTTTTTCCTGTTGTGTCCCCAAAGTTCCATGATTGTACTTTCAGTTCAATATCATTTTGCATAGAGATTATTACCATCATCAACTCCATTTATTTGTAAATCAAACACCTGACGGAATTTAGTAGCCAACCCAACAACATCTACTGGAAGAGATAAAAGGTACTGCAGATGCTGGAGAATCCGAGATAACAAGGCGTGGGGCTGGATGAACACAGCAGGTCAAGCAGCATCATAGGAGCAGGAAAACTTGACGTTTCGGGCCTAAACCCTTCATCAGAAATGGGGGAGGGGAAGAGGGTTCTGAAATAAATAGGGAGAGAGGGGGAGGCGGATAGAGGATGGATAGAGGAGAGGATAGGTGGAGAGGACACCTGCGCTCAGTTCGCAACAAACAACTGCACCTCCCAGTCGCGAACCATTTCAACTCCCCCTCCCATTCCTCAGATGACATGTCCATCCTGGGCCTCCTACAATGCCACAGTGATGCCACCCGAAGGGTGCAGGAACAGCAAATCATATTCAGCCTGGGAACCCTGCAGCCCAATGGCATCAATGTGGATTTCACAAGCTTCAAAATCTCCCCTCACCCAACCGCATCCCAAAACCAGCCCAGCTCATCTCCACCTCCCTAACCTGTTCTTCCTCTCACCTCAAGCCCCACCCCCATCTCCTATCTACTAACATCATCCCGCCCCCTTGACCTGTCCGTCCTCCCTGGACTGACCTATCTCCTCCCCACCCCCCTACCTACACTTACCTTTACTGGCTCCATCCCCGCCTCTTCGACTTGTCTGCCTCTTCTCCACCTATCCTCTCCTCTATCCATCCTCTATCCGCCTCCCCCTCTCTCCCTATTTATTTCAGAATATCTACTGGAAGGATGAGATTTGAGACAAACACAATGATTTGTTCTATCACATTTAATTTTTGAGACTGCCTGTTGAATTAGTCTACTTTGCTTGAATTGAGCTTACAACTTAACAAGAAATTTTAATACACGAGTAACTTCCATAACTTTACTTGCTGGTGGATTATGGACCAAAAAAAAAAGGGGAAATCAGGATCGTGTCCACAAAACCCCAGATTTGCACCAAACATGGATGGTGCAGCATCAATTGTGATGGCAACCAGTTTCTCGATTAGAATTTTTTCCTCAAGCACATATCTTTTAATTTCATTGTAGATATTCTCACCTCTTCTTTTTTTGCCCCATAAAGAAAGAACGAGAAAATTCACTTTAGTTGTTATGTTCTTAAACACCATGTGCAAAAAGCAAAACAAGAAAGCAAAAATGTAGCAGGGCTGCATAGTCATGTCAACAGATTCATCAAACTGCCAAGCATTCAGTCTTTCAGGTCCTACTGTAGTTGCTGAAAGTGATCTTTGGACAAAGATTCTATCTTTGTTATTGTGGAAGCATCAAGTCACATGCTTTTGATTATTGGTTTTTCTTTGTTCTAAGAAGTCTTTGAATCAAGCATCAGTGGCTACAGTCGTTGTTTCTTTAATTACTTTGCCATCTGAGTGATTTCTTGTGGTTTTCCAGAAGATGGCAAATGTGAAAATGATGCTTGAGTGCAGGCCTTACTTTTTTGCTAGTTTGGAGAAAAAAAGCTGCTTTCAAATGTCTTTCAGCTCATCAAACTTCTTTGCACAAAGCAGGCCAAATAATCAGTTGCTGGTCAAAGGAAAAAACCATCATTGCCACACAACAACACGCAGTATGTTCATCATTACAAATTCCCCTTTTTAATACACTTTGGTGCACACAAAGCAAACCTTTTATAGTTATGAACAGAAATTAATTCCCCCAATTTGCAGCAAAGTAATCAGCTAAACTCAAACAAATTCTACACTTGCGACCATCTCTAGTTTTAAATGTGGGCTTGGAAGCCGTTTCCCCTGTAGTACGGGATGACACTTTGCCACTTGTGAGGCTGCAGGTACACCTCTGAATCCATGCCCCTGGAACATCCAGAATGTTGCTGGCTGCTTTCAAGTGGGAAGGCGACGGCCTTGTGACATTATTGCCCGAATATTAATACAGAAACCCAGGTTCGAATCCCCATGGCAGATGGTGCAATTTGAATTCAATAAAAATCTGGAATTAAGAGTCGAATGATGACCACAAAACCATTGTTGATTTGTCAGGGGGGTAAAACCCCATCTGCTTCACTAATATCCTTTGAGGAAGGAAGCTGTCATGCTGACCTGGTTTAGCCTACACATAACTCCAGGCCCGCTGCAAAGTGCTTGAAATGTAACTGCCCTTCGGGCAATGAGGGTAGGGCAATAATTGCTGACCTAGCCCATAACTGGTGAACAAATTTAAGAGTGGAGGCACAGGAAGTTACTTCTGTGGTTGCAACTATTTTCCAGGGCACCAGGTTGGCTTCTGTTGATCAGATACTGTACACTGGGCATTGCAGCATCACTATAACATTTCTTCATCCTGCGCAAAACTCTGAGATCCGTGTACAGTAAAGTTTTCTGGAAGCAGAAATCATGATGCTTGATGCTTATATGCAACTTCAAGGGAAACACGACTGGTGTATTACTTCCTCAAAGTACTACTAGAGCTATGCAAATATACAAAGCACACAGCAAGTACACAAAGCAATACTTAATCTGTTGAACAACACTGTGGCGAACGTCAGCTAGCAACTAAGCAACACCACCAGATCTCCTTGGCTTCAATACAAACAGACGAGAAAAACCAAAAACTTTCAACTGAGACAACACTGCGATCATTGGACAAGCCAAACAAACAGAGGACAGCCAGGGAATTCTTGGAGGCTTGGCATTCATCTGTGGACTCCATCAATAAACACTTTGTCATGGCCAGTATATCGGGTCGAATTCAACAGACAGCTGGAACCCGCACCTACCGGAAGCAGCAAAAATCAGACCATTTAAATTCAAACCAGCACAAGACAACAGCGCTTCACAGAAGGGTCCGCAGCACCGACGATGTCACCTAGTAAGGGGAAGAAACGTCTACTATCAAACCTCCCAGCTTGGCGAACACACCAACATCTACAACTGTGACCAAAACCTGATTAAAAACAATTGGCCATTGAGCAGTACATTGTCAGGGAATGACGCGTATCACCCTCTCGTAACCACTTGCCTGACAAATACAATTTGAACTGTGACAGTAGATTGCTGCAGGGCCATTTATTTTCACTTGTTCTCAGTAACCAATTGCCTATTACTTCATCCTTCCCAAAGTATTCAGGTGTCTGAGCGGAGTAGTAAATTGTTGAACTTGCTGTATTCCAATTCATTTATTTTCAGGCTTTTCAGGCAGCATTAAACAGAACTATGTAGAGAAAGAAAGTAATATGGGCTTAATATTTAAGTCCGAGGCTTCAGTCTGAACCTATTTAACAAAATGTACATATCCTGAAGGGAAGAATGTATTGTAGTGCAAGTCAGGGCACTGCATGTTCCCCTAGAAACATGGCAAGGATTGTACATGAACTTGACTGGCTCTATTTAAAACTTCTGGGCATATAATTCAAATCAACAAAACGATCCTGCATCCTGAAGGGAAAGCTTTTTAAACCTTAAACCAGATGACAGAGAGAAAACTTAAGAAACAGAACTTACATGTCTATATTACTAAGGCCGACTGTAGATTGTCACAATAATTGTCAGAGAACTGTGTTTATAACATTAGCTGAAGTTACCATAAAACATGTATACAGTTCACTTGTAAACATATTGCAGAATCACGGAATTACTACAGTTCAGGAGACCATTTGCCCGTCATTTTGCACGGCTTTTTGAGCAATATTAACTTTGTGCAAACTCGCGTCTTTCTTCATAATCTTGCACATTAGATGATTATTTAAATTTAAATAGTGTCCTCTTGAATGTCTCACTAACACTTCCCTCCACCACACTTTCAGGTAGAGCATTCCAAACCTGAACCACATGGTGTGAAAGTTCTCTCACCTCGCATTTGCTTTTTTTTTTGGCAAAGTATTTTAAAAGTGTGTCCTCTGATTTTCGATTCTATTTTGAGCAGGATCAGTTTCTTTAATCCACTGTGTCCAGACCTGTGCCGATTTTGGAATCTTCTATAAAAATTTGCTGTCAGCCCTTTTCTCTTCCAAGAAAAACATTCTCAGCTTTCCTAGTTATCCTGATAGCTGAAGTTCATCATCCCTGGAACCTCCTGCAATGCCACGATGATGCCACCCGAAAGCTGCAGGCACAGCAAATCATATTCAGCGTGGGAACCCTGCAGCCCAATGGCATCAATGTGGATTTCACAAGCTTCAAAATCTCCCCTCCCCCAACCGCATCCCAAAACCAGCCCAGCTCATCTCCACATCCCTAACCTGTCCTTCCTCTCACCTCAAGCCACACCCCTATCTCCTATCTACTAACATCATCCCGCCCCCTTGACCTGTCCGTCCTCCCTGGACTGACCTATCTCCTCCCTACCTCCCCCCCCTACCTACACTCACCTTTACTGGCTCCATCCCCGCCTCTTCGACTTGTCTGCCTCCTCTCCACCTATCCTCTCCTCTATCCATCCTCTATCCGCCTCCCCCTCTCTCCCTATTTATTTCAGAACCCTCTTCCCCTCCCCCATTTCTGATGAAGGGTTTAGGCCCGAAACGTCAAGTTTTCCTGCTCCTATGATGCTGCTTGACCTGCTGTGTTCATCCAGCCCCACGCCTTGTTACATTAAACAGTGTCCTTGTTTCCAGGAAACATCAGCATTGTGTGCTTTTTGGTATTGCGTGTTTGAAAAGACTTTCTTATCCTGTCACTGGTACCTGACTAAAATTGAAATTCTCCCAGATGCTGTCTACATTAATAGTGAGGAGGAAACAAAACAAGCAAACCAACTAGGAGAACAAAATAACTCAGACACCCCAAAAGTCACTTCACAACGCAGTTATTTTTTAAGATATAGCTATTGTTAGTTAAGCAAAATTGAATGGAAACAAAGTCTCAATTAGAAACTGGGTTCATTGATAACGAATAGCCAGCTGCAGAATACAGCAAATATAACAGAGCAAAAACAAAGTGCTGGAGAAGCTCAGCAGGTCTGGCTGCATCCACAGGGAAAGCAGAGTCAACATTTCGGGTCCAGTGACCCTTCTTCAGGATCTTCATTCTGTTTCTTTTGTTTCAGCAGTTCTTTGATTTTTCTTAAATGCAAGATATGACTGCAATGCAAGTCCAGTTTATAATCATGTGTATCAGCCAAGTATCATTTTTCTGATAGCGAAGTATAAAATTTATAATATTGAAGAACTCTAAGCTATCCTCTGGACAGTTAGGGATGGGGAAGAAATGCTGGCCTAGCCAGTGATGCTGACATCCTGTGAATGAGGTTTTTGAGCAGATTTGTAGCTCGGGTTGTGGATTCTGACCCAGCTCGGCGAGCCAACCAACCACAACATCCTGTGAATGAATTTAAAAAATACAATTTTATTGCCGTTTGTTATTTTCAGCTTTGTCTTTGTTACTACAAAATCAAATGCATAGCAAAGGCAACAATACTACTGATTAATATTGATATTTTTCAGGTTCTATTATGAAAAATAAATCACTGACAGTGGTCACAATTTAAGTACTGTATTACACTAAAGACTTGAATAGGTCAAATATTTTTAGGTCCTCCAGGCCCAAATAGAGTTTATCTTAAGTGTTTCACAATTATATCCAAATGATTGAGGTTGATGAAATAAGAGTGAAAAGCACCAAAATGCAGGTGTGAACATATCCGTTAATGATCAATACAAGGAACACCAGAATCATTCAATTCCAAAAAGGTGCTGATGAGGAGAATAAATATTTCATTCTCATCTGACTGATATCTGATTTACTAGACACTGGTAGGATAGTAAAGGAATAAGCATATATTAAAAACCCAGCATAAAGTAACCACTGCTGAGTGACCCAGTGCATTAGGAACAAAGAAGGAGACCATTTAAGTCCCAAGAGCCTATTCCAACATTCACTTAAATGATGGCGAATCAATGACCTGACTTCATGTACCCTGATGAGCCCCATATACCTCAAAACCTTAGACAGATGATTTTGTTTACACAACTCATTTTGAATTTGCAACTAAATCAACTATAAACTGCTACTTACAATAGAGATTCTACCACTTGACATACACGAAGAAGTGTTTTCCAACTCCACACCTCAAAAATCCTACTTCCCAACCAATAACAATAGTTTATTTCTATTTTATCATTTACCATAACATCTTAATGACCATCTCAGAATTTTTCAAATAGTCAAATTCATACATAAACAAATTGGTGCATTAAGTTTTATAAGCACATGTCTGGTAAAAATTACCAACAGTTTGCATGCTGGGACAAGGATGGATTTCCAAGCAGCTTCATCAACATATAGTGGAGCCTATGGTACTGATAATTATGTTCAATATCCCTCAGCACCATACTTTGCAGCATGATGGCCCACAATAGATTATGCGCTAGATTATCCTCTAGCTCCTTATTAGACATGATCTGGTGAATCACAGTCGGTTAAAATACAAAAAGATACATTAGTGCCATAAACACAATTCCACAGACTTATGTATAGCAAAACATTTAGACTTCCATTTTGTTTCTGCATTACAATCTTTTGTCTATCCAGCCAAGTAATATAGAGAAAGAAAATCCCATTTACACACTTAAAATTCCACTCCTCCACTACTGGTGTACAGTGGCTGCTATACTTATGATCAACAGGACTTTCTGACACTGCCTCCCAAACCAGCATGCCCCACTACCTTAAACTTTAATTGCAGGTCACATAGCAATCAAGGTTATTTTTGGGTTGTAAGGAAAATATTTGGCTAAAATTATCAGGTTTAGAAAAGGTTGTATTTTTAGACTTTTGAAATGTTCTTGTCTGTTGCTTATCTCTAATTATCTTTTAAATGAATGACTTGCTAAGCTAAAATGGTGAACAGTTAACCACACTGCAGTGCATCTGGAGACACATGTAGGCCAGACTAGGGAAGGTTAGTTGAATTCCTTCCTTAAAAAGGACATGAGTGAACCAAATGTTTTTTTTAAAATAACAAATCAATCACCACAGATTTATGGTCACTGCCCCAGATGAGCTTTCTCTTCTAAACTTTAAAGACATTTTTCTTTGTGCTTTGGACTATGCACTGAAATGACAAAGAATTGTTTTGAAAACTAGAATGGCTGCTTGCTTTTAAAGCAAAATATCGGATACCTATTGTGGACACATTGTGTTGCTGTGGGTTCCAGCGATGTGCAGACAAACTAGAGCAGCGTGTTTTTGTACAAGTGAGGCCGATTGATAATTGCTCCCTAGTCCTCAATCCAAAAACAAAGATCCTCTGCCTGTTAATCACTACGTCATTAATTGTCAGGTACTGACTGCGTTGGACTGTTTGCAAAACAGTGAGAAGCTGGTCAAACCAGAAAAATAAGTAGGTCTGCAGCAGCCAAAACTCACTCACTCAGTCTGTGTTCTCTGCAGAAAGCTACTTTAAACCTAAAATAAACCAGTTTATGGTTTCCTTCAGCAGAAGGCAAGTTACGACCTTGAATTGGCTAAGTCAGAAACCTTTCACAAGTGAACAAGCCTCCCTGTGTCTCTTGCAAACCAGTGGAAGCATTTAGAAGAATGAAGATCAAGAGGAGATCTTTGGATCAGTAAGAATCAATGCAATGGATCTTGTGAACAAAGGCCATAGAACTGTTTTTCTAGTTTTCCCTCTGTCTGGGTTCCCTCCCACACTATTTACATGTCTGTCTGCGTAAGCAGAGTTTAAAAGGCATTTAAAATATTAGTTTTTTAGAGTTTACTTAATTTAAGTGTTTAATTGCAGTCAGAATCTAATTATGTTATAAATAGTGATTTTTGTTGTTCAGCACAGAAACCTGGGTCCAAAATTCTGGTTGTTTAGGGATTTTGCATATTTCTTTTACAAACTTTAACTTTTATAACAGCTTTGAGAATACTGGGGCTTGATTTCCAGTGTGCTATCCCAGTGAATTGTGACAAGATTTATTAATTGAGCTAAATTTCATTAACTGCCTTGGTGGGCTCTGGATTCATATTCTTAAAGCATTAGCACCGACCTTTCGATTACCAGTCCAGTGACAATTCCATTATGTCAATGTTTCTCCTGTGAATTTAGACCTCTGTCCTGAGGTCTACACACACCTCCTGGCCAATGGCGGTTATTCTTACAGCAAATGTGACCAAGTCAACAATCATGCATGGTCATCTTTGGGATCTTAGCACACATACACTGGTCAGGAAGCACAAGTTAGACAAGTTCTTCAGTCACTGATCACAGAGCAAAGATGTTTCAGAAATAGATCTGTGAACTAAGCAGCTGTAATGTCGCAGGCATTCCCCAGCAGAAAAAAACATTCCAAATACAAAACAACAAGCCTGCAAATATTGGAAAAAAACCTGAAACTTCTTTTTGAGCAATGGTGTCTTTTTTTCCATTGACCTTGAAAATAGAAAAATAATCCAGGCATCTCCACAATGCTTCAAAAGTATGCCACAGAAATGAATAAAGTTGAAAAGCATCTACATAACTTTGAGATGCCAAAGTACCAAACAAAAAACAAGTGTTGAGAATTTTCAATTGTGAACAGTTGTGCTTTAAACTATCCATTTACTTGCAAGATGAAATAATTGAGTCTTCAAGGATAGCTAGACAGCATCTCTATCTGATACCAAGCACAAAGTCATGGAAATGGAATTTAAGAGGGGAAGGATTCTAAAACAACCCTGAAAATTCAAAAACATGTTAGTCTGCCAGGGTGCAGAAATTAAAGAGCAACCCGAGATCAAAAACTTCTTGTGGTTCACTGCACTGGAATTAGGGTAGAAACTCATGCTAAATAGAAAGGGAAAGAAAACAAATTCAGAGAATCACAGAGTTACTACTGTGTAAAAGAAGGCCTTTCAGCCTATTATGTCTGCATCAACTCGCTTCATGAACATTTCACTTTGTACCATTCTCTTATCTCAAGAATTTCTGAGGAGTTTGAATGAAATTGGCAGACTTACCTAGCTTGCATTAGGAGAGTCTGCAATAATTTCCAAGTGCAGGACACTTCTGATGTTCAAAATAACCAGGTTGAGAAAGGAAGAGAACAGAAACAAATCCTTGAGATCTATGGATGACTTCGGCCTGAATTGAGAATTAAACATCTCAAAGTTCAGTGCAACAACATATACCTGGGATGTGTGTTTCTTCTGTTTTGCCAGAGTGGTGGGGTGGGGAGGAGGGGGATGTTGCATTCTGTGTTTAAAATTTTTTTAGTTAGATGCCTCCAAAGGCAGTGTTTAGTCACTAGTGTTTTTTGTCCTTGGTTACACAGTAAACATACAAAATGTTACCATGCCATCTTTTCAGCTCTGAACCAGAAATCTGAATTTCTTTTTAAAAAGTATTCAGCCTCAGAGATCATAACAGAATGCTTTTACATAGCATTTTTCCAGGCACCTCAGTGTGTCCCAAAGAACTTTATTGTCAACAAAATACTTTTGAAACATAATCACCATTGAACTGTGGTAATGTAGCAGTCAATTTTGTGACAATGGCAGGTATCTGTTTTATATTGATGTTGATAGGAATAAATATTGCCTAGAATCCCAGGAACAATTCACATTATTATGTAGTAATTGAGCTTTCAATTGCATTTATTACCTTCAGTTGCTGGGCATGAACTGGGCAGTCACTTGAGTTTGTATATTCTAAAAAGTTATTAGGAGTAGACTGTAGTTGTTGAATAAGGGAGGTGCATATGTCTACGTGAAATTTTTAAATATTCATTCATGGGTTGAGGGCTCTGCTGGCTAGGCCAGCATTTATTGCCATGGCTAATTGCCAAAAGGGCAGTTAAGAGTCAACCACATTGCTGTCAGTCTGGAGTCACATGTAGGTCAGACGAGGTAAGGATGGCAGTTTCTTCTCCTCAAGGACATTGGTAAATCTATAAAGAGGCTAATAAGCGTGTTATCATTCGGCTTTAATTCTATTGCTGAACATCAGGAGTAGAATATTCTCTGTTTCTTCAAGATAGTATCATGAAATTCTTTCATTCACCCGAGAGAGTGGGGTGGCAGGAGCATATTGGTTATGAGATTTCATCCTACAGTGACATACTAAAAAAGTCCTGCACAAATTGTCAGCTCAGATCTTTGTGGTCAAATCTCTAAAACGGAATTGGAATCCAAAACATTCTAACACAAAGGCAACAGGGCCATTGTTAGAAAGCAAACCAAACATCTTAGAACTCCCTACCTAACCACAATGTGCAAGTACCATCACCACATGGAGTGCATTGGTTGAAGGAGATTGCTTTCACGTCATAGGCCAATCAATCCAGCTCCAATTCAATCCTGTTGTTAGAATTCAAAACCTGTCTTGCTGCCAACTCACCAACAAGTGTAAATTACATTTTACATTTACCCTTCAAACATAAAAGTGGCAGAATTTGTACAACCTCCTGAATTCCTTTCAACCTTATCTTTTAGTGGAAACAATTCCAATTTTCAAATTTTTCTTCACACCTAAACATCCTATTCCTGAAATATTTCCCTGAATCCGTGTAGTGGCTCAGTTGATAAAGCTTTCACCTTTGAAATGCAAGGCTCCAAGTTGAAATTCTACTTCAGAGCTTAAACACAAAAAGAAAGGACATGTTCCAATATATTACTGAGGCTCTGAGGAATTGTGGAAGTGCCTTCTCTTGGATGACATGTCAAACCAAGACCTTATCTGTCTCCTCTTGTGGAGTTAAAAAGGTTGCATGACACTATTTCAAAGAAGAATCAAGAAGTTTTCGCTGGTGTCCTGGCCAATATTTGACCCTCAATCTTTTCAAAAAAAAACAATATCTGGTTACCACTGTATTCCTGTTTATGAGGGTTTGCAGAACAACTTTACACACTGCATTGTAACAGTGCTCTACAAAATATTTCACCGGCTGTAAAATATATTGAGATATTATATATTAAAATAAATTGAGACATCCAGTGGTCTTGAAAAGCATTAAATTAAGTCTTTGCTTTCGTAGTATAATACGATACTCAGACATTACAACCATGATCTATTTGAAACCTCGTACCAATAATGAAATGTACGCTTTAATTGCATATGATGGCATGAGGCATATTTGTATACTGTGATGTCTTTCAGGTTTCCAAAGCAATTTTGCTCCAACAACTGTATTCCAAAACAACCTTGTCTAATGCAAAAAGCAGAAAATGTTGGATCATTTCATGCACGATCCCTCACTATCTTTTGTTTTACTATCGAAATTGCCCTTTTTCTTTCTCATGCTTGCACTATAATGCTTTGTGCTCTCTTACTCTGCTAAAGTTCTAAAGAGTACACAGCGAAATGTGAACTTGCCCATCCTCTCCAGGCTCGCTGACAGAGCTGCGTGTTGAGAGCATTTTCTGTTCTTGTTTCAAATTTCCAGTACCTACTGTGCTTTTAGCTCAACGGACGTTCCCCTTAAGTATTAAGCCAAATTTTCGATTACTTCATGATGTTCTCCAAGGAAATTATAAAGAGAGGCTCTAACGAGAGCAAATGGCTTCTTTCTGAGGTGTAAATTCTGAGTTGAAGTACTTATTCAGGCAACAATAAAAAGGAGAATTCTCCATTTAAAAACAAATCTGAATTTTTAAGACCTCATTGCAAAGAAATTCTATACAAAATATTCACTGGGCTGCTTTAGACAGTTCTCAGTATACAGTATTGGGATTAGGATAGATGATATTTAGAATTATGTAGTAATTCAAATTATTGCCACTTGAAAATTCTTTTTTTATTTATATAGCTGGAGAAGCAGTTGTAGTTTGCTGTGGAGGTTAATGATCCATTCAACAGCTTCAGATGATGCTCTCTCAATGGTTGTGATCCTGTCAGGAAGGCAGCATTGTGGCTCAGTGATTAGCACTGCTGCCTCACAGCACCAGAGACCCAGGTTCATTTACAGCCTTGGACGACTGTCTATGTGGCGCTTGCACATTTTCCCCAAGTCTGCATGGGTTTCCTCCGGTTTCCTCCCACAATTCAAAGATGTGCAGGCTAGGTGGATTGGCCATGCAAAATTGCACAGTGTTCAGATCAGGGGAATGGGTCTGGGTGGGATGCTCTGAGGGTCGGTATGGACGTGTTGCGCCGAAAGGCCTGTTTTCAAACTGTAGGTGTCTATGATTTATGATCATAAATCTTGCTCTGTTTAAATATCATAGTAACGGGTCCACATACGCTGCTCACTGTTCAGGACCTCACTCAGGGTGTCCACTATACTCGTTTGAACTTTAACTGTGGGTTAGTGAGCTGTTCAATCTTGGGAGAAATTCAGTCAAAGCAAATCCAATCTTTCCTGGTCCCTACATAAACACATGCCTGGCCAGGATTTCTGGAAAATTACCGAGTGCCAGACTGATGCTCCTTCTATTTCAAGGAACATTCTTAAGGTAGTGCCCTATTGAGGTTGTAGACATGCTCACTGAGCCAGTGGGTTTAGTTGCAAACGTTTTGTCACCCTGCTAGGTAAACTTCATCAGTGTGCCTCTGGTGAAACATCAGTGTTCTGTCCCGCTTGTTATTTATATGCCTCGGTTTGCTGGGGTGGTTGGTATTACTTCCAGTTCTTCTCAAAAACTATAATGCCCTATTGCCAAGCTGGAACTAAACTGACTGGATAACATGGGAGTTTATTCTTGATCCTAGGGTAAACTTCTTGAACTACAATATAGAAAATGCCATTTCTAAACTCATTCCCATTATTTTGAAAAAAGTTGATTGTCAATAAGAAATATACCACGTGAAAAATTGGAAATGTGAAAATAAATTGACATCCACCATTCAGGCTAATTGCAGATGTGATTTAAAGCATTGGCCCAAAGGACCGAATGGCCTCCTTCTATACTGCAACATTAAGTGTACAGGAGTGAAACTGTGAAAAGGATATAATGAAATGGGCAACATCTGCAGGATAAACATATTGACAACTTGTATTTATAATGGAATAAAATGCCTCGAAGCACTTCACAGTAGTATTACAATAGGAGATTTGACATCACTGCTCAAATTACAAGAAAACAACAGGTGAATTTGCAGCCACCCCCAAAAAAAAAATCAAGAGGGTGATCAGCAAAAGGTGGGAGACAGAATTTGTGAGGAGTTGCTCCTCCAATCACAGATGCTGCCTCTCCTTTACAGGCTGCTCCAGGTCCTCAAATCATATACAGGTATTCCCTCTCTCCCTAATTCTCAAGAAAGCAGAAACTTCTGTCCAAATTCATCATCTACTCAATTTGAATCATTCAACATTGACTGTGTCAATTTTTCCATGATCCTATTTAGGAAATAGTTTTGGAGATTTATTTATGCCTCATGTAAGGTAATCCAAAATGAGAGGTCATAGTCTTAAAATAAGGGATTGCAGATTTTAGAACAAAAAAAAAATGAGATTACTTATCTCAGAAGGGTCGTCAATTTGTGGTATTCACTATCCCAGAGTGCAGTGGGTGCTGGGACATAGATTTTTAATTAGTAATGGTTTGAGTGGTTATGGAGAGTGTATGTGGTGGTGAGGCCAGGAGGTGATCAGTCACGATCGTATCACATGATGGAGCAGGCTCAATTGCCTACTCCTGCTCCTCCCTTATAAATTAACAAACTTTTCTTACTTATCAATTCCACATTAAAAGACTGTATGCATAATCTTTGGTAGTTATACTCGTACCTCTAAAAAGAAAACCCCCCAAAAATTCAACAAAATATGTGCCTACATAATCTTAAAAAAAAAAAAATTTAGAAAGAATGCAAAAGGGGACCCTACAAACAAAAAAGTAGCCTTCAAAAATGTCTCACAAACAGCCCTTGGGAAAAAAAAACTGATCCCTACCCACATAAAGCAATACTGGGAAATGATCAATCCCAGGGCTCAGAGCCTTGGCAGCAGCTCCAACACATCCAATGTCGAAGCATATAAAGTTGGGGTGCTCTAGAGGCCATAATGAGAAGAGGGCAGATGACTTGAAGGGATGCTAGACTGGAGGATTTACAGAGATAGGGAAGATTGAGATATGGATAGATGAGAATTTTATAAGGTATTCAGGAGTGGGAATTGATAGCTTACGCAAACCATCAACAGAACACAGTGGCAATAAAAGGAGCAAACAGGGCATTGTGCATTATGCTACTGTTTGCTCAAACATTCCAACTTGTTTCTTAAAGCCTGGAAAGGAGAATCCAGAGAAAAGCTTCGAATACATTGTGAAGAGAGAGCAAGTGGATAGTATTCTAATAAGTGAATGGTAAATTTCAAAGAATTACCAAGCACTATTTCTCAAATAAGGAAACAAGACTGAAATAAAAATACCATGCAAATAAATATTGAAATTAACATGCCCATGGAATTATAGATAAAGGAATGTTATAGACATAAAATTGTGAAATATGTATGAAATTTTATATATAACACAAAAGAGACAGAAACAATTCAAACAGCACAAGTTTATTCATATCATCACAGTATTTTCCTCCATGAAGATTGCAGTAATTCAGCTTCATAATTGACAAGTTTTATTTATGGACTCTTAACATTTTAATGTCCCAAACTTGACAAGAACCTTATCAAATCTACAGAGGGAGCCATTAGGACAGAAAACATTATCAAAGAGATTCTCTTTCGGGAGCATCAAGTAGTAGAAAGGGACAAAGGAAGGCTTAGGGTCAAAGTGACTAAAACCACAGCTATCAACAAGTAAAATAAATAATTAAACTCAAGAATGCTCAAGGGGACAGAATTCAAAGATCCAAAGATTTTTTAAGGCTGAAAAATGTTAGATCTAGGGAGTGGCAAGGACTTTCCGGTATTTACAAATAAGAACAGGGCAACAGGGTTCTTGGATATACCTGGTCAGGACCAGGAAACTTATCCACTTTTGTACATTCTAATACTTCCAACTCCTCTTGTATTGTGATATGGACTGACCCCAAGATATCGCCACTAACTTCCCCAAGTCTTCATGTCTTTCTCCACAGTAAACACACAGGAGATCGGGAGTGGCATGGTGGCTAGCACTGCTGCCTCACAGCGCCAGGGACCCGGGTTCAATTCCAGCCTCGGGCGACTGTCTGTGTGCAGTTTGTACATTCTCCCTGTGTCTGCGCAGGTTTCTTCCGGGTGCTCTGGTTTCCTCTCACAGTCCAAAGATGTGCAGGTTAGGTGGACTGGCTATGCTAAATTGCTCAGGGTGCGTAGATTACGTGGGTTATAGGGGGATGGGTCTGGTGGGATGCTCCAAGGGTCGGTGTGGACTTGTTGGGCTGAAGGGCCTATTTCCACACTGTAGGGATGCTATGAACCTTTAAATTGTGACTGGTCAACACCAAGCACAGGTGCCTGCAGAAAGTACTTATGAAATGGACAGAGCTGTGCCCCAACCCCAATTTTCTCTCATAGCATCCACTACACAACTATCAGCTCACTTCTTGAATCTCCATCACTTCCTGCAAAAATACTACAATTCTAAGATGGAGATAGAGGAACAAAGGGGAAAAATTATGATGCACAGAGGAACAAAAACAGGGAAATTGGTGGACAGCAAACAAAAAGTGAAATATGTGCAATTTTAGGAAGAGACAAATAGATTTTGCACAAAAAAGTAGTCATAACAAGGAAGCCAATAAATCAAAAGAAACACTGACAAACTATTTCTGCAAAAGATTCTAAAATTCCTCTTTTCTTTTGGCTTGTTCTAGTGTTCTTTTCCTCTGTTGCAAACATTGATCTTCTCCCCTTGGAACATAATTCAATTGGTACCTTACATCAGACTTCATTATTTACAGGTCAGCCCAACTGCAAATATTACCAGAGATAATAGGAACTGCAGATGCTGGAGAATCTGAAATAACAAGGTGTCGAGCTGGATGAACACAGGAGAAGGGTCTAGGCCCGAAACGTCAGCTTTCCTGCTCCTCTGATGCTGCTTGGCCTGCTGTGCCCATCCAGCTCTACACCTTGTTATTGCAATATTACCATTTTGTTCATCTGGAGGTGGGACCGCAAGTACCACAAGGGAGCCCAATTTTATCTCAACCCAGCAAATGCAAACATTTGCCAATAAAAATAGACAAAGCTTATTAGCAACAGGAACCCAAGTAAAAGAATCTATTTGAATGTGGGCCATTCATGATATTTTTGGTATCGTATCCGAAGCACGGTCCGAGGATCAAACTAAATGTGAGTTCCCCCCGCCCCCCCACAGGCGGGGACTGTGAACGTCAAGCAAGATCAGGATCAATCCTGTCCTTTTTCCCCCCTCTTTTGGTTAAGGCAAGACCGATATGGATTGTAATCACTCTACAATCCCAGGGTAAACGGATCGTTAATAGCGATGCTTTGAATATTTTTTACATAACGATTTACCGGAGAATAAAATCGCGACATAGCAACAAAGCCCTGTATTTTCACTGAATATTTCATAGTTAACAAGTGCGACAGCCTTCCAGGGTTTACAAAAATGTGCCGTAATGATTCAAATCCCTCTTTTGGGAAACACCATTTTATTTTAACGTAATCTGGCATCTACCCAGTTCAAAGAAATGACAAAATGAAATCAAAAAGAACCGAAGTATATTTCAAGGAAACCGAAGGCAGGTTTGTCTAGTTTCATTTCACGTAGGTCAGCCGTAGTCGCTATAAAATGGCTTGCGCTGCAATCGAACTGCAAAGACCGCAAGCTTCATTATTTTCAGCACAAATCCACATCCATCCCCGCTTAATACATTACATAGCAACTGCAGGAAAATGAAACATTACCGCCGCATCACGTTGCACAGACTTTTAATAGAGCGTGAAAAATCTTAGGTCAACAAATACAAGGGTACAAAGAAGGCTAACATTTTCATAACATAAATTAATGTTAATAGGGACACTTAAGACAGGTTAACATCGGTGATGCGCGCACGTCAAGTACGTTTTATTTGCACACACCAAATTTTAAAAACGCACAATGTGAATCTATTGCAAAGGTGAGTGCGTGTAGGTTACTATCCTCCCACTGCGCCACAGCCATTCGTTCGTTCGTTCGTTCATTCATTCATTCATTTATTCATTCATTCATTCATTGACTCCCGGGGTCTCCATGGAGAGCGCGGGCCGCCGGCGGGATAGAGACGACGTCACGTGACTGACAGCCGCTTGGCCGTTTTCAAATTTTACAAAAAAAAGACGATTGGTAAGTGATTCTTTTAAAAAAAATTCCAAGCCACTTTCCCCTGCAGCATGTAATTCGGGATGTGTTGTTTACGTTAGTCGGCCTAACCTTACCTGAATATAGTAGTGGCTGCCACAGATCTTCCTCAGCGAGGCCCAGGAAAGCAGTCCCCTCGCCATGGTAATAGGGCGCATCTACTCCGTTATGTCTCTTTTTCTCTTTGCTCACACCGTCCAACACTTCACAGCCGCCTGACTCCAACCCACACACATCAACGACCACACCTCGTACGGATTAGACTTCATTTGCCCCTCGCTTTCTCCTCCTCCTCCCTTTCCCCCGGTTTTGTTTGAAGCAGTCATTTGCTCTTCCAAGCGACTCCGACCGCTTTTGTTAAAGGCGCAACTGCTTCTGGAAAACGGCCAATCTGCCGGACAGAATTTAGCCGACCGAATTTTTCGATGTGACTCAGTGTACCCGCAGCGAAGATTCTTTTCCCCATCCCCTTTCCAATTACGTATTATTACCATGAGGTTTGAGTCAGCACAAGGAATATTCGTACGTATTTAAAATTAGATTTTAACAGCTGTGAAGGGCGACAACACACATTTATATAGCGCCTCTCACGGCCACCAGGCGCTTCCAAATCGCCTTATAAGCCACTGAAGAAGTACTTTTGAGGTATAATTACTGTGGTAGCATAGGAAATAGTACATCCAATCTGAGCACAGCAAGGTCTCACAAACGAAAATGTTATAGTGATCACAGAATCTGTTTTAACTCTGCTTTCTCTCCACAGGTGCTACCATACCTGCTGAATTTCTCCAGCAATTTCTGTTTTTGTTATGAATTATTGTACTTTCAATCATAACCGTGTCTAATCATTCCAGATGAGCACTTAAAGTAACAGGCTGCTGAACTGTAATAACAACTAAGTAGAGCTTATAAAAACTAAAAGAACTGCAGATGCTGTAAATCAAGAACAAAAACAAAGTTGCTGGAAAAGCTCAGCAGGTCTGGCAGCATCTGTGAAGGAGAAAACAGAGTTAACGTTTCGGGTCGGGTGACCCTTCCTCAGAACTGGAAGTTCTGAATCAGAACTGAAACTCCTGCCTCAGAACTGAAACTCAGTAGAGCTTATGTCTTGTACTAAACTGTGCTCCTAGCTCTGGTATGGCCTCATTGTACATTTAGTTCTGATCGCCAAAATGCAAAGGAGGTATCCACGCCTTGGGTGCAGTGCAGATAAGGACTACAGAGATGATTTGATTTTAGATTTGTTTTATTATTGTCACATGTACCTAGGTACAGTGAAAAGTTTTGTTTTGCGTGCGGTACAGGCAGATCATACCATCCAAAGATCATAGCGTGATAGAACAGAGCAAGGAGTAGAAAATTACGGCTGTAAATAAAAAATGCACAAAAAGCAACATAAACTTTAGATTTGAAATTTGAGAGGTCCATTCAGAAGTCTAATAACAGCACGAAGATGCTGTTCTTGAACTTGTTGGTATATGTTTAACTATTTTTATCTTCTGTCTGTGGAAGAGATTATAACTGGGGTGGGAAGGGTCTTTGCTAATGTTGGCTGATTTCCAAGGCAACGAGAAGTGTAGATGGAGTCAAAGGATGGAAGGTTCTCTTGTATGATGGTCTGGGCTGTGTTCACAACCCTCCATAGTTTCTTGTGGTCCTGGGCAGAGCAGTTGCCATATCAAGCTTGTGATTCATCAGTAATAATGCTTTCTGTGAGGATTATTATTGCCAAAGGACTGCATACAGTTGCTTCTGCTATAACGCGATAGTTGCATTCCAGCGCAACATCGCGTTATAGAAAATTATACTATAGAAATAAAGCATGGCCAATCCACCTAACCTGCACATCTTTGGACTTTGGGAGGAAACCGGAGCACCCGGAGGAAACCCATGCAGACACGGGGAGAATGTGCAAACTCCTCACAGACAGTCGCCTGAGACTGGAATCGAACCCAGGTCCCTGGCACTGTGAGGCAGCAGTGCTAACCACTGTGCCAGTGTGCCACCCTACAACATTCTTGATGTTAAAGCTCTTCCAAAATCGAAGAACACAGTCCTTGTCCCCCTCAATGGCTGCAAACAGCCTCTTAAATGTGTGCCTTAAAATAACAAGCTTTAAAAACTGCTACTGCATCCTGGTCCATGGGTTGACGGAGAGATGTTGCGCTTGGGGGTAGAAATAGCACTTTGATGTTTTCAGAAAGCTCACCAATGGTGGGATGATGGCTTGTGCATTGTCCAGGATGAGGAGAATCTTGAAATCCACATTTTTTTTCCTGCAATACTTTATAAAAACATCTTTGAAACATCAATGATACGGTCAGAAAAAATTTGCCCCATCATCCAACCTCTTTTGCTTGACCTAAAGTAGATGCCTACAGTAGATTTAAGGTCACCTTCCAGGGCTTGCAAGTTGGCAGAGTGGTACACCACCACAGGCTTAAGCTTTAAGTCTCCACTGGCACTGGCACTGGCACCCAGCAGCACAGTCATACGACCCTTTGTCACCTTAAAGCCTGGAGCATGGGCTTCATTCATTGAAATGTAGATTCTTCATTGCATGTGTTCTGGACAAAGCCCGCAAAATAACTGTGATGTCGACACGTACTCCTCTGTGCATTGATGGAAATAGCCAACACAGTACACATTTTAGAAATAGCATTCCCCTATTTGCATTACTGGAACACACATTATAGCAGAACTGACTATGTGTGTAAAACTGTAAAACACATAAAAACTGATAGCTCAAAATAAGCCTTTTTAAAAAAAGACCTCAATAAAGGCCTATGATTGAAGTCACTGAACAAACTAAGCTCCTTTTCAGTGCATTGGATTTCAGATTGTAAGCATAAAATGATGTAGTACAGAAGGAGGCCACTCAGGCCATCACGCTTGTGCTGGCTTTACAATCAAGCTTTCCAAATAGTCCCAGTCCTTGTCTTTTTCCCATACCTCTACAAACTTTCCCTCCTCCAAGTTTTCCAATTTCATTCTGAAAACTGTTCTTCAATCTATATCCACCACTAGATGCTGAAGCAGTCCATATCTGTCTGCAATAAGATTCACAACACATATGTTTGAGTTGATATGTTATAGAACATAGAACAATACAGGGCAGAACAGGCCCTTCGGCCCTCGATGTTGCGCCGACCTGTGACCTAATCTAAGCCCATCCCCCTACACTATCCCATCATCATCCATATGCTTATCCAAGGACTGTTTAAATGCCCCTAATGTGGCTGAGTTAACTACATTGGCAGGCAGGGCATTCCACGGCCATACCACTCTCTGAGTAAAGAACCTGCCTCTGACATCTGTCTTAAATCTATCACCCCTCAATTTGCAGCTATGCCCCCTCGTACGAGCCGAAGTCATCATCCTAGGAAAAAGACTCTCACTGTCCACCCTATCTAATCCTCTGATCATCTTGTAAGTAACTTTCCCACCACACAAGGTATAGGCAATGACCATTTCCAACAGGAGTAATTCTAAACACTTGTTGAGGTGGTTCTACTTTCAACTGACAAGAAATGTAACTGGACCAGACCTGTAAACACTGTGGCTACAAAAAGAATTACAGGCTGGGAATACTGCAACAACTAATTCATCCTCTGACTCCCAGAGTCTTTTCAGCAAATAAAAAGTACAAGTCAGAAGTGTGTTGAAAACCATCCTCTTGTCTGGCTGAGTGCTGCTTCAACAACTTTGAAATATCTTGACACCATTTGGTACACAGCAGCCCTCTTGATCAGAATGTGCCCACCATCTTAAACATTTGCTGTCTCTACCACCAGTGCACTGTAGGTTCAGTGTGTACTACAATCTCTAAGAAGAATTATAACTTTTGGGAAGAAACAAATCCTCAAAGCATCAGTGGAGAGAAAACTGCTAAACAAATTTTCATTTTTTAAAAACAGTAACAAACCAACTAAAACCAACATAATTCATAATTAACAGGTATGGGATATTTCACATAAAAGAGGAAATTTCACTTTAAATCGTTGATGCAACAAATTAATTTTTTTAATTGAAGTATGTTATGAAACTTGAAAGAGTTCAGAAAAGATTTACGAGGGTGTTGCAAGGGTTGGAGGGCTTGAGCTACAGGGAGAGGCTGAATAGGCTGGGGCTATTTTCTCTGGAGCATTGGAGGCTGAGGAGTGACCTTATAGAGGTTTATAAAATCAAGACAGACATGGATAGGGTAAATAGACAAGGTCTTTTCCCTGGGGTGGGGGAGTCCAAAACTAAAGGGCATAGGTTTAAGGTGAGAGGGGAAAGATTTAAAAGGGACCTAAGGGGCAACTTTTTCACACAGAGGGTGGTGCGTGTATGAAATGAGCTGCCAGAGGAAGTGGTGGAGGCTCGTACAATTACAACAATTAAAAGGCATCTAGATGGGTATATGAATAGCAAGGATTTAGAGAAATATGGTGGCAAATAGGACTAGGTTAATCTAGGATATCTGGTCGGCATGGACAAGTTGGACCGAAGGGTCTGTTTCTGTGCTGTACATCTCTATGACTTTAATTCACTCGTAGGACATACGTACGACTCCTTGGGACAGCATTTATTGCGTATCCCTCGTTTTCCTTGAGGAGATTGGTGGTGAGCTGCCTTCCTGAACCACTGTAATCCATGAACTGTAAGTAGAGTCATAAAGCTGTTGGGGAGGGAATTCAGGATTTTGACCCAGTGACAGTGAAGTCAGGATGGCAAGTGACTTGGACAGAAACCTGCAGGTGGCAGTGTTTCCATGCATCTGTCCTTGTCCTCCTAGATGTAATGGTTATGGGTTTGAAAAGTGTTGTCTAAAGATTATTTGGTGAATTTCTGCAGTGCATCTTGTAGATGGTACACACTGCTGCTACTGAGGATCAGTGATGGATGAGTGCATATTTGTGGATGTCATGTCAGTCAAGTTTTGTTAGAGGTAAACATACAATACAAAGCCTTATTGCTAATAAGTCCATATTTTTCCAAATGTGAGTAAATCCTATTTCAAAGAATCTTCTCCTGTAATTTCCCTACCACTGATATAAGGCTCACTGGCCTGTAATTTCCCAGATTATCCCTGTTGCCCTCCTTAAACAAAAGAATAATGTTGGATATTCTCCAGCCCTCTGGGACCTCTCCTGTGACTAAAGAGGATTCAAAGATTTCACGCAATGTCCCAGCAATTTCCTCACTTGCCTCTGGAAAGTGGCAGAGCATTCTGGGATCATTCCTATCAGGTCCTAGGGACTTGTCTACCTTAATGCTTTTTAAAACACTGAACACCTCCATTTTTAATACTGACGTGCCCTGGAATATCAACATGCCACTCCTGAGACTCACTATCCACCATGTCCTCCTTTGTGAATACTAATGCAAAGTATTCGTTAAGGACCTCACCCACTTTCTCTGGCTTCACACATAAATTAGTTCCTTTCTACCCTTTCTCTAACTACTCTCTTGCTCCTTTTTTATGTATAAAATGCCTTGGGATTATGCTTATATCTGTTTGTTAAAGACATTTCCATTAGCCCTCCTAATTCTGTGTTTGAGTTCTTTCCTGCTACCTTTGCATTCTTTGAGGGCTCTGTCTGTCTTCATTTTCCTACACCTTACGTATGTCTCCTTTATCTTTTTGACTAAGCTCTCAATTTCTCTTGTTATCTATGGTTCCCAAATCTTGCCATTCTTATCCTTCATTTTCAAAGGGACATGCTGGTCCCGAACTCTAATCAACTGGCCTTTAAAAGATTCCCATGTGACAGATGTGGATTTACCCTCAAACAGCTACCTCCAGTCTACATTCCCAAGTTCCAACCCTATACTGTAGGTAGTTGGCCTTTCCCAATTTATTACTTTCACCTGAGCACTACTCTTATGCTTATCCATAAGTAACCTAAAATTTACGGAATTATGGTCACTGTTCCCGAAATGCTCCCCCAATGAAACTCCGATCACTTGGCCAGGGTCATTTCCCAATACCATGTTTAGTGCGGCCCCTTCCCTCGTTGGACAGTTTACATATTGTTTTAAAACTCCATCCTGGACACACCTAACAAATTCTCCCCCAAACATGCCCCTGGCATTCCGTGAGTCCCAGTCAATGTAGGGGAAGTTAAAATCACCCACTACAACAACCCTGTTTTCATATTTTTCCTTAATCTGTCCAGATATCTATTTCCCTATCACCCACTAAGTATTGGGAGGGCCTGTAGTACAACCCCATCAAAATGACTATACCTTGGTACAGCTGTAATATTCTCTCTAGTCAGTAAGCAACTTCCTGCCACTTTTACATCCCTCTCAGTCATCCTGAAACATCTAAATCCTGGAACGTTAAGCTGCCTATTCTCAACCAAAAGGTAAAGTTGCTATCGTCTCACTCTCCCATTGGGAGTGGTTTAACTTGAAGGTCATCACACCTCCTTTGAGGGGGTAAGGTTGAGAAGGTGGAACTTCACGGTAACCTCAGCTAGTACAGGAATTGTACCCATGCTGTTGGCATCACTGTGTTGCAAACCAGCTGTCCAAACAAGCCATCTAAGCTTGTTCAAAAAACACACAGGCACAGAAAGTCCACCTGGCAGTGCCGTGTCACTGCCCAGTGAAGGACACAGTTGACTTGCAAACATGATTTTTGGTTTAGAGACATTGGTGTCAATAACTGACATCACCAGGCCCACTTGTGTTTGTGAAGGTGGCCATTTTGACAGGCATCTTTGCGTTTGGGCTAATTAATCCGATAATTATTCGGTTTTCAGCATTCAAAGAAAGTCACTTGATTAGTTTGGTTGATGTGGAATTAAGATAGTGAAGGCTATGACCATAATCTGCCATAGTTTCAGTGTGGGAGCAGTGCCAGGGATTTGGAAGAGCTGTAATATTCCACTCAAAAAAGGGAAGACGGAGAGAAGTCTAGCTAATTTCAGTGGTGGGGAAATTTTCAGAAACAATAATCTGAAACAAATTAATTCTCCCTGCAAAATATCGAATATATAGAAAATCATCATGGATTTGTTGAGGAAAAATCTTGTTTGATTAACTTGCTTGAGTGTTTAATTAAATAATGGAGAGGCACTTGTATGTAGATTTTCAAAAGTCATTTGATAAAGCTTTGCCCTGAATATGAATAATAGAGATGCTTTGAGAAGTGAGGTGAAAGTGACACCTTTGACATGAAGATAACACTTTACTGGGTTGGATTTCTCCAATGCAATACCTCACAGAAAGGAAGGTCTTTGTTCTAAGTGTTTGTTTGGAGGCCTGCATCACAGCCCCAAGGCATCACTGCAGGAGATGCTCAGGGTAGTTATCTAGGGTAAAATAAAACAAAGAACTGTGGGTGATGAAGATCTGAAACAAAAACAGAAATTTCCAGATAAACTCAACAGGTCTGGCAGCATCTGTGGAGAGAAAGCTGCTTTCTCTCCACAGACGTTGCCAGGGCTGTTGAGTTTCTCTGGCAGTTTCTGTTTTTGTTGCAGTTATCTGGACTATTTCAATGATTAAACTTCCTGCTAATATAAGGTCAGAAGTGGTGATGTTTGCAGAATGTCCATTACCACTTACGACTCCTCAGAGACTGAAGAAGTCCATGCCTTGATACAGCAAGACCTGCATAACTTTTAGGCTTGACTGTAAAGGAGCATTTGCACCGCACTACTGCAAGTTGAAAACAAGTGACAATTTAACCATCTTCCCCAATTATCATCAGGATTACCATCACTGAATCCTCTATGTCAATATCGTGGGGGTTATGATTAATCAGGTACTGAGCTAGACCAATAAGATCAACTACTATGGTGACAAGAGCAGATTACAGACTGGGAATTCTACATAAAGTAACTGACACCCCAGAGCTTCTCGACCATCTGCAAGCATTTCTCAGGAGTGTGATTGATTATTCTCTACTTGCCTTAATGAGTGCAGATCCAACAACACTCAAGAAGCACAAGTTCGTCCAGTATGAAGCTGCCCATTTAATTGGCATACCATCGACCATGGAAAACATAGTCCATCTAGCACAAATACACAACAGTGCATCAACTTGCAAGGCCTGTTTGACAGCAAATTCCAACCCCAAAACTTGTAATGTACAAAAGAATGATGGGGATACCACACCTCCAGGTTCCCCAGCAAGTCATACTATATGGCACTGTATTGTCATTTCTTCACCATCATTAGATCAAAATCCTGGAACTCTGATCTCCTTACTCGCACAACGTGCCATTCCTTTATCACCATGTACTCACTGAACTATATTGGCTCCCGGTCAAGCAATGTTTTGATTTTAAAATTCTCACCCTTAATATTAAATCCCTTCACATCCTTGCCCATTCCACTCTGCAATGGTCACTAATCTCTCACGCCTAACACTGCCTTGAGCAGTATAATGTCCAATATTCCTTTATAATGCTTCTGTGAAGCACATTGGAATATTGTATTATGTTGAGGTGCTCTATACATATAAGTTGTTGATTATATTAAATGTTGTCATTCTCATTACAGTCTCACAAACAAATGAAAACAACCCATCACTATTCACCAAAGTAGGAAATCTATTTGCCTTTAATCTATTTGCTATGTCATTTTAATTTCCTGTGTATTTATATACAAAGATCCCAGCACTCTTCTAATACATTAGGAATCTTATCATGTAAATCTCATTTCTTTCTCTGTTATTGTAAGTTGCATTTAGTTTTCCACCTTGATGTGCCCCTTTGACTAGATTATTTTTCAATCTTTTACCAACCATTTACACAATCTGTCATAGCCATCTACTTTGGTGACCTATGTGACTTTCAAAATTGTTCTATCATTTTCTAAGTCCAAGAATTTAGTTACTTTGTGTGACTCTGATAGCATTTCCCTCATATTCCAAACTAAGAAATTAAATTTTACTCCTGATCTCCAAGTCTACCACTTAACCCATGTGGCCACAATCTCATTTGTTTCATGGGGCATTTTCTTTGCCACAGGTCATGCCCTATCAAATTTCTCCTCAAGATTTGCATGAGGTATGTTATCTGCATTCCCTTTATCGATATTACTCCCAACTTCTGTAAAATATAAAAAAAATCCTGAAACAAAGCCTGCCGACCACAGTCTTACCATACTTCTGTAAATACTTAATAATTCTACCCTTTATTAAGTTAATACTTTAGCCACAAGAGAAGTACTTCTAGTTGCCTTATGATTTCCTGGTTTATCTAGAACATAGAACAGTACAGCACAGTACAGGCCCTTCGGCCCACAATGTTGTGCCAAACTTTTACCCTAATCCTAAGGTCTATCTAACCTCCACCCCTACCTTATGCTATCATCCATATGCCTATCTAATAGCTGCTTAAATGCCCCTAATGAGGCCGACTCCACTACCCTCTCCGGCAATGCATTCCACGCCCTGACCACTCTCTGAGTAAAGAATCTACCTCTGATGTCTCCCCTTTTTCTACCTCCATTCACTTTAAAACTATGCCCCCTCGTAATAGCTACCCTCCACCCTAGGAAAAAGTCTCTGGCTGTCCACTCTATCTATACTTCTGATCATTTTGTACACCTCTGTCAAGTCACCTCTCATCCTTCGTCTTTCTAAGGAGAAAAGCCCTAGCTCTCTCAACCTTTCCTCGTAAGACCTTCCCTCCATTCCAGGCAACATCCTGGTAAATCTCCTCTGCACCTTTTCCAACGCTTCCACACCTTTGCTGTAATGAGGCAACCAGAACTGGACACAATACTCCAGATGTGGCCGAACCAGGCTTTTGTATAGCTGGAGCATAACTTCATGGCTCTTGAACTCGATCCCTCTATTAATGAAAGCTAACACACCATACACCTTCTTAACAACTCTATCCACCTGGGTGACAGCTTTCAGGGAACTGTGAACATGAACCCCAAGATCCCTCTGCTCCTCCACACTGCCAAGAATCTTTCCGTTTACGCTGTATTCTGCTTTCAATTTTGCCCTTCCAAAATGAATGACCTCACACTTTTCAGAGTTAAACTCCATCTGCCACTTCCCAGCCCAGCTCTGCATCCTATCAATGTCCCTTTGTAACCTTGAACAGCCCTCCGCACTGTCCACAACGCGACCCACCTTCGTATCATTCGCGAACTTGCTAATCCACCCTTCCACTCCTTCATCCAAATCATTTACAAAAATCACAAATAGAAGAGGACCTAGAACAGATCCTTATGGTACACCATTCGTAACTGAGCACCACGTTGAATATTTTCCGTCCACTACCACCCTTTGTTTTCGAAGGGTCAGCCAATTCTGAATCCAATATGCCACATTTCCCCCTATCCCATTCCTCCTTACCTTCTGCATGAGCCTACCATGGGGAACCTTATCAAAAGCCTTACTTAAATCCATGTATACCACATCCACTGCTCTACCTTCATCCACATGTTTGGTCACCTCTTCAAAGAATTCAATAAGGTTTATGAGGCATGATCTACCCCTCACAAATCCATGCTGACTATCACGAATCAAACTATGCCTTTCCAAGTGATCATAAATCCTATCTCTCAGACCCCTTTCCAATAACTTGCCCACCACTGATGTAAGACTAACTGGCCTGTAATTTCTGGGGTTATCCCTATTCCCCTTTTTTGAACAAGGGAATGATGTTTGCCTCTCTCCAATCTGGCGGCACTATACCTGTGGACAGTGAGGATGAAAAGATCATTGCCAAAGGCCCTGTGATCTCTTCTCTCACTTCCCATAGAATCCTTGGATAAATCCCATCAGGCCCGGGGGACTTATCTATCTTCAACTTCCTCAAAATTCCTAGCACATCTTCCTTACTAACATCGACCTCCTCTAGCGTACCAGCCTGTTTCACACTGTCCTCCTCTACAACTAGGTCCCTCTAAGTTGTGAATACCGAAGAAAAGTATTCCTTAAGGACATCTCCTATCTCTTTAGGCTCCGTGCATAAATTCCCTTTACAATCCTTCAGCGGGCCTACCCTTTCTCTGGTCATTCTATTATTCCTCATTTACGTGTAAAAAGCCTTGGAGTTTTCCTTGATCCTATCTGCTAAGGTTTTCTCATGCCCCCTTACAGCTCTCCTCAGCTCTTTCTTCAGCTCCTTCCTGAATAACTTGTATCCCTCTAGAGACTTTTCTATTCCTTGTTTCCTAAACCTTACATAAGCATCCTTCTTCCTCTTAACCAGTTGTTCGACCTCTCTTGAGAACCAAGGCTCCCTCACTCGACCGCATCTTCCCTGCCTGCTAGGGACAAACATATCGAGCACACGCAGTATGCGTTCCTTAAACAATCCTGCATTTCAATAGTGCTCTTCCCTGACAGCATCTGTTCCCAATTTATGTCACCCAGTTCTTGCCTAACAGAACTGTAGCTACCCTTCCCCCAATTATAAAGCTTACCCTGTTGTATGCCCCTATCCTTTTTCATGACTATTGTAAAAGTAACAGAGTTATGATCACTACTGCCAAAATGCTCTCCGACCAACAGGACTAACACTTGGCCCGGTTCATTGCCAAGCACCTAATCCAAAGTGGCCTCTCCTCGTGTTGGTCTATCTGCATACTGTGTCAGGAATCCTTCCTGAATGCACTGGACAAAATCCGCTCCATCTAAACTATTACAACTAAAATGTTTCCAATCAATATTTGGAAAGTTGAAGTCGCCCATGACGACAACCCTGTGACTTCTGCACCTTTCCAGTATCTGCCTCCCAATCCGCTCCTCTACTTCTCTGCAACTAGTAAGAACATAAGAGCTAGGAGCAGGAGTAGGCCATCTGGGCCCTTGAGCCTGCCCTGCCATTTAATAAGATCATGGATGATCTTTTTGAGACTCAGCTCCACTTACCCGCCCACTCACCATAACCCTTAATTCCTTTACTGTTCAAAAATTTATCTAGCCTTGCCTTAAAAACATTCAGCGAGGTAGCTTCAACCGCTTCACTGGGCAGGGAATTCTACAGATTCACAACCCTTTGGGTGAAGAAGTTCCCCCTGACCTCAGTCCTACATCTGCTTCCCTTTATTTTGAGGCGATGCCCTCTCGTGCTAGTTTCACCTGCCTCCACTTTATCTATTCCCTTCATAATCTTATATGTTTCTATAAGATCTCCCCTCATTCTTCTGAATTCCAATGAGTATAATCCCAGTCTACTCAGTCTCTCCTCATAATCCAACCCTCTCAACTCTGGAATCAACCGAATGACTCTCTTCTGCACCCCCTCCAGTGCTCGTATATCTCTTCTCAAGTAAGGAGACCAAAACTGCGCACAGTACTCCTGGTGTGGCCTCACCAGGACCCTATACAGCTGCAGCATAGCTTCCCTGTTTTTAAACTCCATCCCTCGAGCAATGGCAGACAAAATTCCATTTGCCTTTTTAATCACCTGCTGCACCTGCAATCCCACCTTCAGCAATTCATGCACAAGGACACCCAAGTCCCTCTGCGCAGCAGCGTGCTGCAAATTTTTACCATTTAAAACATAGTCCATTTTGCTGTTATACCTACCAAAATGGATGACCTCACACTTATCAACATTGTACTCCATCTGCCAGACCTTTGCCCACTCACTTAGACTATCTATATGCCTCTGTAGACGTTCAGTGTCTTCTGCACACTTTGCTCTACCACTCATCTTAGTGTCAACTGCAAATTTTGACACACCACACTTAGTCCCCAACTCCAAATCATCTATGTAAATTGTAAACAATTGCGGTCCCAACACTGATCCCTGAGGCACACCACTAGCCACTGACCGCCAACCAGAAAATCACTCATTTACCCTTACTCTTTGCTTTCTACTGGTCAACCAATCCTCTATCCATACCAATACATTACCTGTTATACCGTGCAACTTCATCTTATGTAGCAGCCTTTGGTGTGGCACCTTGTCAAATGCCTTCTGGAAATCCAGATACACCACATCCACAGGTTCCCAGTTGTCCACCATGCAAGTAATGTCCTCAAAGAATTCCACCAAATTAGTTAAACATGACCTACACTTCATGAACCCATGCTGGGTGTTCCCAATGGGACAATTTATATCCAGATATCTTGCTATTTCTTCCTTAATGATAGATTCAAGCATTTTCCCCACTACCGAAGTTAAGCTAACTGGCCTATAGTTACCTGCTTTTTGTCTACTTCCTTTTTTAAACAGTGGCGTCACATTGGCTGTTTTCCAATCTGCGGGAACCACCCCAGAGTCCAGTGAATTTTGCTAAATAATTACTAGTGCATTGCTATTTCCCCCATCACCTCTTTTAGTACCCTGGGATGCATTTCATCAGGGCCAGGAGATTTGTCCACCTTTAGCCCCCATTAGCTTGCCCAACACTGCCTCCTTAGCGATGATGATAGTTTCTAGGTCCTCACCTGCTATAACCTTCTTGCTATTAGTTTTCGGCATGTTATTTGTGTCTTCCACTGTGAAGACCGACACGAAATAACTGTTTAATGTCTCGGCTATTTCCTCATTCCCAGTTATTAAATTGGCCTTCTCATCCTCGAAAGGACCAGTGTTTACCTTTGCCACTCTTTTATAATTTACATATTTATAGAAACTTTTACTGCCTGTTTTTATATTCTGAGTTAGTTTACTCTCGTAATCTATCTTACTTTTCTTTATAACTTTTTTTGTGGCTTTCTGTTGGCCTTTAAAGATTCCCAGTCTACTAGTTTCCCACTAATCTTTGCTTTTTTGTATGTGTTTTTTTTTTCAATCTGATACTTTCCTTTATTTCCTTAGACATCCATGGCTGGCTCCCTCTTTTCCTATAGTTCTTCCTTATCACTGGAATATACTTCTGCTGAGCACTGTGAAAAATTGTTTTGAAAGTCCTCCACTGTTCCTCAATTGACTCACCATAAAGTTTTTGCTCCCATTCTACCTTAGCTAACTCCTTCCTCATTCCTTCATAGTCTCCTTTGTTTAAGCACAGGGCATAGGTACTGGATTTAACCTTCTCATGCTTCATCTGTATTTTAAATTCGACCATATTGTGATCGCTCCTTCCGAGAGGATCCCTAACTGTGAGATCATTAATTCTTCCTGTCTCGTTACACAGGACTAGATCTAGGATAGCTTGCTCCCTCGTAGGTTCCATTACATATTATTCAAGGAAGCTATCGCGGATGCATTCTATGAACCCCTCCTCAAGGCTGCCATGACTGACCTGGTTTGACCAATTGATATGTAGATTAAAATCCCCCATGATAATTGCTGTACCATTTTTACATGCATTAGCTATTTCTATGCTTAGTCCCCGCCCCACCACAGTGTCATTATTTGTTGGCCTATAGACCACACCTATCAGTGACTTCTTCTCCCTGCTATTCCCAATTTCCACCCAAATCGATTCAACGTTTTGTTCAGTAGAACCTATATCATCTCTCACAACCGCCCTGATATCATCCTTAAAAATCAAAGCAACATTACCTCCCTTACATTCCTGTCTGTCCTTCCAGTTTGATACCCCTGGATATTTAACTCCCAGCCATGACCGTCCTGTAACCATGTCTCTGTAATAGCCACTAAATCATACCCATTTGCCATGATTTTCACCGTTAACTCATCTACCTTGTTTCGAATGCTCCGAGCATTCAGATAAAGTGCCCTTATGCCAGTTTTTGCACCTTCTTTTTGGGTCCTATCACCTCCATTACTAACAGCTCTTGAGTTCTCCTTCCCTAATTTTCAATGGAGTTGAAGCTTCCTTGTCACCTGCTAACCTGCTGCTTTGCCTTACATGAATCGTTATTGTCCCTCTACGCTCACTTCTCCCTTCCCCCCTACTTACAAGTTTAAGGGGTCTGTGAAAAACTCCCAACAACGTGACTGCTCCTTTCTTGTTCTGGACCTGAACCCAAACTGACTCTGTAAACATATCATTCTCGAACTGCCTTTCAGTAGCTGCTATACTAGCCCTGACTAGCAATGCCACTCCCCCGCCTCTTTTTACACTCTCCCTATTTCTCATCTAAATCCCGGAACTTCCAACAACCATTCCTCTCCCTGAGTTACCTAAGTTTCTGTTATGGCCACAACATTGTAGTTCCAAGTACCGACCCATGCTCTAAGTTCATCCGCCTTATTTCTGATACTTCTAGCATTGAAGTATACACACCTCAAACCATCCCTATGTCCACAATTACGCTCCATTGACCGCATTTCTTTATAAACAACTTCACTCCCTGTTGTGTCCGTTGGAAGGCTGAATACCTCATCCACTGAATTATCAACCCAGTTGCCCACCCCTGCCAATCTAGTTTAAACCATCCCGTATAGCTCGAGCAAACCTCCCTCCCAGGATATTTGTGTCCTTCCGGTTCAGGTGCAACCCGTCCTTACTGTACAGGTCCCACCTTCCTCAGAATGTGCTCCAAATATCCACATAATGGAAGCCCTCCCTCCTACACCAGCCCTGTAGCATGTGTTTAGCTGCACTCTCTCCCTATTTCTTACCTCGTTATCACATGGCACTGGTAGTAATCCAGAGATAACTACGTTGTTTGTCCTGGATGTCAGCTTCCAAACAAACTCCCCGTACTCGTTTTTCACATTCTCTGTCCTTTTTCTACCTATGTCATTGGTACCAATATGTACCATGACTGCTGGTTGCTCACCCTCCCCCTTAAGGATCTTGAAGACACGATCCGAGACATCATGGACCCTGGCACCTGGGAGGCAACATACCATCCGTTCATCTCGTTTGCGTCCACAGAACCGCCTATCTGTGCCTCTTACTATCGAATCTCCCACTACAATTGCTCTCCTATTCTCCCCACTTCCCTTCTGTGCCACAGGGCCAGGCTCAGTGCCAGAGACCTGTCCACTATGGGCCTTCCCCTGGTAGGTTGTCCCCTCCAACAGTATCCAAAACATTATACTTATTATTGAGGGGAATGGCCACAGGGGATCCCTGCACTGTCTGCCTATTTCCTTTCCCCTTCCTGACAGTCATCCAGCTACCTTTTACCTGTACCTTGGGTGTGACCACCTCCCTATAACTCTTCTCTGTCACCCCCTCAGCCTCCCGAATGATCCAGAGTTCATCCAGCTCCAGCTCCAGTTCCCTTACGTGGTTTTTGAGGAGCTGGAGTTGGGTGCACTTCTCGCAGGTGACGTCAGGGGGGACACCAGCAGTGATCCTTACCTCCCAAATCCTGCAAGAGGAGCATGCAACTGCCCTAGCTTCCATTCCCTCTACTCTAGATTTCCAGAAGAATTAAAAAAAAGCCTTACCTTACCGACCCTCCACACAGTCTTTTTGTTTGGTTAGAGGAGGAGGATGGGTGGGAGACGCTACACGTGTAGTGTTTCGGGTTTAGCCAATGCCCGATATATCAGTTCCTTCCTGGCTTGCGTTCTCTCCACACACCCGCCGCTGAAAACAAGAGGGCCTCTGCTGCAGAAGTAAGTTTTTATACCGGAGAAAAAAACAACCTTACCTTTTCGTTGGCACTCTGGCTCGCGCTGCTGCCGCTGAAAACAAGAGAGCCTCTGCCGCACGAAGTAAGTTTTTATACCGGAGGAAAAAACAACCTTACCTTTTCGTTGGCACTCTGGCTCGCACTGCTGCCGCTGAAAACAATCTAACGTGTCGTGATTCCATGCGAGAAGATTAGAAGTTGCAGTGCATTGTAAATGTAACATGAAAGACTTTGCTGATTATTGGAAAGTAAGAAATGAACAATAGGTGGGTTGATACAAAGGAAAGAGAATGGAAAAGAGAATCTCCACTAGTGGGATCAGGATGAGTTACTACATCTTGGAGCAATTTGAGAGGAAACTAGCTGATGATAAACATGACTTTGATAGACAGTCACAAGATGTGTTTAGAAAGGGTCCATGTTCGATCCAGTATTTTTTTTCAAATGCCAGTTAGATAATGTCATCGATTACCAGTTAATGATGTCTGACAGTTAACTGCCAAGTTCATTTGTCAAAGCAAATGTTAAATGCTTTGACAAATAACTATAAACCTGAATTGTTTAAAATTTAAACAAGTTAGGCAGTTATTTAGTTTGAATTTAAACAAAAACCGAAAAAAACTGTGGATGTTGTAAATCAGGAACAAAAACAAAAGTTGCTGGAAAAGCTCAGCAGGTCTGGCAGCATCTATGAAGAAAAATAGGGTTAACATTTTGGGTCCAGTGACCGTCTAAGGAAGGGTCATCGGACCCAAAATGTTTATTCTGATTTTTCTCCACAGATGCTGCTGGACTTGCTGAGCTTTTCCAGCAACTTCTGTTTTTGTTCCAAATTGAAACGAAATGAGATTGAAACAGTCCGTATCCAAATGATGCAAGACCTGAACAATATCCTGACATTGAGCTGACAATTGGCAAGATTTTCATGACACAGTTGTCAGACAATGACCATTTCCAAAACAGAGAATATAACGATTGCCCCTTGACAATCAATGATATTACCATCACTGAATGCTCCACAAATCAATATCATTTGGGTTATCATTGACCAGAGACTGAACTAGGTGTATAAATACTGTGGTTACAAGACAGCTCATGGGCTAGGAATCCTGAGTAAGTAACTCACCTCTTAACTCCTCAAATCATGTCCACCATCTACAAGGCTCAGGTCTTGGAGATATATAATGACCCTATTACTATTTTTACAAACCTTGGTGAATTGACTATATATCCGGTCTTCATTTGCCTGCTGACTGTTTGGGGGCCTATACTCCTAACAGTATGACCATCTCCTTTTTATTCCTAGGTTCTACCCATAAAACTTCATTTGATGACCCTGCCCAAGATGTCACCTTCCTTACTGCACTAACTGACTCCCTAATTAATAATACAACACCAATACCAGTTTTGCATCTTTTCCTTTTCTGTCTGAAGATCCAACATCTGGTATGTTAAATTGCCAGTCTTATCCATCCCTCAACTGTGTCTCTGTGGTGGCAACAAAATCGCAGTTCTATGTGTCAATCCATGCCCTTAACTCATCTGCTTTACCTCTGACAATCCTGGCAGTGAACCAGAGGCAATCCAGCTTCACCTTACTCCCTTGAGACACCACATGGCTGAACTCACTCTCCCTTGTTTCCTTTTTTAAGTTATGTTGCTGCTGAACTAATGCACCGTGACCCCTGCCCCTGCTGAACTAGTTTAAACTCTTCCCAATAGCACTTATAAACCCTCCCACAAAGATTTTGGTTCCATTCTGGTTCAGGTGCAGACTTTCATGTTTGTTGAAGTTTCTGCCTTTCTTGCTTTTCTCCTCTAATTCTTGATTACAGCTCCTTATGAGCCAGAAGGTCCGGTGACCCTTCCTCTGAACTGGAGTAAAGATGTCTTGCTGCAGTTAAATACAGCCTTAATTAGATCTCATTTGGAGTATTGTGTATAGTTCTGATCTCATTTATTAAGAAATGATAGATATTTTTGGTTAACTTGTGAACAGGCTAATACACCACCACTGTACCGCCAGTCATTTGCTATGAGAGGATATACTTACTGTAGATGGAATGCAATGGGTTCACCAGATTAACCATTCGGAGCAACAGTTCATGACGTACAATTAAAGAAATTAGGTCTGTTTTCTTTAGAGTTTTGAAGAATGAGAGATGATCTGGTTGAAACTTAAAACATTCTTATTGTGCCTGATGAGGTGAATTTAGGTCAGAAGATCTCCATGGATAATAACTTTAGAATCAAGAACATCGTCACAAGATAAGAGGTGGGCCACTTAAGACTGAGATGAGATGGTAAATCTTTGGAATTTTGTACCAAAAACGGTGTGGAAGTGCAAGCTCTGAGTATTCAGCAATCAGTTGACAGTAATCAATATATTTCTGGAAACTAATGACATGAACTTCTGAGGAAGGGTCACTGGACCCGAAACGTTAGCTCTGTTTTTTCTTTCACAGATGCTGCCAAACCGGCTGAGCTTTTCCAGCAACTTTGTTTTTGCCCAATCACATGAACAGATTTGGAGATATTGCATGAGATAACACAGTGTGGAGCTGAAGGAACACAGCAAGCCAGGCAGCATCAGAGGTGCAGGAAAGTTGACATTTCAGGTCAAGACCCTTCTTTAGAAATGGGGGAGGGGGAAGGGAGCTCAGAAATAAATAGAGGAAGGGTGGGGCTGGGGAAGGTAGTTGGGATGGTGATACGTGAGTGCAGGTAGAGAGTGGTGGGGATTGGTCAGTGAGGTGGGAGGAACGGATAGGTGGGACAGAAGATGGAAAGGTTGCGTCAGGTCAAGGAGGCGGGGATGGGAGGGGAGATTGGTTATGGGATGAGGAGATTTTGAAACTGGTAAAATCCACATATAGACCATTGGGCTATAAGCTCCCAAAGCGGAATATGAGGTGCTGCTCCTCCGGTTTCTGGGTGGTGTCATTATGACACTGGAGGAGGCCCAGGATGGACATGCCACCAGGGTGTGGGAGGGGAAAGTTGAAATGGTTCGCAACCGGAAGGTGTTGTCGTTTGTCGTGAACGGAGTGCAGATGTTTTACAAAATGGTCTCCGAGGCTCTGCTTGGTCTCACCAATGTAGAGGTGGCCATGTTGGGAGCAGTGGATGCAATAGACCGAATTGATTATGTGCAGGTGAACCTCTCTGATGTGAACCGTTTGTTTGGGGCCTTGAATGGAGGTGAGTGGGGAAGCGTACGGGCAGGTGTAGCACGTCCTGTGGTTGCAGGGAAAGTTGCCAGGTGTGTTGGGGCTAGTGAGGAGTGTGGAGCGGAAGAGGGAGACGTGGAGAAAGCGGTCCCTGCAAAAAGCAGATAGGGGTGGGGAGGAAAATATATCTCTGGTTGTGGGGTCAGAGTGTAGATGGTGGAAGTGGCCAAGAATGATACGTTGAATACAGAGGTTAGTGAGGTGACATGTGAGGATAGGGGGATTCTGTCTTTGTTTTTGTTGGGGGGGATGGGCTGTGAGGGCAGAGGTGCGGGAAACGCAAGAAATGCAGTCGAGAGCATTTTTGACCACCGAAGGGGGGGGGGATGTTGTGGTCCTTGAAATAAGAGGACATCTGGGGTGTTTGGGAGTGGAATGCCTCATCTTGGGAGCAGACGTGGTGGAGGCGGAGGAATTGGGAGTAGGGGATTGCATTCCTGCAGGAAGGTGGGTGAGAGGAGGTATACTCTCGGTAGCCTTCAAAATCTCCCCTCCCCCAACAGCATCCCAAAACCAGCCCAGCTCATCTCCGCCTCCCTAACCTGTCCTTCCTCTCACCTATCCCCTCCTCAAGCCCCACCCCCATCTCCTATCTACTAACCTCATCCCACCCCCTTGACCTGTCCGTCCTCCCTGGACTGACCTATCTCCTCCCTCCACCCCCCCCCCCCCTACACTCACCTTTACTGGCTCCATCCCCGCCTCTTCGACTTGTCTGCCTCCTCTCCACCTATCCTCTCCTCTATCCGCCATCCCCTCTCTCCCTATTTATTTCAGAACCCTCTTCCCCTCCCCCATTTCTGATGAAGGGTCTAGGCTCGAAACGTCAAGCTTTCCTGCTCGGCCTGCTGTGTTCATCCAGCCCTACACCTTGTTATCTCGGATTCTCCAGCATCTGCAGTACCTTTTATCTCTGGCTTAAAATAGATGTCAGTTTTGAGGTGGTCACCAGAAATGGAGACAGAGACATGCAGGAAGGAGACGGAGGTATCTGAGATGCTCCAGGTGAACTTGAGGTTGGGGGTGAAAGGTGTTAGTACAGTTGATGAAATGTTCAAGCTCTTGGTAGGAGCACAAGGTAGCGCCGATAAGTCATCAATGTTTTGGTGGAAGAGGTGGGGGATAGTGCCAGTATAGCAGCGGAAGAGGGTCTGTTCCACATATCCTACCAAGAGGCAGGCATAGCTTGGGCCCATGTGGGTTCCCTTGGCAATCCCCAATCCCCACCACTGCCTACCTGCACTCAACTATCAACTTCCCACCTACCTTGCCCAGCCCCTCCCTTCCTCTATTTATTTCTGAACTCCCTTCCCCCTCCCCCATTTCTGAAGAAGGGTCCCAATTCGAAACGTCAATTTTCCAGCTTCTCTGATGCAGCCTGGCCTGCCGTGTTCCACCAGCACCATACTCAGACTCAGACTCCAGCATCGGCAGTTCTTACTACCTCTGAGTGGAGATGTTGCAAGGCTGTGATCTAGAATGATAAGGCTGGCTCGATAGGCTGAATGGTCCACTGTCCTACTGAAATATCTCCAATCCAACACAAGATTTTGCATACGCCACTCCCTGTCATTGAAGTTTTCTCTTGCCTTCGCTTTCTGTCTCCCCTTATACAGAGCTTCTTCATGTACGAGATGTGCTCGTGCTGTTTCTATGTGTCTGTTTGTTTCTGTACCTCGTGTACGTGCCATGTTCGGTTACGCGCAGTCCCACTTCTCGCGTACACGTCGTCTTCTCTCTTCCCCTCCTCCACGCCCTTCCCAGAATGCGCTTCCAGACCCGCGGGAAACCAAAATGGCGCCTGTGTGAACGGAGTTGCAAGTGGAATTGAGTGAAGAGGCAGCGCAGTGGTTTCGATTACAGGGAGGGGGTCAGCCGTCCTGAAGTCCGTATGTTTAGAGTAAAACAAAAGGCGATTTTGGAACAGCGTCCGAATGAGGTGAATGCTGTTTTTAAATACGGCTTTCTTTCGTGATTTGTCATTTTTAAAAGTAGCGCTCGCATCCTGAGAGCGAGGCCTTTTGGCTGCCGTTTCTCTGGGAAAGCATCCCCGTGCAATCGTTTATGGAATTCCGAAACTCTGGCTCTGTTTAATAACCTTCCCGACCTGTTTCGATGCAATGAACATCAGCTGATTTTGGAGGCATAGTTGTCCTTTACTTTGTTTACATTGACCGACTTCCTTTGTTTGAAACGAGGTCTAACAGGTTGCAGGGGCTTCGTTTTCTGCTCATGCAGTCGAGGGGAGGGAAGACGAGGAAGCCATAGGGAGTTTACCATCTCGAAGCTTCTCTTTATCGTAGAAATCGCGGTAGGTTTCCACTTAAAGAAGCCACATTATTTGTATTTTGAAGTTCATCGAATTGAATTCTCAAAATGTAAATATTTTGTTTAGCCCGTGAATTTTGAGTAAATGCTACGAAATGCAACAATAACCTCTGTCATTGGGCAAGCAAACTAACTAATAACGTCTAGTTCGATTTGTGATATTTGCGAAGAATGACTAAATTAAATATAGTCATTTAACTTCAACATAGGGAACTGCACTTTTGGGATGGAGCTTTGTAAGGCGCTAAAGTTGATTTTGTTTTGTTTCTGCCACATTGTGCCGTATGCTCGCTCAAAATTGTTAGACATTCAATTAATAAAATATTTATTGATCTGGTTCCAATATTTTGAGCAAATCGCTTTTTAGGATTTTTTTGTTTATTTAATTCATGTTACTCATAAAAGGGTAATGAAACCCATGTAGTCCTTTGTTAAATGAGAGCTGTCGGGATTATGCAAACTGTATTTGTGATCTATTATTACCTGGCTTTCAGCAATGCAGGAAAAGACCTATTTGGGTTGATATAGTCCATTTATCTTAATGCAAAATTCCTCGATCTAGGTTTTGATAATTTGACACTAACTACAAAATTGTCATTTTTCTTAATACCACTTTGAAGACATTGGCTTTATCACAAGAATTAATAGTTGCTTTTGGTCAAATTTGAATCTGGTGAGCTTCAAGATTGGTAAAATAAAGCAATGCCAGAAATTATTATTCGTGAAATTGCAAACCAGAAGACGCATAACTTTGAGAACACAGAGATAACGAAATGTAGAGTTGGATGAACACAGCGGGCCAGGCAGCATCAGGGGAGCAGGAAAGCTG
>JAHRHZ010000273.1:5735863-5811250 GCA_024137785.1 Ginglymostoma cirratum | reverse complement strand
TTCATCCAGCTGTACACCTTGTTATCTCAGACTCCAGCATCGGCAGTTCCTACTATCTCTTGATTTTGAGAATTTTTTTAAGACCGTAGTATGTAGTGGCAGATGTGGGCCAATCAGCCGTTAAGGCTGGTCTGATTATCTTCAATTCCACTTTATAACCCTTGATTCCCTTACTCAATAAAAATGCCAAATAATGACCTAGCCTAAACAGTCCTCTGTGGGACAGAATTCCATAGTTCCACCATCCACCGAAAGAAGTTGCTCCTCATTTTTGTCCAAATTGAGTGACCTCCTACTCTGATTATGGCCACTGGGCCTAGACTCTCCCACAAGGGGAAGCAACCTTCCCACATCTATCCTGTCAAGTACTCTTATGCCAGCTCTCATTCTTTTAAACTCTAGCAAGTACAGGCCCGATCTATTCAACCTCTCGCCATAAGACAGTCCCTCCATACCTAGTATCAGTGTGTCTCTGGACTGCCTCCAAGGCCGGTATAACTTGAGTTTGATCTCGTATGTGTTCTTCTCCTCTTATATTCCTATAAGGGGTCTAAAAAGTGTTCAGTGCTCTGATGGGTGTCTCGTATAGATTATCCAAACATCGATACTTTAATACACCATTCCCTTTTCAAATACAGGCCAATATTTCACTTCTCTTCCCTATTCCCCACTGAACTTGGATGCTAGCTTTTTGTAATCCATGGATGAGGACTCCCAAATCCCTTTGAACCATAGATTTCTGCAGTCTTTTCCATTTAGTTAAAATTTAGTGCTTCTATTCTTCCTACCAAAGTGCATGACCTCACCAAATATTAAACTAATATTAAAGGAAGTAGTCACAGAGATAGTACAGTGGATAGTGGCTATTACCTGGTAGTAGTAATTTAGGAAACCTTAGATTCTTGAAGTCCCAAAGGATTGGAAAACTGTCAATGCAACAGCATTATTCAAAAAGGAAAGGAGACCGAAAGCAGGGAACCGTTGGCCAGATAACTTAACATCAGTTATTGGGAAATTGTTGCAGTCTACAATAAAGAAAAGAATAGTTGTGTATTTTGAATTCTCATTTGCATCTAGGAGACGTTCTTGTATAAGTATATGAAAAGCCCAACAAACGCGGGGCATTTCTGGGCTTAATTTTCAGAATAGAGCCCAGGCAAATGGTTATCAGTAGAGGAGAATTTAGAGATTGTGACTATAACTTAAATTTGGAACAGTTATGGAAAAGGATAATGCTGAGTTTAGGATAAATCTCCAAAATTGCAGAAGGGCTAATTTTATTAAGAAAAAGTAAAGTTTAGCCTGGGTCGACTTGGAGCAGTTACTTTGGCAATATTAAGTTACTTTCAGCTTAAAGGTAAGTAGGAGAAATATTTTAGATTTTTAAAACTAAAAGACCTGGAAATCTTAAAAAAAAACTAAGTAAGTAAACAAGATGTGCAGGACCTGGTGATGTTTTGTGTCTGTGTGACGTGGCTATCAAGCACTGCGACATGTCAGAGAAGGGGAGAGTTACTTGAGCCTGTGTTTCAATCACACCATTTAGATTAACCACGTTGCATTTGGTCAGGAGCCAGGGACATGAGGCATGACTATGAGTGAGGCAGATAGAGAGATCCAGAAGGCCATGCTACAGGCACCTCAGCCCGTGAGCTTACCTAACGTGTTTGAGATTTTTGCTTCCTATGTGGATGAGAGCAGGGGCTGTAGGGAGAATGAGCAAACTGACTATAACATCATGCTACAGGGAGAAATTCAAGAAAGTGGAGAAAAGAGAAATGTAGTTGTAATAGTCTGGGAATAGACACTGTTCTCTGGCCAGTGTTGAGAGTCCTGAAGGCCGTATTCTCTGCCAGGTGCCTGGGTTCAGGATATCTAGGCTGCAGAGGAACGTGGAATGGGAGTGCAAATGTCCAGTTGCTGCATAGGTACCAACAATATACATAGAAAGAGGAAGGAGGTTCTGCTGAGGCTAGGGGGCAAAGCTAAAATGTACAGTGAACAAGGTGGTAATTTCAGGATTATTGCTTGAGCCACGAGCTAATTGGTACAGGGTCAAAAAGATTAGAGGTAAATGCATGGCTCAAAGATTAGTGTGGGGAAAAGGTTTGAATTAATGGGATATTGGCAGTATACTGGGGAAGGAAGGGGCTGTTCTGATGGAATAGGCACCATGCTGGGACCAGAATCCTGGCGAATTGCATAACCAGGGCTCTGGGTAGGGCTTTCAACTAAAAAGTGGCAGTGTGGGTTCAGTAGCATGAAAAAATTATAAAATCAAATGTAAAGGAGATGGCAGGATTGTAGCTTAGTGATGGGGATGATTACTCCCGGAAAATAAAAGGATGAGCCAGAATGTGTGACTACCCATTTGTTTCCTTGGTGCATGAAGCATTAAGTGCAAATTGAGGTAAGTGTGTATGATCCCGTATCCTTATAACTAATGTTTCCATAATGGCTGTCAAAACCAGGACCTTAACATTCGGGGATATTTTGCCTTTTGGAAAGACGGGATGGATGGAAAAAATGGTCCGTTAGCAGTGGAAAAACAGATAACATGAGGACAGCTGAGAGATGATTTTTCTCGGATGAAGATGAGTCTGTTTCAGCGGAGAGAAAAGCCAAAGGAAAGATGACGTTGAGAGTTAGTGTATAGACACACAAACAGTAGTCACTGTAGAAAAGGCTGTAAACCAACAAAGAACAGGAGCATATAAAAATTATGAGAGCAATAATTATGGGTAAGTTTAATCTTCATGTTATGGCAATGAATTCAGGGAGTGAATCAAGGATACTTTCTCAGAGCAATATGTCATGGAGCTAACCAGGGAGCAGGCTATCTTGGATCTGGTAATAAGTAATGAGGCAGATTTAATAAATAACCTCCTGAGGAAAAGATCCTGGTAATTAGTGATCATGACAGATTTTAATATTCAACTCACAAATGAGAAACTTGAGTCAGAAACAACTATGTTTAGCATAAATGGAATTAAAATGAAATGAGGATAAAGTTATCTAAAGTCAACTAGGTGGAGAGATTAACAGGAATGACAGGATTAAATCCATCACTAGAGAAGTAGTATTAAACACACTAATTGGGACTAATGTTCCCTGGGCCTGATTGACTTGCATCAATTGACTTGCAAAAGTGGTGGCTACGGCGATAGTCGATGCATTGACTATAATTTTCCGAAGGCCTTTGTTTCTAGATAAGTACCAGATGATTGCAAAACTGTCAATGTGATACCCCTATTCAAAAAGGAAGGGAAGCAAAAGCGGATAACTAGGCCGATTAGCCTAACATCTATTGTTGGAATAGATCATTAAGGAGGTAACAGAACACTTGGAAAAACATAATTTAATCAAGCAGAATCAACATGACTTTATGAAAAGGAGATTTTGTCTGACTAATATAGAGTTTTCAAGGAAGTCTCAAGGAGAGTGAATAGAAGAAAATTAGGTGTATTTTATTTGGACTTCCAGAGGGCATTCAACAAGAAACCTCACAAAAGAATAAATCATAAGATAAGAGCTCATGGTGTTGTAGGTAGGATATTGACATGGATAGAGAATTGGTTAATGGGTAGGGAATAGTGAGTGGAGATAAGGGATCCTTTTTTAGGTTGGTGACCTGTGACCAGTGGAGTTCCATGGGTGTTAGTGTTGGGGCTGCAACTTTTTTGCAATATGTATTAATGATTTGAATGAAGGAAGCAAATGTAATGTAGCCGGATTTGTAGAGCTCTCAAAATAGGTGGAAGGCCAGGTTGTGAGAGAACACAAACAGTTTAGAGAGATATAGATAAGTGAGGAAAATGTTGGCAAGATAATACGATGTGGAAAAATGTGAAATGGCTCATTTTGGAAGGGAGAACAAAAGAACAGGAATATTAAAGGGAAAAAGCTGCAGCACAAAGGGACTTTGGGCGGCACGGTGGCACAGTGGTTAGCACTGCTGCCTCAGCACCAGGGACCCGGGTTCGATTCCACCCTTGCGTAACTGTCTGTGTGGAGTTTGCACATTCTCTCTGTGTCTGCGTGGGTTTCCTCCAGGTGCTCCGGTTTCCTCCCACAGTCCAAAGATGTGCAGGTTAGATGGATTGGCCATGCTAAATTGCCTGTAGTGTCCAGGGATGTGTAGATTAAGTAGGTTGTAGGGGGATGAGTCTGGGTGGGATGCTCTGAGGGTCGGTGTGGACTTGTTGGGCCGAAGGGCCTGTTTCCACACTGTAGGAATTCTATTTAATTCTGTAGGGATTCTATCTAAAGCTAGCACACAGGTGCAGCCAGTAATCAGGAAGGCCAATGGAATGTTGGCCCTTATTTCAAGGGGGTTGGACTATGCAAGTAGGGAGTTCTTTCTGTAAATGTACAAGGTACTGGTGAGACCACGTCTGGAGTACTGTGAGCAATTTTAATTCACTTATTTAAGGAAAGACATTTTGTTGGGGACAGTTAGAGAAGGATCATTAGGATGATCCATGGCACGGGTGGATTGCCTTACGAGCAAAGGTTAAAATGGTTGGGACTCTACTCGTTGGAATTTAGAAGTACGGAAAGTGATTTCATTGAAACATATTCCAAAGGGGGTTGACAGTAAGTGCTGAGAGGATGTTTCCTGTCATGGGAGAGTCTAAGACCAGAGTGCATTGTCTCAGAATTAAGAAGTGCCAATTTAAAACTGAGATGAGGAATTTCTTCTGTCAAATGGTTGTCAATCTTTGGAACTCGTTGCCACAGAGAGCTGTTTGAAGGCAAAGTCCTTGTGTATATTTAGTGCTGAGACAGCTTCTTGATCAGTAGAAGAATCAAAGGTTATGGGGAAGGGCAGGAAAGTGGACGTGAGTACTGTCGAATTTGCCATGATTGTTTTGAATGGCAGAGCAAACTTGAGGGGCTGAATGGCCTACTTTTGTTGCCATTTCTTATGGTCTTGCAGATTAAACTGTCAGAGCAGTGCGTGGCATTTAAGGAAAAAATTAGAGAGCGTGTAGGGCAGATAGGTAACCATAAAGACAAAGGGTAAGACCAAGACTGGAGGACATTAAGGTCAGGATTAAGAATCTAAAGCCTTTGGTAGATACCAAAGGCTCAATAGAGGAAAGTCCTTACAGAAGTATGAAAAGTGCAGTTGAGACTAAACAGGAAATTAGGAAACCAAAGACAATGTAGGAGAAAGCATTGGTGAGTAGAGTAAAATCAGAAGGTGTTTTTAAAATGTATACATAGGAAGAGAATAACCGGGCAAAGAAGGGGACCCAGAAGGACCCTGGGCGTAATCTGTGTAGACCCGGAAGACATGGACACAGTCCTCTGAAGATTTTGTCAGTCTTCACGGTGGAAAAGGACAACACGGTATGGACATCAGGGTCGGGGACTGTGAAATATTAGAAATTAATATAGAAAGAAAGAGGAAGTACTAGCAGGTTTTGGTGTCTTAAATGCATAAATCTGCAAGCCTGGATGGGATGTTTCCTAGCCTTTTGAAGGAGACAACAAAGGAGACGTTGGCAGCCCTGGCAGAATTTTGAAATTTTTTTCTGATGGCATGGCAGGTGAGGTGTTCGAGAATTAGAGGTCTTTTCACATTGTCCGTTATTTAAAGAAGTGGGAGGCATGGTGATGACAAAATTAGATCCCAGTTGGAGGTTAGGGTGTTAATAGCAGTAGGAATATGAAATATTGCTGCACTTGGAGAGGCCATTGTCTTTGTCTGATTAATGTGGATTTTCTAAGGGAATGTCATGTTTGCCAAATTTAATTTTTTTTTCAGGAAGCCTGGAGTGTTGATTAAGGTGATGCATTTGATATGATCAGCAGGAAATTTAGCAAGGCTTTTGATAAGGTCCCTCATGTCAGACTAGTTAAAACCAAAAGACAGAGCCTGTGGGATCTAAGGGAAAGTATTACAATGGATCTAACACTGGCTGAGAGGCAGGAAGCAGAGCGTGATGGTTCAGGGATGTTTATGTGATTGGAAGTCTGTTTCCAGCAAAGTTCTGCAGAACTCCTCATGGAGTGTACACTAATGACTTGGACGTAGATACAGAAGGTGTGATCAAGACATTTTTGGATGACATGACAGTTGATGGTGGTAAATAATGATGAAGATGGCCATAAACTGCTAGAGGACATTAACAGACTTGTCAGGTGGACAGAGCAGTGGCAAATTGAATCAACATGGAAATGCACTGAGGGAGGACTAACAAGCCAAGGGGTTACATTATGAATAGTGGGATCCAGCAATGTCCTGAAGATTGGAGGGACCTTGATGTGCATATCCATAATCTTTAAAGATAGAGCTGGTAGATGATGTGTTTAAGACGACAACTGAGATTCTTGCCCTTATTAGCTGAACCACAGAATGTGAGGTGTGGCAATTATGCTGGAACTGTACACAGCTCCACCTGGATCACAACTGGAGTACTGCCTGCAATTCTCGTCACCAATATAGGAAGAATGTGATTGCACTGAAGAGGATGCAGAGGAGGTTTACCAAGATGTTGCCGAGGTTGGAATGTCTGGGCTATAAAGAAAAATTGAATAGATTGGCGTTGTTTTCCTTGGAGTAATGAAGGTAGGGAAGATGTATGATAAAATTATATATAAGACTGAAGGGGATGGGAAGGGTGGTTAGGAAGGTACCTTTTCTACCAGTAGAGGGTTCAATAACTAGGGAGCATGGATTGAGTTAATAGGTAGAAATTTAAGGGGAGGATTGAGGAGGAATTTTTTTTCTTGGGGTCATTTGAGTCTGGAACTCACCTTGTTTGTTTGATCAAATATTCATCAGTGAGCTTATATACCAAGTGTTGAGAGGCCATTAAATCATTTGATGAGGAGGTACAGTTGATTCTTTCTGAAAAAGATGCAAGGTTAGATGAATGTAACAAATCAGAACAATTTCCCTTCCTAACTCAGGAAATTGATTTGTGTACTAATTCCATAGTGCATGTTGATTTAGCTACTCGAGCAGAGACTGAGAAATAAACTAGAATTTGTGATCTGTACGGTATTGGTAACTTGAGATAAGTTGAGCCAGTTGGGGTGGGGTGGTTTTTTTTTTGGTAAGACTTTAACTCTTTGTAGGGTGTTATGTTGAAGTTAATTTCAAAAGGCCCCAATGTGATCAAATTTAGCAACTGTTGTTTTAGACATATGGTAACTTTGTGCAGATCATCAGTAATTTACAGTGGCAAATAATACAGAAATGAGTTGTTCTGGAATGGCTCATTTTGAACTTTAAATTTCAGTTGATGATGCTATTTTCCTGATGGACAAAGACACTACGGGAGCAGGTAACTCATCTCTCCACAAGCGATCTCCCTCCCGTCGAAACCAGAAGACACCAGTGTCCTCTGTTCGATTGTCATTGCGGGATGGATCAAAAGGAAAAAAACCTGTATGCAAGTTTGAGGAAGGCCAGGATGTCCTAGCCAGGTGGTCAGATGGCTTATTTTACCTTGGAACTGTCATAAAGGTGAATAACTATGCTTAAGCTTGGCAAAAGCAGGGAGCACGTCATTTTGAAGAATTGTTGATTTATGTGGAGCACTCATAAGTTAGTCATGTAAAAGAAATTATTCCTGCATTGAACAGGACAGTGGGTAAATGCTAAATCCAACAATATTATTTACTTTTGTGTTAAACTTTTCAATAATTATCAGAGAAATGTTTCAGCCATTACAGGAATTCAGCTGGCAACAATGAGTAGACAAGTCCTGTTGAGCATTTACAAAAAGTGGCCAGACATGAGAGAATTTGAGCACTAGAAATACCCCCACCCTAAACACGTACAAAAGTTTGTTAGTTGCTTGTTCTCTACTCTATCCATTGGATTCAGCTGACACTCTCCTTGGTCTCCTTATTGTGATCTGTGATTGTGTACTGTCATCCAGCGTGCTGTTTCTATACTTGGTTATTCTTTATATGATGCCAGTTGTCCTTTCTGCCTTCTTAGCTTACCTGTTCTCCATTGCTGTTTCTTCTATCGGCTGCAGTGTTTTGATCTTCCTGGATGCTTGGGTGTTTGGTTCAAAGACTTTGCCTGATAGCAAATTGATTTGCCTTCTTTCATCTAATGCTCCTAATAAAGAAAAAGTGTATTTCAATTATTTGGATCCCAAAGTTCAGAATATTGAAACACACTGTATTTGTGCAAGAGAAGAAAATAATTTACCCAGGAATTAGATTGGAAGGTGTTGACCATCCTGCTTTATTTACATGATTGTGAATTGTATCAGTGGTTGTGCCCCTATTTTGTAAAATAGCTGTTGTTCCAAACAGTTATTTGTCACTCAGGGGTGGGTAATTACAACTGGAAATGTTTTTTTAAATTGTACCATTCTGTGTTTTTCTTTTGGTTTTGATCTTGATTGCAACCACTAAACAGTGTTCCATTATTCCATTTCTAAGCCTTTGGATAGGATGTGAGGTGTCCTTTCTGCACCTGATGCCTAATGAACCTAATAAAGGAGAAATGCTAGGCTAGTTTGAGAAGAATAGTGGTACCAAAATGAGGATGTCAGCATTGAAATAATGCAGTTTTTTTGTCTTCTAAGAGCACAATGGAGAGTATTGTGATAGAAATGTAGTTTGGCATTAACCTACACAATTCTGCAAAAGAGAAAACCTGAAGCTCCTTCTAATTTTAATTAAAGGTGAACAAACAGAAAGAGAGTTGCTTTGTCATCTTTGAAGACAGTTCAAAGTCCTGGGTCTTGTGGAAAGACATTCAGACTGGTAAGTTTTTGTAAACAAAAATATTCGCGTGACAGGTGTGATCTGCTAGAGCGCATAGAATCTCGTGTTTCTGATTTTTTGTATAAAGAAGTACTTAAGGGTGAGAAGTTCTAACTTTTTTAGCAAGTGATCTAAATTTTAATTGTAATCCTTAAATATCTTTTGTAGTTTGCAAAGTTACAGTGCAACAAAGTAAGTTTAATCCATCAAGGGCAAGTTGCAAATCAATTCATAATTTTCCTATAGTTTTCTTGCCTCATTTCCAGAAGGCAATGCCTTATAGTAAACTGACTTACTACTGAAACCATCTGATGAGATCAAGGATGACTTGATTGCAGTCTGGTTTGATCCATTCTGAGGTGTTTAATAAATCTAGTGTGCAATTAGTAGATTCGGTTACATTTAGGGCAGGTGATGTTTGAGGAATTCGGTAGATTAGGTATTTGGAGTTAACATCCTCTATATCCAATACCTCAGCTTCACATCCGGATGCCGCCTTTATATTTGTTAGTCATAAGCATGGAATTCAAATGAGTTGTCAGGCATGTTTGACCTCCTCAGCAATGCTTTGAGGACATGTCTAAAGCATTTCTGTTGTCCTGCTGGAAGTCTTTTGATGTAACTGACAGCTACTTCACGTGTCTGGTATTGAATGGCGTGTCCTGCTCAGTGAAGTTGGTTTTGAGTGATTAATACCTCGACATGAGGAATGTTGGCTTGGCAGAGGATGCTGCAGTTGGGCTACCTTTCTTGCTGCTGGTTGTTAGAAGGATATTGGATATGAAGGCACTGCTAGTAGTACTTCTGCAGTGTTTTGAGCTACCTGCTATTGTCCAAATCTCTCAGAACTGAGAGACTATTGTGTGCTCTGCTTCCTGGAGCCTTCACTCACCACTGCCATTCTTGACTGTGCCCTACAAACTGATGGGTTCTCCATACATCACATGGTGTCCTTGGGTAAGGCAAAGGGCAGTGGGGTATGCTTTCTGATCAACACTTCCTGGTGCTCAGACATAGTGACCCCGGCAAGCCATTGCTCCCCGGACCTAAAATACTTTAAGTAAAATGCTGTTCCTAGTGCTTACCACGAGTTCACCTCTGCCATCCTGACAGCAGTCTGTATACTGCTCCATGCGGATATGAGGAATGTCCTAGATGTGATTTACAATGCCACAGACACTAGAGACAAAATTCCTCAAGGCCCTATTTGTTGTGGCCGGTGTATTCAACCAAACTAACTTTGAGGATGCTGCCAAAGTACCAGTACATCTCCTGCCCCACCAGAGGACTGAACATTCTAGACCACTGCTACACAACCATCAAAGATGCCTACTGCTCCATCTCCCCAATCCACATTTCAGAAGGTCAGTTCACAGTGCTGTGTTCCTCCTCCCAGCTTACAAGCAGAAGCTGAAACGGGAGGATCCTTGCCAAAACCAAGTGCAATGCTGGTCTGAGACTGGAAGACTGTCTCCAGGACTGCTTGGAATCGGTGAACTGGACCATGTTCAACTACTCGGAAGAAAACCTAGACGAGTATACCACCACTATTGTGGACTTCATTAGCAAATGTGTGAAGGACTGCATACCAAAGAAGTCAATACAAGTGTTTCCCAACTGTAAACCATGGATGAACCAAGAAATCCACTCCCCACTGAAGATCAAACATGCAGCATTCAAGTCGGATGACCCAGACCCGTACAAGAAATCCAGATATTATGTCCGTAAGGCCATCAGAAATGCCAAGAGGCCAGATCAATTTAGAGGCCCAAACCTACCTAACGGACTCCCGCAGCCTAAGGCAAGGCCTGAACACCATTATGGGATATAAAATAAAGCAGAGCAAGATATTGGATGAAGACACATCCATCCCTGACGTGTTTGATGCTTTCTATGCTCGGTTTGAGCAGAATGCTAGTGGTGTGGTGACACCTGCCCAGACACGCCTGTTCCATCTGTCACTGCTGCAGACGTCAGATCAGTCTTCCTGGGAGTCAATCCAAGGAAAGCAATGGCCCGGACGGTATCCGTGGCCGAGCACTCCGATTCTCTGTGGACCAACTGGTGAAGGTTTTCACTGACATCTTCAACCTCTCCCTCCTACAAGCCAAAGTCGTCTCCTGCTTCAAGAAGACTACCATTATCCTAGTACTAAGAAAGCACGTGCAATGTGCCTTAATGACTACTGCCGAGTGGCTCTGACCTCAATGACGAACTGCTTCAAGAGGCTGGTCATGGCCCACATCAAATCTAGCCTGGCAGCCTTTCTCAATCCCCTACGGTTTGCCGATCGATGTAACAGATCCACAGATGATGCCATATCTCTAGCCCTGCGCTCATCCCTTGAACATCTGGACAACATGGACACCTATGTCAGACTCCTGCTCATTGACTGACTATCGCTCAGCTTCAACACCATTATCCATTCCAGACTGATCTTAAAACTCTGTGACCTTGGTTGCAGCTCTACCCTTTGCAGCTGGATACTCTGCTTTCTGACCAACAGACTGCAATCGGTGAAGATAGATAACTGCACCTCCTCCACAATAACATCAACACTGGATCCCCCTAAGGATGCATCCTCAGCCCCCTACTGTCCTCCCTGTACACCCACGACTGTGCGGCCAAATTCTGAACAAATGCCATCTGCATGCTCACTGACGACACTGCCATAGTGGGACAGATATCTATCAACGACTTGTCAAAATGCAGAAGGGAGATGGAGGGCTTGGTGACAGGGTGCAACGAGAACAGCCTCTCTCTCAATGTCAGCGAAAGTAAAGAACTGATCATTGACTTCAGAAAGAAAGGAGGAGAACATGCCCCCATCTACATCAACGGAAGTGAGGTTGAGAGGGCGGAAAGTGTTGAATTCCTTGGAGTGACGACAACTGACAATGTGTCCTTGATTTCCCACGTAGATGCGACAGTCAAGAAGGTACAACAATACCGTTGCCTCTTCCTCGGGCGGTTCAGGAAATTTGGCTTATCCGTAGGGACCATCGCCAACTTTTATGGATGCACCATTCGAAAGCATACTGACTGGGTGCATGACAGCCTGGTATGGCAGCTGCTCTGCCCAGCACTAAGAAACCGCAGAAGGTGGTGTGCACAGCCCAGACCATCATGGAAGCCAACGTCCCATCCGTGGACTTTCATTGGCAGCGAGCCGTGTAAAGAAAGGCTGCCAACATCAATCAAAAACCGATCGCACCCTGCTAATGATCTCATACACCCTCTCCGGTCAGGCAGACGATATGGAAACCTGAACACAAGCATGAGCAGTTTCTGGAACAGCTTTTACCCTGCTGTTATTAGACTGAATGGACTCTCTTGCCTCAAAAAATGCTGATCTTGCTAATGTTGATCTCGTCTAGCGCATGCCCTATGCAATGTAACCTGTATGTTTCCAAGTCTTTTTGATCTTTATGTCCTTGCTTGCTATGATCTGTCTGTACTGCTAGTAAACAAAGCATTTCACTGTACTTCGGTACACGTGACAATAAATCAATCAAGAGCAAATACAAAGTTGCTGGAAAAGCTCAGGTCTGGCAGCATCTGTGGAGAAGAAAACAGAGTTAACGTTGACCCTTCTTCAGAACTCGATCAATCTAGGAGTGTGGGAAATGCTATTCCCTGGTAAACTGTCACCTTGTTGAAATTCTCTTTTCCCCAAATCAGCTGAAGGTTGAGCTGGCTCATTAGAAGTGAGTGAATTTTGTTTTTCTTTTTGTTTGACCTTGTTGAGAGGTGCATCTCAGCGGACAGAAAACGTCTACATTATCCAGAATTATGCCATTGATATGAATTGATAGGATGAAGTGTTGTGTACTGAGAGTTGTTTGGAAGAGGATCTTAATTTCCCAGGTGTCTCATGGAAGACTTTTTTTGCATAAGCTTCTGAGAAGGAGTTGACATTGACTTGGAGCTTATGTTCTGAGCGAAAGCATATGCAAGCACCTCTTATACATGCTGAATTTTGACTTGTGGGTTGCATAGTTTCCTATCTGTGCTGTAGATTTTTTTTAATCTCTGTCGACCGTTTAATTGGTTTCTTGAATGGCAGCAGCCACTTGGTCAGGGATGAGAGATTTCTACAACTTGGCAGTTTCAGTAAACCTAATTTGACTGTTCTCTTTACATCCTTGCCTGGCCTGGGGGAATCCATCATTTGGCTCCTCAATGAAGGAGAATACCAATCCAATTCACTTATTGTGGGGCAGCAGAAACCGTACATGCAATGTTGGAGCGTTTCCTCTTGAATTGTCTGTCTGAGTTCACCTCCCCTGTTGCGGAGTGATTGCTGCTGAACTAGCGTGAAGCAGGGGAAGGGGAAGTGACTAGGCTGGAGGGTAAAGAGAACACCTTGGGTGGGACGTTCATAACCTGTATTTGGCAGATGTCCAGTTGGGATCAGAAGACAATCAGCCTTGCTGTCAATCTTCATTCCAATTGCACATTTTTAATATTAAATGGATTTATGTTCCTTGGCAAACATATTGCCTTCCTCTGTATTTTTATGTGTGAAAATGATGAAACATTAGCTGTGCTATTGATGTATCTAATCGTCACTGCTGACCTCAAATATTCCACTATTTTCCAACATTCTCTACCTGTTTTCATACTGTGTTCCAAAAGCCCACTGCAAGTTATTTTCTTTTACTCAGTAACAAATGCATTTTACACACTTGCCAATTTTTTTCACTCTTCATTCACCTGGACACTGATACCAATGCTCTAGTTAGCCAGTTAATAGAACAGACAGTAGTACAGTACAGCGTAGGAATGGTCCCTTTGTTTACAATGTCTGTGCTGGACATGATGTCATTCTGAACTAATGCCCTCTGCCTGCGTATGGCCCATATTCCTCTACTCCCTACCTGTTTACACATCTTTTTAAATGCTTCTTAAAAGTTGCTTTTGGAGCTGTTTCTATCACCTCCCCTGGCAGTGCATTCCAGACACTTAGTGCTGTCTGCATGAAAAATACTTGTCTTGCACATCTCTAAACTTTTCCCCTCTCACTTTAAACCTATGGCCCCTAGTATTTGGCATTTCCACCCTTTGAAAAAGACTCAGACTCTTTGACCTATCCGTGCTCCTCCATTTTATATATCTCCTGTCAGGTTGCCACTTAGCCTCGAACACAGTTGTGAAAACAGTCCAAGTTTTTCGAACCTCTTCCTATAGCTAATATGTTCCAATCCAGGCAACATCCTGGTAAACCTCTTGCACCCTCTCCAAAGCCTCCACATCCTTCCTATATTGTGGCAGCCAGAACTGAACACAGTATTCCAAATGTGCCCATACTAAAGTTTCATAGAGCTGCAAAGTGACTTGCCAGCTTTGTACTTGCTGCCCTGACTGAAGGCAAACATGCCATACATCTTCCTCACCATCTTATCCACTTGTGTTGCCCCTTTCAGGGAGCTATGGACTTCCACCCTTAGACCTCCTCTGTACAATGCTCCTGAGGTTACTGACCGTTTGTTTGCCCTTTGCATTTGACCTCTTACTTGTCCGTATTAAACTCCATCTGCAATTTTTTTTTGCCCACCCCCCTGCCCAACTTCCCAACTGACCTATCTCTTGCTTTGTCTTGTCACAACCTTCCTCACTATTCACAAGTCCTCCAATTTTCATGTTATCTACAAACTTACTAATCAGAACAGCTACATTTTTTCATCCAAATTATTCATATGTATATAGCCTTGCAGAACATCACTGGTCTAGTCAGAACCAGTCAGAGAAACACACCTCAACAACTGCCTTCTTTGACCGAGCCAATTTTGCACCCAAGTTGCCTACTCACCTTGGATCCCATGTGACTTAATCTTCTGGACCAGCCTACCATGAAGGACCTTGTCAAATACTTGAGTAAAATCCATGCAGACAACATCTGCTACCCTACCCTCATCAATCACCATTTTCATTTCCTCCAAAAGCTCAATTAGATTTGTGAGACAGGATCTCCCTGCGCAACACCATGCTGACTATCCCTAATAATTTTATTCTTAGGTATAGAATTTACTCGCATTTGGAAAAGAATCTTCTCCAGTAATTTCTTTACTAATGATGTAAATTTTACTGGCCTGTAATTTCTTGGATTATCCCTGTTGATGTTCTTAAACAAAGGAAAATCATTGGCTATTCAGCAGTCTTCTGGGATCTCATCTATGGCTAAAGGGGATACAAAGATATCTGGAGTGCTTTTGAGGTGCAATGGTAATGTCCCTACCTCTGAACCAGGAGGTCAGGTTCAGACCCAGTTTTACTTCCGAAGTGTGTAATAACATCACTGAACAGTTTAATTTAAAAATATCAAACAAAACAAAAATCTCTGTCAGGGTCCCGGCAATGTCTTCCCTTGCCTCCTTCTACTCTTGGATAGATCCCATCAGCCCTTCGGGACTTATCTACCTTAATGTTTTTCAAGACATTCAATTTCACCATCACCTTAATGTTGACATTCCTAAGAATATCATCATACCCCCCTCTAATCTAACCATCATTCATGTCCTCCTCCTTGGTGAATACTGATGCAAAGTACTCAAGGACCTCACCCACTTCCTCTGGCTCCACGCATAAATTCCCTCCTTTTGTCCTTGAGTGGACCTACCCGTCTCCTTTATGTATGTGTAAAATGCCTTGGGATTCTCCATAATTTTACTTGCCAAGGACGTTTAATTACTTTTTTTAAGCCCTCCATTCCTACTTCCTTTTTTTTTTTATCAAAGGCCTTGTCTTGACTTCAGTTTCCTAAACCTTACATATGCTTCCTGTTTCTTTTTGACTAATATTTCATGAGTTATGAATGCAGGTGACATTAACCCAGAGTGAAACCTGGCTTGTTAGATCCTAACTTGGTTTGTTTTAACTATAGAAGTCAGTTCCAAAACATGTAAATCATGGGCTGTCAGCCTACTTCTAACACAATAAAACTTTTATTAAACAAGAAAAAAAATACAAACTACATTAATTTAAGCAAAATGAAAGACTAGAAAGACTTCTTTCGGTTTAGATTCCACTTCATACCACCCTTTTTTTTAATCACTATACTATCCTTCCACTCAATCCTTGGTGACAAGTCCGTACTCTTTCCTGCTCCAGCTCAGGCTGGCGCAGCTGCCACTGGTTTCCTTTGGGTGAATTTCTAAGCAGTCGCTATATGCTTTTGCCTTCATCGGGTATCTCGCCCTGAAACAAACTACAATGTAAACGCCCAGTGACTTTCAACTTCAGAGCAAGTCCACGTGAGTTTCCAAAATTTTCCCCTCTGGCACACAGCCACACTGTAATTCTAGGTTATTCTGTTTACCGCAAGCCTGGACACCTGTCAGTGGGCACCAGTAGTTGATTTTTGTGCACTTGTTATGCACATGTACTGAACTGTTCTCCTCACCTTAAACCCTCATTAAAAATCATGTAAATTAAGTCACCAGACTATCCGGCAACAGGGCCCCAAGCTCTCAAATGGAGCTCAATTAAACTTAATTAACTAAGTAATGGAAGGTAAACAAAATGAAAAGTAAACCACTTGAAGTCTAATTATTCTATATAAAATGGCCTGTAAGCATTTGTCTTGTACTATAGATCATAAAATGTGCTATAAATAAACTTGTACATCATTCATGTATTGCTACTTCTATTTTTTTCAATACTACTTGCTTCCCAAATATTTAACACTAACCAATTATGTACATAATGATTTTAAAATCACTTTCTGTTGGCTTATTCAGTTTGGGAAACTGAGTCTAACAAAAGTAATAAATGAACAAAAAGGAGGAATGAATGAAAAGCATCAATTGCAATGCCAAAAATACAAATTAAAATGATAGGAATCAGTTCTTATTTTTTTCGAATGAGAAAAATATTTGCAGAAATGCTATAAATGTATTCCAAGTTGATGACCCAAAGAATTTTGAAGTCTGAGTGGAGTGGAACTAAGCTAATTGATCAATCTTGCCATTAGTTATGTTCAGGGATTGACTCTTGTTTGTGGGGAATGTCCTGTATGTAACAGAAAACTTAGTTCAAGGAAAACCATGAACCTGTCATTGCTCCTGCTGAAGAGGAACCAAGCAACCGCAATTCAAAGTACCTTTGAGAGTGAGGCAAGATGTGCTGGAATCAGGGTTTGTTACTGAAGCTATTTCTTTCCGCTCTTAATTTCCTTTGCTTCATTTGTTTCATATAATCCAGCAGGTGATGTTGCGTTGTTATCTGTATTACATGCACTAACTGAATTGAATGCTGTAATGCTGTGGCCAGTTGGATACTGTCTTGGGCCACTCTCATCTCTGTTGCATGGAAGGCTCATTCTGTAAACTTGCATTCAAGTTTATTTGCATTCCACTTTTTCTGACAGTTCTGTGGATGACAAACCTGCTGCTCCATTTTTGGCGTTTGAAACAGCGTTATGCTTGAGTTTCTAATGGTTTAACAAAACTGCATTGGTCAAGGTGGAGCAGGTGTCAGGTGGAGGAAAATTGGACAGCAGGAGGAAAGAGAATTCAACAAAGGTTACCATGTCATGGCCGCACAGATTTATGTACATTTTAGTAAGCACACTGGGTAACAATCAGCCATGATAGATCATTGTCAATGCCTTCATCTCCATTATTGAGAGTCACAAGCTAATTTTAGTGCCCTGCTTCTGTCTTATCTAGCCAATACTGTTTTGAAGTTTCAAAAAAAAAAACAAAAATTCTGTGCTATTTTGTTGGTTTGAATGATGAATATGAAGGGGAGCTTTGATTTTTTTTGTCGTTAAAACAGGAAGCATAGTCTAAATTGAGCTTACCTGAAAATTCAGATATTTTGGCATCAACTTTGTTTTTCATGTTGATTGGTAACTAGCAAATCCATTTGCATTTTTTTGTTAAAATTCCAGTTATCAAGAATAGAGCATAGTCAGTGTAGGAAGAATTATTGAGCTAATGAAGCTGATTAAATGAAGAATCAGAACTATAAAAAGTCTTGTTTCGGAAGTTCATCACCCATATCATATGGTGGATCCTATTCTATGATATTTGGCAACTATTGTCAGCTAGTTCCAGTTGTCTTATTGCATAACATCAAAGTTATTGTGGATGTTTAAAATGCTTGAGATGATCTTGTTGGGAATACTGGGAATTTTTCTTGTCCCTGTTTCCCCTTGAGGCATTCTTAAATCCCTGCAGCCAGTCTGGAGGAAGTATCATCACAATGGGAAGTTCTTGCAATCGTGAATGATAGTACAGCCATTAACCAGGTAAACGCTGAACAAAAGCGTGGTTAGTCGGGTTGTTGTGTATGATATTTTCAGTGTGTCTGTATTTCTACATTTGAGCTACCGATTTTAGCCATGTGAGTGAAGAAGGTTGGTATCTAAACACTCCAGACAGAGAGTGCAGCATAATGCCTTTACGTTGTGCTTTGCACGACTGGAGCAGGCAAGGAGGGGACATAGTGGAATTGAGTGCCTATGCTCCAACCCTTAGTGCCATTGTTGAGTCCAAAAAAGACTTTCACTCCACCCTGGAGACACATTTGCCAACGTTCCTCAGGAAGATAAAGTTATATTCCTTGGGGACTTCAATGCCACAGTTGAGAAAGTTCTTTTCCAGAGTTAGGAATCTATCGGAAAGCAAGGAGTCGGGAATTGCAACTCGAGGGACGACTTGTGCTTATCAAATGTATGGAACACCAGCTGGTCGTCACGATACTGTTCTGCCAGAAGACAAGTTGAAGCCCTGTTAAATGTCCCTCTTAATTGTATCCACGATCACCATGGTTGGTGTTATCGTTCAATTCCGCAACCAAAAGGATGTCCTTTTTACAAAAACAATGACCAGCAGCTTATCCACTCCTCTGTGAGCATCAAATACCACCAGAAGCAGCTGAAAGTGAAACAGTTCAGAAAACAAGTTCAACATGGAGTGGCTTCAAGAGCAAAGCAGTCTGCTAGTGAGTTTCCAACACTGTCCTCACCGGCATCTCCTAAAACGTTCATTTTAATGGAGTTGAGGAAATCTGGCAACTGCTGAAGACAGGCATCATCTCATGCTACAAAGAAACCATTGGCACCATGACTCGTTTGATGAGAATGACTGCATCATTCCAGACATCCTTGATAAGAAGTGGAAAGTGCTGTATGCTTGCTGGTGATGTTTTACCAAGTAAAAAGAACTCCTCAGACAGCTAAGGTGGAATTACCAAGAACAACTATGGAATTAAGAACCAATGGTGGACTGATAAAGCTAAGGAGTGCGACTCCTTGTTGACAAGTGTGATACCTGGGGCTATTTCAGTGCTACCAAATCAATATATGCACCTGCTTCCTAGGTCTCAAGGCGGTGCAATCTCTCCTTTTTTTGAGAGAAAACACAAGCCTTCCATGTGAGAACATTTCAAAGAACTCCTAACTGTGGTACAATTTTTGAGGAAGTAATTGAAAATCACCCCATCCCCAATCAGTGATGATCTTAGATCCCACCTTGGAAGAAGTTGAAGGCTCCCGTTTATACCACGAAGAGTTGAAAAGCCGCAGAACTGGACAGGATTCAAGCTGCGATTTTTCAAACTTGGAGCAGCAGGTATTGTGTCACCTCCATCTATTCCTGAAGATCTGGGGAGAAAATGAAATCCCTGAAATTCTAGGCGATGCTGACATCATCCTAACGCTATGGAAGTGGCTGTCAGTTTGGCTGTGCAGAGATGTCCATCAAATCCTCTGTCTTCCACAACAGAATGTTGGTGATAGTCATCACCACTAGCCATTATGACACAATCCCTTTTGAGGTCAAGAGGGGTCAAGCAGGGATGTCATCACTTCCCATCTTGTTCACCACCATCCTTCTTGTCAAGATCAAGTGTCCATATGCTGGGAAATTGTCTGCAGGATGGATGGAAAACTTTCCAACCTCAATAGGTTGAAATCCAAGAAGAAAATCAACACCAATGTTATTCATGGAATATGTGTATGTGGGTGACAGTCATCTCCAATCTCTCTGAACGGAGCCTTCTCGCTTTGCTTAATCCTTTTTGGAAGTTTCCCAAAGATTAAATCTCAGGCTTAACCTGAAGAAACCTCAAGTCCTTTATCAACCCATCCTAGGGCAAGTTGTTGTCTCTCTCCATTACTAGAGAAATCCTCCCACACGTGGAATATTTTTCCGTACTTGGGAAACTACCCTTTATTTAAGGCTGACAAAATATGGCGATCCAACACTGCATCAAATCTGCAAGCCCTGCTTTTATATGCCTAAAGATGAGAGTCTTCAACCGTACATCTGTGCTGATACCAAGATCGTCGTGTATAAGGCAGTTGTCCTTCCAAAACTTGGACTATGTATAGCTGCACCTCAAGTCCCTGGAGAAGTAAAATCTATGCTGTTTTAGTTGGTTTCTCCACAGATCGAATGACTCATACTAACATCAGCGTCCTTGATGGAGCCAATAGCACCAGCATCAAGGCCATGATTATCCAAAACTGACGCCTGGGCCAGCAACTTGCTTAGAATGCCTGTGTTCCAAATGCTAATGCAGATCTTCTTTGCTTAGCTCAAGGATGTCACTTGAATGAAAGACTACCAAAGCAGCTCTTAAGTATATGTAAAGGCTTACCTCAAGAACTGCGATGTAGATGGCAATGGCTTGAAGATTCTAGCTCAGAGGAAACTGACTTGGAGGAAGCTCCTGTATGAAGGGATACAATTCTTTTGAGAATGCCTGTTAGCGAGAGGAAGCATGGAAAAGGAACTTGAGAAAAGAATGCCAATGATCTGGAAACGCCAACCAATTGTGTGGTTTGAGATGTGGCACTGGGTTTGGGCTCATTGGCTGCACAGGGACCCACGGAAACTTGACCAGTGAGACATTACCTAGGTTTCCTTAGAAAGTGGTTGCCAACAGTGACTTATTCGTAGGAAGGAGATGCAAAAGCATCATTAGAACTGCTGTGATGACTCCTGTTTTCAGGGTGAGTCTGGCTCGGCTACTCTTTGGAGGAGCAGTGCAGACCTGAGGAGCCCAATGGTGTCTTTCTGCACTGTACAGATTCTATGATTCTCTTCTGTTCTAATCGAAAAAAAACTATCTAATATGAAATTAAAAAGCTTTGTAGTTAACTGTTCTGTGGTGCATTCTCTATGAAAGTTGACTTTCTTTATTCACTCGTAAAATGTTGGTATCGCGGCCTAGCCAGCATTTGTTGCTGACCCCTAGTTGCCCTGAGAGGTAGGTGTCAGACTGCTGCCTTGAATCACTGCAGTGCATGTGCTGTAGGTAGACCTACCATCCTGTTAAGGAGGGACTTCCAGGATTTCAACCCAATATCATTGAAGGAACAGTGATACCATTCCAAGTCAGAATAGTGAGTGGCTTGGAAGGGAATTTGCAGGTCGTGGCGGTTTTGACAACCAACAAGCACCTCATTTTTCAGGTTATTCCCTTATGAGATTTGAGATTCTTGGAATCCTGTCCTGATGGTTGTAAGATGAAAGGTCTCAATAGCATTTATCTTTAGCGAAACTCAAGTTCTGTTTTGCCAAGCGACTTGATCATAGACTCACCACAGTGTGGAAGCAGACCAATTTGGTCCATCGAGTCCATACTGACCCCCGGAAGAGCATCCTACCCAGACACCATCCCCCTCCCCCAACCCTGCATTTCCCGTGGCGAGTACACCTAACCTGCACATCTTTGGACTGTGGGAGGAACCTGGAGCATCTGGAAGAAACCCATGCAGGCATAGAATATGCAAACTCCACACAGTGTCGCCTGAGTCTGCAATCAAACCTGGGTCCCTGGTGTTGTGAGGCAGATGTTTTCGTTAAGTCACCAATGACAAAAGACAGATGTTTAAACTTGATTTTTACTTTTGATTTAATTCACTCCTGTTAGTGTCCAAACATCTGAGGGCTCAAATCACAAAAGGCATGTTGAAAAAGACAGTTGAGGTAGTTTTACTGTAGAAATTTTAAAAAGTAATCATGTAACAATGGACATAGTGCTTGTAATACATGCTTGTGAAATATATTTTGTGCACTTAACCCCAGGAGCCAGTGGAAGTGGAGAGATGGTTTGCACAATATGCCAAGAGGAATACTCTGAAGTACCCAATGAAATGGTTATTTGTGACAAATGTGGACAAGGTAAATGAAAATTTGAAAATAACCTTTTGGTATATTTAGTAAATTTTTAAGCAATGAAGTATTACTGCTGTTTTTATCAATAGGTTATCATCAGAAATGTCACATGCCTAACATAGATTCCAGTGTGATTGCGTCAGATGCCAAGTGGCTGTGTCGCCAGTGTGTCTTTGCTACTACTACAAAGGTACTGTATGATACTGGGAATTGTATTTCTTTTCTGATGTCCCATAAAATGGAACCAGTGACGTAAACTACCATAAATTCCAAGGTACTAAGAACTGGTGTAGAGAAAATAGTATGTGCTCATGTGTATTATTAATAATTAGATTTTGAAGGAATAAAAAGTGTCAAAGTATTATTTACAATATGATTAATAAATAGCACCAGAAGTAGCCCATTCAGCCCCTGGAGCCTATTCTATTATTTACCAAGATTGTGGTTAATCTATCTTCTGAATGCTATGTTCTTATCTATCCCTGTTAACCTTTTTTGATTCCCCTACCTCGTAAGAATCGATCTATCTCCAAGTGAAAATATCTCACAAGCCTGCTTCCACTGCCTTCTGAGGCAGAGTGTTCCAGAATTGCGTAATGCTTTTGAGAGAAGACTTCTTAACACAGTGCCTAAGAGACAACTCCTAATTTTAAGTGTCCCCTAGTTCTGGACTCACTCACAAGAAGAAACATGCTTTCTATGTCTGCGTGCTCAAGAGCTTTCACAAGCATTTAAACTTCAATCACTTTGCTCTTCCCTCTTACAAACTCCAGTGGAATCAAGCCTAGTCTGTCCATTTTATCTTCATAAGATGCACACCACTCATTCTAGACATTAATCTAGTAAACCTGTTGAACCGTCCCCAACGCATTCACATCTTCCTTTAGATAAGGAGAGACAAAACTTTGTGCAGTATTTGAGATGTCTCACCACCTGTATATGTAAAGCATAATTGAACAGAAAGGCAAGGATATTCCTTATAATAAAGGATAGCATCCTATTAGCTGCTTTATTTAGATGCTGTAGTTGTGTGCAATTATTTTGTGAGTCATGTACTGAAACATAGATCTTTTTTAGTCAGGTAGTTGTATAATACATTTTGTAGCCACAGAATTAATATTTTTCTTTATATTGTAGAGGGGTGGTGCTCTTAAGAAGGGACCAAATGCTAAAGCTCTGCAAGTCATGAAGCAGACATTGCCATACCAGTTGGAAGACCTTCAGTGGGATGTAGGCCACAAAACAAATCATGAGCAGTGTTACTGTTACTGTGGAGGCCCTGGAGAGTAAGTAAAATATTTTGTGTTGTTCAGCTATTGCTTAATTAAAAGCTTTGTAGTAATAGGGAAACCTTGTAAAAGCATCTTTTGGCACTTGTCTGCTTTTGAAAGGTTATCCTTCGTGTGAGTGGAAAGGAGAAAGATTACCAATTTAAAATGTTTGCCATGTGATACTGTACTTTAGTACAATACATTTTTATACTGCAACGGTGACTACATTTCAAAAGTAATTCACTATTAGAGTACTTTAAGCTGCGTGGTGGTCGTAGGAAGGCTACGTGAACTCCAGTTTTCTTCCTTTATCTACAGTACTGTAAAGAGTAGAATATGGTGTGGTTTAAAGATAGTAATTGAAAACGTTGTGGGCAACAGACTTGATTTTTTTTTGTGCCAACTTTCTTCCCTGTTTTTCTTACGGGGAAACATTTTGGTTTCTTGCTTGTTACTGCTATGAAAACCATTGAGCGTTTTGCCACAATGAAATACTTCTGAAGTAAAACCACCATTGATGTAGGGAAATAGAGTGATCAATTTATGGACAGCAAGGTCTCAAACTAATTACATTCTTATCTTTTTTGCAATAATGGTTGAGGGATATACGATGCCAAAAAAATGCCCGCAGTAGTCTTCAAATGCTGCCTGGTGTTATGTCTTTCATTTTGAGATGACAAGCTAAACTTTTTTTTGTATAAAGACATCACCTTTGGAAAGGCACCAATCTCAACAGCGCAGAATTGAACTGTCAGCCTTGTCATGTGCTAGAGTTCAGTTTGAGCTGAATGAAGGCTGAAAATCCATTTTCTTTTAAAGTATTAGATTGTGGCTGTTCATGGCGCCAAGTGGGAAGAGCCGCCTCCATCATACGTACTTCCAGAGTTCATTGATGAGCCAGCTAACCTTGCTTACTAATGTCCAGGACCACCACAAACCTGCCACTTTCAAGTATTACATTATCAAAAATGTACGTGATGATCTCCAAACTTCATAGAGCTTCTTGAATTAGCATGTAGTTCATGCATGGGAATTCCCTAGGGATTTGCTGGATTTCTGCATTGAAGAAAAGTGGAAGGAATGGAAGTTGTGCAAGGATAATAGGGTCAAACTCAGAGTGAACAAATCATTATTTCTAAATGCAATATATTTGCATTTTTAGTGAAGCTGAATACCTGTTAGTCTTACAAGGTAGGATATACTCTTCAGGTTTGTAGATCTGTTTGCTTGTCCTTTTTTTGCGGTTTCGATGTGGTAATAGGATGCCTTCCTATATTGAATGAATGCAGTAAATTACATTTTTGCCAGGTCCTTTTGAAGCTGTCAGAACACTCCTTCACAATTACTTCAAGTGGAGTTGTGCATGGCAAGATCCCACAAAGATCCTGGGGAGGTGATGACCTAGTGATATTGTGCTGGACTGTTAACCTAGAGATCCAGGTAATGTCCTGGGGACCTGGGTTCAAATCCCACTGTGGCAGATGGTGGCATTTTAATCCAATGTAAAAAAAAAATTCTGGAATGAAGAGTCTAATGATGACCACAAATCCATTGTCAATTGTTGGGGGGAAAGACCCATCTGGTTCGCTAATGTCCTTTCTGGGAAGGAAACTGCCATCCTTACCTGGTCTGGCTGAGATGTGACTCCAGACCCAGAGCGATGTAGTTGACTTTAAACTGCCCTCTGGCAGCTAGGTTTTGAGCAATAAATGTTGGCCTGGCTGGTGACTCCCTCCTCTCATGAATGAACAAAAAAAAAAAGCAATTGGGTCAGTTGTTGGTTTTTATTTGTTCAACATATTGAGCCAAGATATCTGGGAATTATTACTTTTAAATATTGCAATACATTTCTCATGTTCTTGATATATTTTCCTTTAACAAGTGCATCATCACTGATACAATTTAGGTTGACACACTAGTATGCTGAAATCCTGGAGTAAGGTTTAAATGGATGACCTAACTCTAGCTGTGATTCAAAATGTCTCAAAGTAGTGCTGTGACTTTTATGAAGAAAAATAGAAAACATGTCATTACGATAGCCTAGTGGATGAAAGCATTACTATAATATTGGGCTACTAAATAAACTGTTTGGTAGGCTCTGTCTTTGGTTTGTGCTCACTTAGTTCAGTTCAACAAGGGTATGTCAAAGAAGGTGGTGGCATTCAGAGGAAAATTTGTCCATAATTTAGTCAGGATTAGGCGTTGACATGAGGTGACAGTAAGGTCGCCATCGTCCCAGAGGACCATGGAGCTGCTTCCTCATTAGTGACAGAGAGACAACTCATGGTGTTTTAACCCGAGGGTCATTGCGCTTCAAGCGATGGGTAAGGTTGAGAAGATGAGACCTTTGTGGTGACCTCAGGCGGTATGAGAATTGAAACCATGCTCTTGGCATCACTGCACATCACAAATCTGCTGTCTAACCAAATGAACTACCTGACCCCAAATATGATATAAATACTCTCTTTTTATAGTCAGCAATTTGACCATTTAATCTTAAGACCGTAAGACATAGGAATGGAAGTAAGGCCATTCGGCCCATCGAGTCCACTCCGCCACTTAATCATGGCTGATGGGCATTTCACCTCCACTTACCTGCACTTTCCCTGTAGCCCTTGATTCCTTGCGAGATCAAGAATTTATCAATCTCTGCCTTGAAGGCATTCAACGTCCCGGCCTCCACTGCGTTCCGTGGCAATGAATTCCACAGGCCCACCACTCTCTGGCTGAAGAAGTGTCTCCTCATTTCCGTTCTAAATTGACCCCCTCTAATTCTAAGGCTGTGCCCACGGGTCCTAGTCTCTCCACCTAACGGAAACAACTTCCCAGCGTCCACCCTTTCTAAGCCATGCATTATCTTGTAAGTTTCTATTAGACTCCCCTCAACCTTCTAAACTCTAATGAATACAATCCCAGGATCCTCAGCCGTTCATCGTATGTTAGGCCTACCATTCCAGGGATCATCCGTGTGAATCACCGCTGGACACACTCCAGTGCCAGTATGTCCTTGCTGAGGTGTGGGGCCCAAAATTGGACACCGTATTCTAAATGGGGCCTAACTAGCGCTTTATAAAGTCTCAGAAGCACATCGCTGCTTTTATATTCCAACCGTCTTGAGATAAATGACAACATTCCATTCGCTTTCTTAATCAGGGACTCAACCTGCAAGTTAACCTTTAGCGAATCCTGGACTAGCACTCCCAGATCCCTTTGTACTTCGGCTTTATGAATTTTCTCACCGTTCAGAAAATAGTCCATGCCTGTATTCTTTTTTCCAAAGTGCAAGACCTCGCATTTGCTCACGTTGAATTTCATCAGCCATTTCCTGCACCACTCTCCTAAACTGTCTAAATCATTCTGCAGCCTCCCCACCTCCTCCGTACTACCTGCCTGTCCACCCAACTTCGTATCATCGGCAAACTTCACCAGAATGCCTCCAGTCCCTTCATCCAGATCATTAATTTATAAAGTGAACAGCTGCAGCCTCAACACTGATCCCTGCGGGACACCACTTGTCACCGGTTGCCATTCCGAAAAAGAGCCTTTTATCCCAACTCTCTGCCTTCTGTCAGACAGCCAATCCTCAATCCATGCTAGTAACTCACCTCGAACACCATGGGCCCTCACCTTACTCAGCAGCCTCCCGTGAGGCACCTTATCCAAGGCCTTTTGGAAGTCTAGATAGATAACATCCACTGGGTTTCCCTGGTCTAACCTACTTGTTACCTCAAAGAATTCTAACAGGTTTGTCAGACACGACCTCCCCTTACTAAATCCATGCTGACTTGTTCTAATCCGACCCTGCACTTCCAAGAATTTAGAAATCTCATCCTTAACGATGGATTCTAGAATTTTACCAACAACTGAGGTTAGGCTAATCGGCCTATAATTTTCCATCTTTTGTCTTGATCCTTTCTTAAACAAGGGGGTTACAACAGCGATTTTCCAATCATCTGGGACTTCCCCTGACTCCAGTGACTTTTGAAAGATCACAACCAACGCCTCCGCTATTTCCTCAGCCACCTCCCTCAGAACTCTAGGATGTAGCCCATCGGGGCCAGGAGATTTATCAATTTTTAGACCTTTTAGCTTTTCTAGCACTTTCTCTTTTGTAATGCCTACCATACTCAACTCTGCCCCTTGACTCTCCTTAATTGTTGGGATATTACTCATGTCTTCCACTGTGAAGACTGACGCAAAATATTTATTAAGTTCTTCAGCTATTTCCTTATCTCCCATCACTAGCCTTCCAGCATCAATTTGGAGCGGCACCATGTCTACTTTTGCCTCTCGTTTGTTTCTTATGTATTGAAAGAAACTTCGCCTATCATTTCTAATGTTACTGGCTAGCCTGCCTTCATATTTGATCCTCTCCTTCCTTATTTCTCTTTGTTATCCTCTGTTTTTTCTTGTACCCTTCCCAATCTTCTGATTTCCCAATGCTCTTGGCCATTATATAGGCTGTCTCTTTTTCTTTGATACATTTCCTGACTTCCTTTGTCAGCCACGGCTGTCTAATCCTCCCCCGGATAATGTTTCTTTTCTTTGGGATGAACCTCTGTATTGTGTCCTCAATTACACCCAGAAACTCCTGCCATTGTTGCTGTACTGTCTTGCCCGCTAGGCTCTGCTTCCAGTCGATTTTTCGTCATTTCCCCTCTCATGCCCCTGTAATTACCTTTATTTAACTGTAACACCATTACATCCGATTTTGCCTTCTCTCTTTCAAACCGCAGACTGAACTCTACCATATTATGATCGCTGCCTCCTAAGTGTTCCCTTACTTTAAGGTCTTTTATAAAGTCTGGCTCATTACATAGCACTAAGATCAAGTAATCTTGCTGCTTACTTGAGATAATAACTATTTTGGATTTACCACTTCTGGTATTTGTGGAATTCATTCACTATGCTAAATGATTGAGGGTGGAAACAAAGAAAAATGGTTGGTAGGGTACAGCGTATGAAGAAAACAACAAAGTAATGTGTAGTTGAAATAAGTGCTAGAAAATCTCAGATCTGGCAGGATCTGTGGAGAGAGAAAGAGCTAATGTTTCAAATCCAATGACTCTTTGTAACTCTCTTTAGTGTGGGGTTAATCTTTTTTTATTCTATAAAGTCAGATAATTTGCCTTACTAAAAATATCAACTTGCAGGCACCAAAGAGAGTGCAACCCAGTATTATTATTTCTGTTGTGTTCTGGTATTAATTCTCCTTCATAAATTGAACTCAGTTATGTTCCAACAGCCTGGAATATTCAAGGTTTATTAGTAGGCTACAGAGTATTTTGTCTTTGAGAGAGAACATTATCATAACCATAAACAAATAGGAATTTAGTAGCTACATATTTTCATTGAAGCTACTAACCCAGCAAGAAACCGTTTTTCTCATGGCCATTTTATATAACCAATCCTAAATGTTTTGAAAGCTGACCTTTTCTCAACTGCACTTGTGCTGTGGCTGTGGTGGACTGTTTAATATGAATATGTAACATAAGTTTTCATAAAAGATAAGTCAACTTTTAATTGTCATAACACTAATTCTGGAAGATGTTTAACTGTACATTAAGCTGTATAATTTTGCTTTATTTTCATTAGCTGGTACCTGAAAATGCTGCAGTGCTGGAGGTGTAAACAGTGGTTCCATGAAGCCTGTATACAATGCTTACAGAAGCCTATGCTTTATGGAGACAGGTGATGTTCAATGTTTGTGTTTAAAGCAGATGTTTTTTTAAATTTGAATGTATTCCTTTAATGTTAGCTTCAGATCTCTGTCTGTCTGACTGCATGCTCACTAGCATGTAAATATTAACTCACTGCTAACAAGTTAATCGTGCAAGTGATCTTTTGATACAGTTTTTGGGTTTCATTTTAAAAGCAGGTGATCCAGCTGACTGCTTTTAGATATGAAAGTGTGCAGCATGGTGCATAGCTGCTTTGAGAAGTTATTGCATTGCTTGCCACGTGATTTTTGCTTTCTTGACATCAGAGCAAAACTAAAGCTTCACATCAGCATAAGCTGCATAGTATAGCTGGCTTGCATTACTATTTTTGTATTTAATTTCAATGTGCTTATTTGAATTGTAAGTCATTTTGCCCTATTTGGATGACAGAATTGCATGTTCAGATCAAAATGTGTGCAATTCATAGCAGCAGATTGGGGAGAAGATTTACAAGGATGACGGCTGAAATGTATGTGTGCCTAAGATTGACAGGTTCGTTCTGTGTTCCCTCATAGATAGAAAGCTGAGGAGCTTGTAGAAAGCTAACCTTTCCTCATAGAGATCTTTAAAATTATGGAAGGTTTTGGCTGAGGTGTGGGTAGATTATTTCTTGTGGGGAAGAATGTATCATTTTAGACAACCAGTGTAAGTCCACAAGAAATTCAGAAGGGAATTTGAAAGAAACTTCCTTGGCCAAATAGCTATAGATGTGCTTTCGATTGTCAACTGCGGAATCCATCATCTGAGCCAAATTGAAGGACAATGAGCTTCAACCAAATAACTCCAAGTCAATGGATTTAAAAGGGAGAGTCTGCTTGAAGAGTCTCTCATAACTGCTAGTTGACCTTTTTGGAAGTCTGAAAGCAAGTTTGTAATTTACCTTGGTTACAAAATGTATGTGGGGAAGATGAATAAACAAGAAGTAAATTTGATTACAGAGGAGAAACTAATCATTTTTCTAAGTTGCAAATGTGTGCTGATTTAATGCTTTTCACAAATGGAATATCCGAGGCAGCTTCAGTCAGTTAAATACTTTTGATGTTTAGTCACCGTTGCATACCAGGAATTATAGTAGCTGATTCTATGCTGCAAAGTCTCACAAACTTGCACTGAAAAGTTTGTGAAATTGAAAGGTCCTAGACAGAAGTTTCCTGTTATTAGGAAGAGTTTTATGGGATATTTTTTATCCATCTGATAGCAGGCAAATGGCACCTGAGTTTAATATTTTATCCAAAAGTCTGCATTTCAAAATGCAACATTTCCTGAGTAATGCACTGAAGTATCAACTTAATTCTGTGCTCAAGCCTTCAAATGAGGCAGAACCCACTGACTCAGTAAGAGGCAGTGTTTCTGTTAAGCATATATAGGGCCCTGCTCAATGTATGAAGAGTACGCCATGCTATGCAAAGGAAATAGAAGCTCTGGGAGAGAGAAAAAAGAAAGGGTTGCAAGGCTGCACTAGAATAGAGAGCTTTTAGCTGTTGGAAAAGGTTAAACAGGTTGTGGCTTCCTATTACTTAGAAAAGACCAGATAGAGGTCTTTAAAATTATGATGGGATGAATGTCTTTGCTCAGAACAGTTAGAATGTGGAACTTGTTACCACAGGATGTGATTGAGGCAGATAGCTTTCTTTAGAGACTATCTAAATTGATTACATGAGAGAAAGGGGAATGGGATGAAATGCTGAAAAGCTAAAATGAGGAAGATGGAATGGGAGCGAAGACTTTCATGCAGTATAGACAAAACAGCTTAGTTATGCTGAATGTCTTGCTCCTATTCTTACGTTCCACATAACCTGGAAATATTGTCATATCGATATTGATAAAAAAGATTTTCTTTTTGGTCTGTTAGGTTTTATTTATTTATTTGTTCCGTTTGCAATGCTGGACCGGAATACCTCAAACGTCTACCTTTACGTTGGTAAGTTATGTAATTGTTTTCCTTTTAGTGTTTTAAAACCTACAGTATTATTTTGCTCAAGTTTATAGAGTTAACATTTGTAAATACTGGTTGTTCTGATGGCATTATCATAGTTCCTTTTCATGATCAGGGGATTAGTTACAAATAAACACAAATGATAATGCATTTACACTGAAGTGGAAATTTGTAACTTCAGACATGTTTGAGGACAATGCACAGATCTAATTATAATTAAAAATGTTGAGTAATATTCAAATCTAGTTAATTGATCATTTCTCATTAGAAAGTAGAAACTTTAAAGGTACCCTAAATAAATGGAATCAGTAACTATAAAAATTTTGCTGTTTTAATTCTGCCATCATCTGTCTTATTTTAACACACCATATATTTGGACAGATTTGTCAGACTCGCACTGATATGTCCCCCAGAATCACTCCTGGTTTTGTGTTAATCTGTGGTTTGGAGTGTGTGCTGTAATTGGCAAACAAATGAGCACTCTAAGAAATGTGGTGAAACCTATGCTCAAAAATGGATGTTAAAATATTTTTGAACACTTTTTTCTTTCCCAGGGTTGACATAGCACACTTAAGCCTTTACAATTTAAGTGTTATTCATAAAAAGAAGTACTTTGATTCTGAGCTTGAATTGATGAATTACATTAATGAAAATTGGGACAAACTGCAACCTGGTGAGGTAAGGTCTAGTTATGAGTTAAAACTGAATATAACTGATTTGTGTTTAGCAGAATCAATTTCCAGACTGTTGTTAGTTGTACCTTTATGTTTATGTGCAGCAATATTAAACTAGATAATTTGGCCTCAGTTTGGCCTGTATTTCCTACAGCATTTCAGTGCTAATTTTGGTTTCTTTAAAATATGCATTTAACACTCAATTTTATGATGGGTTAATATTGTTGTTGAAGTTCAAATTGAAAACTGGCTGGCATATGTTGAAATTTGTCAGTATAAATATTTGGCAGGTATTTCTTCTGTTGGACAGTTGACTTTAATGTGTCATATATGAATTATAATACACTTCTTTTGGAGCACTCTAAATTAGAAATAATTAAAAGCTCATATATTCTCAGTCTGTGTTTGGAGATAAGAAAAATAAATACTTCTGGGCTTCAAAGGAATACTGTATCGATTTTTATGCAATAAGTCTGTTTGAAATTTATCAAAATATTATTCTTATTGAATTTGCTAACATTTTGTGAATCAATTTTATGGGGCCTAAAGAACAAAAAGATGTTGAATTTCTGTCATCTTATTCATTTGCAGCTTGTAGATACTCTAAAATCGGATCGATACGATTATGTTCTAGAAGCCCTAAATGAGAACAAATGCATGTAAGTGAGGGTTTAGATATTTTTGAAACAACCTGTTCAGTGATGTTATTACACATTTCTAGAAGTAAGTGGGGCTTGAACCTGGGACTCCTGGCTAAGAAGTAGGGACATTCACCATTGTGCCACATGAGCCCTGCAAAATGTGGGATAAGCCCAAATAAATACAATAGACTGAACTGTTTGGGTGTAAAGAAAATTCCATAGGTGAAATAGATTTCTACTGTTCACCACCTTTTGTGCATGTAGCAAAAATAGGTGGTGAATAGAAATCTGTTCTCAATGAAAACATTTTATTGCAGCTTGCCCATCAACCCACCCTTGCTGACCTATGTTTGCACCTTGCTCCTTGTGCATTACATGCAAAGTTTTGTCTTCAAATCCCGGTGAATTTTAATGCTTCAAGGATGTTGCAGCAGAGACTGCGATGATAATTAAATGTAACAAAAACAGAAATTGCTTGAAAGGCTGAGCAGCTCTGGTAGCCTCTAGAGGGAAATCAGAGTTAAGGTTTCGGGTTCACTCTGATTTCCCTCCATAGAGGCTGCCAGACTTGCTGTGCCTTTCCAGCAGTTTCTATTTTTGTTTGATTTCCAGTATTCACAGTTCTTTCAGTTAATATTTAATGTAATTTGACAGTAATTGCTGCATAAGAGGCCATTTGGCTATCTGTGGTCTTGCAAGAGCAATTCAACGAGTCACATTCCTCTGTTCTTTCCCTAGAAGCAAACAAAAAGGATAAAAGTCATGGCAATCATGGCTAAAGAACTGCAATAGATTTTAAATGTAGTAAATGGTTTCAGGTGAAGATCTAACATCAGGTTGCTTTTTGTGCTGCAATTTATATGATGCTGGCAAATAAATTTTTCAGAAGGGAGTTTCCAAAATTGTTATAAACAAATCAGTGATGGGATAGAATTAATAAGCTGACTTGTTCCACTTTTTTTGTTTACAAAAACAGAAATTGCTGGAAAAGCTCAGCAGGTCTGGCAGCATCTGTGAAGAAAACATCAGAGTTAATGTTTCAGGTCTGGTGACCCTTGCTCAGAACAAAACAAAAATGTGGGTCTGAGATTGTCAATGAGCCTAATGATATTTTGTGAACTTTTTTTTTGAAAAGTTAGTTTTTGGCTCATTAAAAATGCAAACGGATTGGCTTTCTTTGTACTGTTATCTTCCTTCTGCATGGATTTCAGAAAGGTTTTTGATGTTCCATGAGGTAGTCTGATCAGAAAATTAAAAGGCCATGGGATCCAAGGGAAAGTGACAAGTAACATTCCAAATTGACTCAATGGCCATCAGCAAAAGATTTTTTTTTTCTGGTTAGCTGGCTTTTTTGAGTGGACCTTCAGTGTTCAGTTTTGCACTGCTTACTGTTCATGTATCGATGATTTAATCTTAAATGTAGGAGATGTAATTAAATTTGTAGATAATGCTAAAATTATCTGTGGGGGTTTCTGGTCAGGAAGAAAGCTGTAGAGAAAATATCAATGTCCCGGTCAGATGGGCTGAAAAGTGGAATTCTGCCGAGTAGTGTGAAGTAATACATTGGCGGAGGCCAAAGAAGACAAAGGAATACACAGTACGTGGTAGGATACTGAGATGTGCAGATGAACAGTGAGACCTTGCACTGTATGTCCACAAGTCTTAACATAATAAGAAAGTAGCTAGCTAGAATGGTTAAGAAGACATAATTGGATACTTACATTCTATGCCTTGGCAAAAAAAGGAAAGAGCATGGAGAAAAAACCAGTTCAGTTTCAGTACGAGTGTTAGGTATCATTCTGGTCACCACGTTACTGGAATGAAACGACTGCCTGAGAGAGGTGTGATGATGCTGTGGCTTTAAGAGGTTATTTTGCTGGGCTTTTTGTGAAGAGAGATTTTAAGGCACAGGTGGCGAGCAGTCTGAGAAGATGAGCAATTTGGGAAGCTTTGGGGTTTTTTCAAAAGTTAGAACAATAACAGCAAACTGAATGGGCATGGTCAAGCTCCCACCCACAGAACCGGGATTTTGTTTTTCAGTAGTAGTTGCTGTTGGAGTCTTGAAGTAAAAGCTATTCTCTCGCTCGGTTACAGCCAAAACTGGGAGTTCTATGTTCTGAATTTGCCTTTTGCCAAGGGTGTGTTAATGGGATGTAACTTTATCGGAACAATTAATTAGCAATGGTTACTGTATCTACTATTCTGTTAAGCTTTCCAATAGAGCTTCTAATTCTTCTTTTTAATTGTATTTTAACTTTAGTGGATGAATAAAATGTGTTTTTGCTTTAAATCCAGTAGTTTGACCAATCAAATTGCACCTGCAATGCAACACCTTACATTTACATTGAAAATAAGAAAAAGTTAGGGTCCAGACCTTGTTGTTTGAATTTTGAGGGTTTGGTGTGGTCCACAAGAAGGTGGAGAGGAGATTTGTAAGGATGTTGCTAAGAGTTACGAATCTTTTGCTTTAGGGAATCTTGATTTGACTGTTTCTGTTTTCGTTGGCATGTAGGAACTTGAAAGGAGATTTACTTGACTTGTGCAAAACTAGGAGGTTCAGGCCTTGAATAGGAAGGACCTGTTTTCCTTGGAGATACCAATGACCGGAGACACAAATTTAAAGTAATTGGAAGAAAAATTAGAGGAGAATTGAGAAACCTCCTCACCCAGAGAGCAGTGGGTGTCTGGAACTCAGTGCCTAAAAGGGTGACAGAGGCAGAAATATTTACTATATTTAAAGACTATTTAGATATGCTGAACTGCTGTAACCTTACAGGACTATAGTAAGAACTGGGCTGGATAGCTCCTCTTTGCCTGGCACAGACATGATTGGTTGAACAATCACCTGTGACACAGATGCTTTGTATTTCGGAGGTATGCAGTATGGCATGCAGCAAGATGACTGTTTTTCCTCTGTGCAATATAAAAATCTTTGTTAAAGAGATAATGAGGTGTAGAGCTGGATGAACACAGCAGGCCAAGCAGTATTAGAGGAGCAGGAAATCTGACGTTTTGGGTCTAGACCCTTCAGAATTTCAGCTCCTCCAGCTCTACACCTTGTTATCTCAGATTCTCCAGCATCGGTAGTTCCCACTATCTCTGAACCCCATAACAGTCTGTGTTTTGTCTTGTATCCGATCTAGTCATTTGAAACTAATATTTTACTCCCAGGTTTATGTCTGGCAAAGAAATAAAGAAGAAGAAACATTTATTTGGATTGCGAATTCGTGTACCTCCGATTCCTCCCAATGGTGCAATGAAGACTGAAGAAAGCACTGTGGATGTTTCTCATGAATTTAAAATTAAGGGAAGAAAATCTAGTAAATCTACACCTGTATCTACACCCGTTGCTGCAAAAAGGTAAAGCAGTTCACCATAGCTACTGTCTTATGTTTCTGTGAATTGAGATCTGAGACAAACAGAGCTGCCAGAGGCAACGAAAACACATTCTGGACCAGCTGTCAGTCCATTCTGAGATTCATGAGCAATATCCGTAATGCAATAAGATTAATTGTTTCAAAGAGTCTTTAGTGTCTATTCCAACTAAGGTAGATAGTCCATTCTGAACATCTTGTACTATTGTCCTTTTCTTTTCTAATTCAAAAACGACATTTTTTAATATCATGGTGCCCTTGCTCCCCCATGTACAATTAGAGTTTGATCTTAATACCCTTGCTGCTTCCTATCCCAATTTATATATTTTTAAAATTATCACATTGTTTAAGGCTTCATAGATGTTTTACATGCCTAAACTTATGGCTCCGATCAAAGTGTGGTAAATCTTTGAAAGAGCTGTCCGTTTTAAGATGCCCAAGTTGGTTTTGTAATGCTCAATATTAGTGGTTAATAATTGTAGCAAAGCCAATAATGGCAATAGTTTGAGTGAATGTGTATTCAGAATTAAAGCAAAAAGCATTGAAATACAAGGAGATTGAGAAAAGAAAAATGGAAGAAAGGGAAGTCCTGTGCAGAAGAAACAGCTTACATAAAAGACATACCGACAAAAATAACACATTCCAAGCTATTGTAGTTGGTTGGCCCGCCGAGCTGGTTTGTTGTTTCGCAGATGTTTCGTTACCAAGCTGGGTAACATTATCAGTGCAGCCTCCAATGAAGCGCCGTTGTTTTTCTGCCTGTTATTTAAACTCTGGAATCCGTTGAGCTGGAGTACCTCACTTCCGGTTTTCCTTCACAGTGGAGTGTATATGGGGTTGAGCTCTAGGTGTTTGTTGATGGCTTTCTTCGTGGAGTACCACGCTTCCAGGAATTCCTGTGCCTGTGTCTGCTTTGCTTGTCCCAAATTGGTGATTCTCCTTATCCACGTGGTTAGAGATGAGTGAATATTGGTCATGTCTTTTTACATGGACGTCATTTGGCTGCAAAAAGACATGACCAATACACACTCTTCTCTATCCACTTGGATAAGGAGAACCACCAATTTGACTGGGACAAGCAAAGCAGAGACAAGCACGGGAATTCCTAGAAGCGTGGTACTCCATGAAGAAAGCCATCAACAAACACCTAGAGTTCGACCCCATATACTCTCCATTACGAAGGAAAACCAGAAGTGAGGTCATCCAGCTCAATGGACTCCAGAGTTTAAATAACAGGTGGGAAAACACAACAGCGCTTCATTGGAGGCTGCACTGATGATGTTACCCAGCATGGTAACGAAACGTCTGTGAAACAATGAACCAGCTTGGTGAGCCAACCAGCTACAACATCCACAACCTGAGCTACAAATCTACTCTAAAACCTTACACATTCTAATCTATTTGAACTCTGCATTTATGTATAATCATAAATTTTCAGTTAAGTAGATTAATAATACCAGATCACCATCTCAGTATGCCATGGCTCAAAATATACTGAGGCAGGTGAATTCTCCTCTCACAACCCCTTTTTAAAAAAAAAACTGAAATTCCCTCACTCTAAAAATGATATAGAAAAATTAGTTGTGGGCCAACAAATCAGAAAGGCTGCCCCCTGTAAGTAGAAAAAGATTGAGGGTCTGAAAGGGGACTGAGCATTTTTAAATCTTTCAACATGGAAATTTTTTCCAACTGGATCCGGGAAATCTTCAAGCTGCTGAGGCAATTAATTCCTTGCAAATGAATTTGGAGTTCTCAGTTTAAGTCTGCATAATTTGACCCCTGGAGTAAGCATATTCTCTCCTTTTGACTATGCTATACTTCTGGATTAAAATGTACCTTGGCAGTGATTTGGGAAGAGGTTCTCTTAATTGCAAGTGAAGTATTGGAACGGGACTGTCGAATATTTTGAAAAGAAGTTTTACTTTGGAAATAGTTATTTATCTCATTATTCTGGAAAAAGCATTTTGTGCTCCAGATGTCCTGTAAACCTGTAACAGTTTTGCGTGGTTTCTGCATTCTAATAATTCTTTTTTTTAAACCAACAGTCCTTTAAATAATGACATAGAAAAAAAAGTCAAGAAAAAGTCATCTGTTGAACCTTCTGAACAATATACAAAATTGAAGGTCAAAAGAATCACTGATTCAACGACTGTAGTAAGTGTACTTATTCTCTTCAGTGTTTCTGCATTACAGCTTAGTTATTGAAATCAAAGAGAATGAAGTCTAATTACATAAACAGCAATCATCTTAGTTGTCATTTTATCACATGATCTTTCTTCAGTAAAAGTTCATAAGTCACGACTTAGGGTTATTGTACTCGGGGTGCTATGTCCACTTGGTGTGTACTCTGTATCTAAGTTTTTTAGCAGGTTTCAGTGGATACTAATCAGTGGTAAACTAATTAATAAATTGTGTACATTCTCAATTTTTAATCTGAGAGCCATGACGTGGAGGTGCTGGTGTTGGACTGGGGTGGACAGATCTAAAAATCACTTGACACCGGGTTATAGTCCGACAGGTTTATTTGAAAACGCAAGCTTTCGAAGCTCGGCTCCTTCCTCAGGCAGAAGGAGCTGAGCTTTGAAAGCTTGCGTTTTCAAATAAACCTGTCGGACTATAACTTGGTGCCAAGTGATGTTTGACCTAATGAGATCAGTTAGGTTACGTGAAAGGATGAAATTTGGGGTACAGTCCATGTTGTTCAGTGCCACTAATTGTTTTAGCATTGTGTAATTTATTTCAAATCAGTTGGTTCAGCAAGACAGTTTCCTTAAATTGATTGGCCATCTAATGTTAGAAGCAGAAATAATGTATTATTTATGTAGATAAATAGCTTGGTTATGGTTCAGTAATGCATAGCCAATTTATTGTGGTGTTCAGTTTGTGTATTTGCATTAGTTAATGCAGCATAATTGAGAGTTTGCCGTGGAAGATTTGAATTGGTAAGCACCTTTTTTATTAGACAATATTTTCAGTGCTGTGGGTAAAGGACAGGGGAAGTGGGATTTAGTAAGTTGCTTTTGCCAGCTGTCTGCATGGCACAATGACCGTCTTTTTTGTCCTGTCATGATTATGTGATTCTGTTTAAGATTTCCTAACTTGATTCTTAATGGAAATGTTAGCAGAGTATTTGTAATTAATTTACTTTAATATACTGATCGTAATAAATGGTCATGTGACATTATTACATTAGTGTAATGTACCTACCTGTACCCAGAAGTAATTATAATATGCAATTTTGTTCATTTCACATGTTTTGTTTAAATGTGTATACAGAATGTGTACATATACAGTATGTGCAGAATGAAATGGTTTTAAATGTTAAACTCATCCATACCATGGGGAACAAAGTGAAGATTTAAAAGTAGTTTGGGAGGTTAGCCTGGATTTCTCTTCTGAGAATAGTTGATTGCTCAATTCATAACTTGTTTGAATATTTTCAAAGTGTTGGCCTCACTAAAGAGTATTGAATTTGATACTCTTTAAATATTTGGTGATTGTAAAATGTAATGTACTGTGCATGGAGTGGTGAGATGTATGTTTGTGCTCTACGTTTGCACAGTGAGCTCCTTTGTTTTGGCTCTGCATTTTAGTCAGAAAGCAAAATTGAGTTTCGTTTTCAGTTTTTAGTTTGAAAATGAAGATATCATTTGAGGTTGGTTCCAAGACATTATTTATTATTATCAAGCAATGTTTTAATTGTTTCCAGGAAAATGAGAAAAGCAACCAAAGCCACTGTGATATTCAGGACCAATCTACAGTGCTGGATACTCTTGCCTTGGATCTTCCTGGTCCCAAAAGGTCATTCATTCATGTTGTATTTCTATACCATTCTTGATCATTTTGACTTTCGTTAAAAAGTTACACATCATGGAAACAGACCCTTTGGTCTAACCAATCCACACCAACCATAATCCCAAATTAAACTGGTCCTTCCTGCCTGTGCTTGGTCCATTTCCCTCCAAACCTTTCATATTCATGTAGTTATCCAAATGTCTTTTAAATATTGTAACAGTACTTGTATCCACCACTTCCTCAGGTGGTTCATTTTACCCCTGAACCCCACACTCAAAAGAAAATTGTCCCCATGTCTTTTTAAAATCTCTCTCCTCGCCTTAAAAATATGCCCTGTATTCTTGAAATCCCCCATGCTAAGGCAAAAACACCTGCCATTCACCTTAGCTATACGCATGATTTTATAAACCTCAATAAGGTCAGCCCTCGACCTCCTACACTCTTTAGTGGAAAAAGTCTCAGCCTATCCAGCCTCTCCTCATAACTCAAAACCCTCCACTCCCAGCAACGTCCTGGTAAATCTCTTCTGACCCCTCTCCAGTTTAGTAATGTCCGTCCTCGAACAGTACCCAGAACGGGACTCAGTAATCGAGAAGAGTTCTCATCAACACCCTGTACAACCTCAACATAATGTCCCAACTCCTATACTCAAAGGACTGAGCAATGAAGGCAAGCTTGCTATAAATGCCTTCTTACCCACCTGATCTGTATGTGATGCAAAAGAATTATGTACCTGAACCCTTGGTTTCTCTGTTCTACAACGCGACCTCAGGACCTACTTTTAATTGTATGGGTCCTGCCCTTGTTTGTTTTACCAAAATGCAATAGCTTGCATTTATCCAAATTAAACTCCATCTGTAACTCTTCTGCCCATTGACCCAATTGATAAAGATCTCTTTTGTAATCTTAGACAACCCTCTTCATTGTCCACTATTACACCAATCTTGGTGTCATATGCAAACTTACTAATCATATTCATTCAAAAGATCTGACTGTTGCTGAATTTCAATGTTTTAAAAATAGTTTGTTTCCAGTTTGATTGAAAAACCAAAGCAACAGCAGCTCATATAGTCCCTCAAACCATCTTCTGTATTCACTAAGATCATGGCAGATCTTCTGCACGAATTGTGTTTGCCAGTTTTCTCCCTTTCCCTCTATTCCATTATTGTCAAAAAAAATCTATTGATCTCAATTTTGAATATACTTGGTGACTGAACATTGGCAGTATTCTTGGATCATAATCCCAAAGGATTCACAATTCTTTGAGTGAAGGAATTTCTCTGAATTTCAGTCCTAAACTGCTGATCCATTGTCATAAACTAGGGACATTCACACCCCCACTCTCACTGTGGCCCCATACACAAAACAATCTCACTATCTATCCTATCAAAATGAGATTACCACCATCTTCTAGAGAGTTTTGTTCCACCCTACTCATAGGACATCCCTCTTAACTTTGGGAATCAATCTAGTGAATATTTATTAATTCTCGTCGAAGGCAAGTATGTCTTCCCTTGAATAAGGAGACTAAAACTATATACGAAATTTGAAATGTGGTCTTACCAAAGCTCCGTACAGTTGCGGAAGATTTCCTTATTTTAATACTGCATTGGCTTGCAGTTGAGGCTGACAAACTATTGCATTCCTAATTGCTCGCTGCACCTACATGTTAAATTTTTGTGGTACGTGTACAATGACATTAAAAATCTCACTGAATCCCAGCGTTCCCTGTTCTCTCAAATAAAATTTCTGCTTTTCTACCCATATAAGAATATAATGTGGGAAAATAAGAAAGTGACAAACAGATAATTTCACAGTCACTGTAAGCATTGCAGATCCTTGTTCCACAGCCTACTTCCCACTAGCTTTGCATTGTTTTCACCAGAGCACGGAGGCTGAGGGACGACCTACTAAAAGTATATATAATTATGAGAGGCACGGATAAGGTGGATAGTCGGAGGATTTTTGCAGGATAAAAATGTCAAATACTAAAGGCCATAGTTTAAGATGAAAGGGGGAAAATTTAAAGATGTGCAAGGCAGGTTTTTCACTTGGTCGTAGGTGTGTGGAACACACTGCTGGGGAAGGTGGTGGAAGTAGATATGACAGCAACGTTTCTCAGGCATTGCGACACGTGATACAGATGCTCTGCAGGCACATGGGATTAGTTTAGAATGATGTCATGTTGGTGCAGACATGGTGAGGCCTGTTCTTTTTTGCTGTACTGTTCTGTGTTCAAAATTGGATATTTCGCACTCGTTCCATTCATTCCATCTGCCCTGTTGTGTCCTTAATAGATTCAAGCATCTTCCATTCTGTTTATTCTGGCTGACTGACATATAGTTCTACATTTCTGTTTCCTTCCTTTCTGGCAAGAAAGGTTACATTTTGCCACTTTCCAGTCAGCAATAACCATTTTAGAATTAAGAGAATTCTGAAAGATGAAAATCAACGTCTACACAATCTCTGCAGGTCCCTTTTTTTTTTTTTCAGAATTTATCAGTTCCAGGTGACTTGTGAATTCCTGGATCCATCAATTTCCCCAGTACTGTCTTTTTCCAGTAGGTCATAAATTAGTATGGTTTTCTTTCATAAAGGACTGTCTGTTTGTGAATTATTTTATGTTGCTGATGCTATTCTACCATCATTTAATCTAACTTCCCAATCTATCTGTCAACTGTCCCTGTTCATCACAGCTCTGTAATTATCTTTGTTTAAATTTTAGATCGTAGTTTTGGACTCGACCACATTGCTTTTGCTATAACTACTTCGTTTAAGTGTTCTTTTCTTACATTCCAGGAGACTCGTTGAGAAAACTGCACAATCTTTGAATACCTCTGATGTAGAATCCACTGGTGCAGCCAGCACCACAGAAACTACCTCAACTAGTCTGTGTAGACAGTCCAGGTGATCAACTTTATTTTTCTGTAAAAACAACTTCTAATTTTCAATTTTTCACTAATTGGAAGTATTGCAGTCAAATCAAAAGGAAAAGTTAATCAGTTTTTAATAATATTTGAGATTAGGGCTTAGTGAAACTATTTGCTGTCCAGTAGCTGCAATAATACTCAGTATTTCTACTCTACTCCATCGTGTGCGCTGTTGAGGTCCACATGGATTGCAATCAATTAAAATCTTTGAACTGTTAAGAAATAGCCCATCACTTTGTACTATTGCTGTTAAATGACTGCAAGTTATGTCATGTTAATCAGGTGAAATTGGTATCATGATTGCAAAGCAAATCATAGCTATTGCTGCAGAATCTCTTCAGCCTTGAAAGCTAATTTCATAATTTTGCAACGACAAATTTTCCATTCTAACTTCTAAATTAAGTTTACTTGCAGATTTTGGATACTAATGTTTTCTAACATTTGTTTCACACTCTGTAAAGTTTATAGAAAGGATGACCAGTGCATTTTATTTCCTGGCTTGCAGTACTTGAGGACATTTCATGTGATTGACTGCTTATTTGCTTGCTGGACTCCTAGAGATCCCAAATACTTAGTACAAAATTCAAATTATTGTAAGGGTAAAATCCATGCCAAATGATCTCTAGATGGATGTGAGCAACTTTCCTTGCAGTCCATTTGTTGTAAATGCTGTTGTTTTGCTGCTCACAGTGAAGCCTAAAGTGATATGATGCCAAAGAAGCTTAATGTCAGTTTTTCATTTGGTTTATTTCAACAATAAGTGGCAGCATTCCTTAATCTAGATTTGCAACGTTAACCATTTCTCTCCTTACTTCATAATCTACTGAATATTTCTTTTCATTTCAGATTTGTATGCCAAAGTTGTGTAGCTTAGAGATATTGCATTTTTAAATAAAAGTCACACAGTCGAGAAGCAGTTGCATTCATGTGAAACTAGAATTAGAACCCTCCTTTTAATTTACAAGAAACTTGAGATTAAATGTGAAGATCAGGTAGGGATCACATTGAACTTAGTTGTGAGGCACTCACTGGAAAATTAGTGTCTTGCACATGAGCAGATTAGTTACTTGGGTCATTGGTTTTTATGATGTCCCTATGTTAGAGTTAGCATCAGTAAGACATGGGGAAAATATCAGGTGGGATTTAAGTTAAATAAGTATAATTTACCTATCTACCCACAAGTTTCATACTGATCAATCCTTCCATGTCTCCCGATGTATAATGCTTTCTCTATTCTGTTTATTTTTTGTAAATGGCAACTAGTTGCATTTGAGAGTACAAAGGATTTGAATTGAATAACTATAGGTTGGTACAGGGTCATCCAAATATCAGAAACTGTGGTTGGGAGGGGGGGGGAACAAATACATGTCAAAACCTGTGAACTGACACTGCAATTGCATAGAAATGAGCCCATGAATGGGGAAAAAAAAATCAGCTGGTTATATAAAACAAAAAGCACCCGAACACAATTCCTTTCCATTCCAGTTCCTTGTTTATCTCTAACATGAAAGCTTCAGCTCCTTTAAAATGAGCTTGCAAAAGTGGTTCCATCCTAGTTGGTTGTTAAAATCCTGTTAAGCTCAGGAATGTGAAAAGCTGAAGTTGATGCTACTAGAGTCAGATTTGCATACACTTTCAAAAATGTAAAGAACTAGCAAAGTTTCAGACAATCTGTTTAACAGATCATAAAATTTACAAAGTGAATATTCTGCGTTATGTTGATACTTTTCTGGGGGAGAGGGAAGACATGGCTTTTAATTTCATCTTACATTTGTCCTGAGGTCTGGAGACTTGTTTGCATGTGTTTTAATTAGGTTGTTAAACTCTTGATGTGAACATTTCGGTGAGAAGGTGATGGCCTAGTGGTATTATTGCTGGACTGTTAATCCAGAGACTCGGACAACATTTTGGGGATCTGGGATCAAATCCCACTACAGCTGATGGTGGAATTCAAATTCAATTTAAATCTCAAATTAAGAGTTTAATGATAACCATGAATCCATTGCCATTTGTCAGAAAAACTCATCTGGTTCACTAATGCCCTTTAGGGAAGGAAACTGCCATCTTTACCTGGTCTGGCCTACATTTGACTTCAGACCCACAGCAATGTGGTTGACTCTGAACTGCCCTCTGTCAATTAAGGATGGGCAATAAATGCTGGCTTAGCCAATGATGCCCTCATCCCATGGATGAATAAATTAAAGAACTGCTGCTGCCAGTAACAGGCATCTAGTATCTCAAAAACAACATCCAGAAACAGTCAGGTAATGTGCACATTTCCATCAGAGAGAAAGATACGTACTCCCCGAAACAGTCTGGCTGAATGTGACAAAGGAGGAACTTGTCCCTAAAGCGTCCATAATTAATAGGAAAGAAGTCATATAGATTATTGGCACTTAAGTTGACAAAGCGTCATACAAAATGTGATGCATCCAAGGATTTTGAAGGAAGTTGGGGAAGAAATTGCAGGGTACTGGCCAAGACCTTTTTCAGTCTTCCCTGTACTCGAGTGAGGTGGACTGGAAAATGGCACACATTTCTGCCTTGTTCAAGAAAGGTTGTAAGGATAATCTCAGCAGGGGGGAGACTTCTGGAAGCAATTACTTCGGCCTAGAGTTGTTAATCACATCAGAAAAGATGGGTTGGATAGAAAGAGTCAGTGCTGATCACCAGTGTGGCAATATGGTGACTCAGTGGTTAGCACTGCTGCCTCACAACACCAGAGTTCTGGGTTCAATTCCAGCCTCAGGTGACTGTGTAGAGTTTGCACGTTTTCCCCATGTCTGCTTGGGGTTCTGCCAGGTTTTCTTCATCATAGAATCCCCACAGTGTGGAAACAACAGGCCCTTTGGCCCAAAAAGTCCACACTGACCCTTGGAGGATCCCACCCAGACCTATCCATCTATAACCCACCTAATCTACACATTCCTGAACACTGGGCAATTTAGTATAGCCAGTCCACCTAGCCTGCACATCTTTGGACTGTGGCACGAAACCGGAGCACCTAGAGGAAACCCACGCAGGCACGGGCAGAATGTGCAGACCCCACACAGACAGTCACCCAAGGGTGGAATTGCACCCGGGTCCCTGGTTCTCCCACAGCCAAAAGATGTGCAGGTTAGGTGGATTAGCTGTGCTAAGTTGACCATAGTGTCTATAGGTAGATTAGCCATGGTAAATGTTGAGTTACGGCGATAGGGTGGGGATGCTGGATCTGGGTGAGATGTTCCTTGGAGGGTTGGTGCGAACTTGATGGGCCGAATGGCCCCCTTCCACATTGTAGGGATTCCATAATTTCTAAAGGGAATGTTAAGTAATTGTGCTGCAGTTTTTTTGAAGAGGCAACAGGATTAATAAGGGTCAGGCGATTGATGTAGTATACATGGATTTCCAAAAGGTTTAATACAGTTCCATACAACAAACCTTGAAGGTTATTGGTCAGAGTACAAAAGGGTGAGTAGCAACATCAAAACAAAATTGGCTGAGTAATTAGAAATCATAATGGTTAATGTATATTTTTCAGACTGGAGAAAGTTTGCATTGGAGCTCCCCAGGGCTGGTATAGGGACTCTTGCTTTTCCTTTCGTATATTAATGACCTGCATCTTGGTGTGTAAGGGATAATTTCAAAGTTTATAAATAACACTAAACTTGGAAGAATTGTAAACTGAAAAGCACAGAACTTATGGGGACAATGGTAAGTTAATGTTCAATTCAGAGAAATCTGAGGTGATGCACTTTGGTTAGAAGAACACTGGAAGACAATAGAAAATAGGGGCTGCAATTCTAAAGTGGATGCAGGAGCAGAGGGTCATGTTCCCACAGATCATTCAAAGTAGTCGGGCAGGTAGCAAGAGCAGTTAAGAAGGCATAGTGTTCTTGGCTATATTAAAAGACATAAAGTACAACAACAAGGATGTGATGTTGACATTGTACAAAATGCTCAGCTGTGCACTTGTGGGTGCCACATCATAGGAAAAGTGTAAATGCATTTAAGAAAGTGCGGAAGTGATTTACAAGAATGGTTCCAGGAATAAGAAACTTCATTTATGAGGGTAGATTGAGGAATTGGGACTGTTCTCATTGGTGTGAAAAATGCAAAGCAGATTTGAGACAGGGTTTCAAAATAACGAGCAGGCTGAATAGAGTAGATTGGGAGAAGTTGTACCCTCATGTCAAAAAAAGAATGAGGAGGCATAGATTTAAAGTGATATGCAATAAAAAAAAAAGCAAGGGCAATGTGTAAGAGAACTTTTTTAAACAGTGAGTGGTTAGGGTAAGGAATGCACTGCTTGGAAATGTGGAGGAGGCAGGTTCAATTGAGGTGTTTGTAGAAATGGTTTGCAGAGCTATGGGGAAATTGCAGAAGATTAGCACTAGGTAAAAGAACCAGTGCAGGCATGATGAGCCAAAAGGCCGCCTCCTGCACTGTACCAATTCTGAGATGAAGGCTCAACAGACTTAGGTCAATAAAAGGTCCAGAAACAGAAGTTTAAACGATGAGTTTAAGGAACACTTTAAATAATAAATGAGCTGAGCTAGCTTAAGGGTTTCCAGAAGAGACACTGACTAAAAAGAGTTGATTGCAGAAATCTTTTGAAAGTAAGCTGCCTATGGCTGTATGTTTATGCCAAATGAACAAGAAACTTTAAAGTGCAAGCAGGTGGCTATGTACTGAGCTTTGAGTGTAAGTTGTTGAGGGTAAAAGAGTGAATCTTCATACCTGATATTTGTCATAAGACCATTTAAATTATTCGACCTGTCTGTCTCCTCTCCACCTATCTTCTCCCTGCCTCCCCCTATTTATTTCAGAATCCCCTTCCCCTCCCCCATTTCTGAAGGGTCTCGGCCCAAAACGTCAGCTTTCCTGCTCCTCTGCTGCTTGGCCTGCTGTGTTCATCCAGCTCTACACCTTGTTATCTCAGATTCGCCAGCATCTGCAGTTCCTCCTATCTCTAAGTTATTGTATAGTGTGACAATTTTTTTCTTTTTTGGAACAAACGTTGTTCTCTTGTTCCAAGTGTCTTTCTCAGTCTTATGAGAATATGTTCAGTAATTACCATGGTTTCTTTAAAAAAAAACCAGCGTTCTGTCAAGCTAAACTCACTGTGGAATATCTGAATTGTGCAGTACAACTGCTACCTGGGATCATAACTGCAAAAATACAACTTTGGTTAGGTTGAAAATTGAATTTAATATTTTATCTTCCATCTTCCTGTGCCACAAACAACAAATTTAGAAATTGAATGCTCTGTATTATAAATTAATTTGGTTGGGGCAGTGTGATTATCAATGTGGTACCTGTATAGTAAAGCTGAATAAAACTTAATCTTCTTGATGTAAGATTATTCTAACAAGTACTACTGGAAATTGATTTGTCGATGTTACTTTTAAAGCCAAAAATTTATTTTGAAAATTTCAACTCATTTCTCTTTTTATTTTGATTTAGCCTTTCTGGTCCAAGAAGGAAAACTCGTACTGTTAGATCTTGGCCATTAACATTGCAACGTTTGAAAAAAAGAAGAGGCCATACACAACCTAGAAATTTTCAGGCTCAGACATCAGAAAGTGGAAATGATAATGATGAAAAAGATAATTGCCAGTATGAAGGACTTGATCCAGAAGTCATCAATGATCAGGACATGCACCTGAATCATTTAAAATCATCAATTACTAACTATTTTGGTGCTGCTGGTAGACTTGCCTGTGGTGAAAAGTATCGAATCTTGGCTCGTCGAGTGACTCTGGATGGCAAAGTGCAGTACCTTGTGGAGTGGGAAGGAATAACTGCATCATGATCCCTGTAATAAAGTTTCTTTTAGAAGCTTAGTTTATCTTGTGAACTCTTGAACCTCTGAAGCTGATCTGCAGACAGTCATTACGGTCTAATGTGTTTCAGCTTCATGCGTATTTCTAAATTTTATTCCTATGCAACTGAACTTTAAACCCTGAGAATGGGTGACTTTGAGTAACTATTGATTAGCCATAAACTTCAATTTTTTCAGGAACCATTTGCAATATTTTAGTGTCTTTTTCCACTCAGGCTTATCTCTTAAGAATTTTGGTGCTACTGCTTACAACTGTGTACTTAAACAATACCTGCAGGGATTAATTATTCTGTAGGTCAGTCTGTACCAAAATGAAGTTATGTAATTTTTTTTATATTGTCGGTAGCTTTGGTAGATGTTCAAATTTTTGTGTTGAATTCACAGGGTGAGGAGTATTGCCTTTTGATGTAGCTGTACTGTACCTGGCAATTTTGTACCTTAATGATTACACTGATACCTCTGGAATTTTTAAAAATGTAACCCAGGATTGTTTTTAAAACTAGCAATTTTTTTTTGTAATGCTAGTATGAGCAAATGTTAGTTATTGCCATTTGTTTCTAAAGAATTTGAAATGGGCTGGTTTAGCCAAAGAATAAAACTCACATTAAGTAATTCAGAAGTGTATAGCTTTTAATAGCCAAGTTTATGTAGTTTCATTCCACAATCCCAACTTTGACTTTTTGTATTCTAATGAATCATCATTTATTTCCAGGTGTCTATGGAAACTTCTGTTTTTGCAGACTAAGATTCTGTAGGCACTCATACCTGATCGGAGTCACTTGATTCAGTAATGGCACAGGGCAGTTGTTTTTGGGTTCTTGCCCTTAGTTGTCTTGAGGTTGTGGTGGTAGGCCTTCTTGCAATACCAAAGTTCTGATGTTTTAAGCTAATGAGAAAGATGCATCTAGGTCGTGGTAGATGTTTCTGATGCTACAGCAGCACTAAAATTCGTACACATTAAGATGTGCTACACTGCATTCCAGATTTTCAGCCGTCTGTGTGAAACGTTTTTCTTCACAGCCCTCTGAACCTCTGCCCCTTACCTTGCAACTAAAACCCTCATCACTTACTCATCATCAAAGGGGAAAAACTCTTTCCTGCTGTCTATGCCCTTCATAATTTTATACATATCAATCATGACCTGTCTTCTGTTAAGAAAACAACCCTAGTCTATTCAATTTCTCCTCACTCCCCTCTGATTCTTCCAGTGTCCTATTGTTCATGTATTCCCTTGCATTGTGTGTAGACAGTGTTGTGCAGATCATATGATGAAAATATCAGATACAGGGTGTTGATATGTAAATAGAACAGTATAAATGACAGTACTGTGCTTTGAATTGCTTTTGTCCTGATTAAGCCATTTAAGAAATAATCTGCCTTTGTTTTTCCTACCAAAGTGAGTAACTTTTACACTTAAATCACTGATATTCCATCTTGTCCTGTTTTGTCTGTTCACTTAGCCTAAGCCAGTTTAAAGTAGTCTTGAACCTCCTTTACAAGTTGTTCCCATCAAGTTCGGTGTAATCAAATTTAGAAAAATTATAATTAATCCCCACGTGTGAACAATGTGGCCCAAGCACTGACACTGTAGTATTGTGGGAGGTGGTGGCCTAGTGGTATCACTGGACTGTTAATCCAGAGACCCAGAAAATGTTTTGGGGACCTGGGTTCAAATGCTGCCATGGCAGATGGTGGGAATTTTAATTCAGTAATTATCAGGAATTAAAAGTCTAATGACCGTGAATCTATTGTTGGGGAAAAACCCACCTGGTTCACTAATGCCCTTTAGGGAAGGAAACTGTTATCCTTACCTGTTCTGGTATACATGTGACTCCAGACCCATAGCAATGTGGTTGACTCTGAACTGCTATCTGGGCAATTAGGGATGGGCAATAAATGCTGGCCTAGCCAGTGATTCCCACATCCAATGAATGAATTTTTTAAAAAAAGAAAAACCCCCTTGGTAAGTCTACCATCTTGAGTATCATCTGCTTATTCCTTACCTTGATTTTTCTCAAACAATTCTTAATCCATTCTAGTACATTTCTTCCTTCCCCGCCCCCTCCAATCCAATGTGCTATAATTTTTTAAACTTCCTGTGACTAATGTTATCAGAAGCCATCTGAAAATATACAGATACATGCAAGTTCCCCTCTATGCCACTTATCATCCTTACTTGGAAATGTATTGCTGTTCTGTCCTTGTCATTAGTTCAAAATTATGGAATTCCCTCTAGGGCATTATGGGTCAATCTACAGCATTTGGACTGCGGTGGTTCAAGAAGGCAGCTCACCACCACCTCAATGGCAACTAGGGACGGGCAATAAATGCTAGCCATCCAGTGATGACGACATCTCCCAAGTGAATTTTTAAAAATCCAAGGATGTGACATCCATCGCTTTCTTTATCCGTAAATCCTCAAAACACCCAAATGGTTTGTCAAACATGGTTTCCCTTTAATCATTCCATGCTGACAATGCCCAATTTTGCAATTATCTAAATGTCCAGTCATCATGTTGATAATGGATGTTAACTTCTTCCTTACTTTGGTCAAGCTTAAGTCTGTAGTTGTCCGATGTTCTCCTTGCCATGATCCCAGTTGCTGTGGTTACTGGACTAGTTGGATGCCAACAAAGCTGATTTGATTGATCAGTTTATTTTGGTAAGGTAGTCTCTCCCTGAAACACACAAATGCAATGTTGTGGATTTGGTTTTCACAGTGAAACAAGAAATGATCAAATAGAATAACCATACACATTGAGATTTTGAAACACAATCCCAAAAACTACCTTGTACAGCATCCAAAGCACCCCTTGCAAAGCATTCATGCAAGATAAGAGCACCTCTTCCCCATATTCACAAAAATTTTATTTCAACTGATGTCAAATCCCAGTCTAGTAAACCTGAGCCTTCACCTGGGTGTTTCTGTGACTGCACTTTAACATTTTCAGTTTCAAATAATCTCTTCAGGGACTTTGAACCATTTCATGACTGCAGCTATTAAACTCTGAGGTAATCTCTTTTCTATATTCACCCTTTCTTGGGAGCACTTTTATACATTCACCTTCATTTAGGCACTTATGTAGAACTGCCCCCGTACTGAAATTTAAAAAAAAAACTTCAGTCTCAAGCTATGGGTGTTTTCCTAAGCTTAAAAGTCCAGAAGTGTCTAAAATTCTGATGTATAATGCTTACCTCGCTTGTCAAGTGTTCCTAATGTAAACAGAACTCTTACATCTGCAAGCTACCTCAAGTTATTCATATATAAGAAGCAGGAGGGTAACTAGAGAAAGGGTTGGTCCACTAAAGGATAAGGAAGGAAGGTTTTGTCGAACCTGAGAAAATGGGTGAGATTCTCAATGATTACTTTGCATCAGTGTTCACTGAGGAGAGGGACATGATGAATGTTGAGATTAGAGATAGAAGTTTGTTTACTCTGGATCACGTTGACATAAGGAGGGAAGATGTGTTGGGTAGGCTAAAGGATATTAAGGTGGACAAATCCCCAGGACCGGATGGGATCTATCCCAGGATGCTGAGGGAGGCGAGAGAGGAAATAGCTGGGGCCCTGACAGATATCTTTGTAGCATCCTTAAACACAGGTGAAGTGCCGGAGGACTGGAGAGTTGCTAATGTTGTCCCCCTGTACAAGAAGGGTAGTAGAGATATTCCAGGTAACTACAGACCAGTAAGCCTGACGTCAGTGGTGGGAAAGTTGCTGGAGAAGGGACTGAGGGATAGGATCTATTGATATTTGGAAAAGAATGGGCTTATCAGTGATAGGCAACATGGTTTTGTGCAGGGGAGATCATGCCTTACTAACTTAATAGAGTTCTGTGAGGAAGTGACCAAGTTGATAGATGAAGGAAGGGCTGTAGATGTCATCTACATGGACTTTAGTAAGGCGTTTGAGGTTCCCCATCGTAAACTAATGGAGAAAGTGAAGTCACATGGTGTGCAGGGTGTTCTAGCTAGGTGGATAAAGAACTGGTTGAGCAACAGGAGACAGAGTAGTAGTTGAAGGGAGTTTCTCGAAATGGAGAAAGGTGACCAGTGGTGTTCCACAGGGATCAGTGCTGGGGCCACTGTTGTTTGTGATATACATAAATGATCTGGAAGAGGGCATAAGCGGTCTGATCAGTAAGTTTGCAGATGACACCAAGATTGGGGGAGTAGCAGAAAGCATAGGGGATTGTCAGAGAATATAGATAGACTGGAGAGTTGGGCGGAGAAGTGGCAGATGGAGTTCAATCCGGGCAAGTGTGAGGTGATGCATTTTGGGAGGTCTAATTCTAGAGCGAACTATACTGTCAACGGAAGAGACTTGGGAAAAGTTGATGAGCAGAGAGATCTGGGAGTTCGGGTCCATTGCACCCTGAAGGTGGCTGCACAGGTGGATAGAGTGGTCAAGAAGGCATATGGTATGCTTGCTTTCATTGGACGGGGTATTGAGTATAAGAGCTGGCAGGTCATGTTAAAATTGTACAAGACTTTGGTTCGGCCGCAATTAGAATACTGTGTACAGTTCTGGTCGCCACATTACCAAAAGGATGTGGAAGCTTTGGAGAGGGTACAGAGAAGGTTTACGAGGATGTTGCCTGGTACGGAAGGTGCTACCTATGAAGAGAGGTTGAGTAGGTTAGGATTGTTTTCATTAGAAAAAAGGAGATTGAGGGGGGACCTGATTGAGGTCTTCAAAATCATGAAGGGTATATACAGGGTTGATAGAGATAAGCTTTTTCCCAGGGTGAGGGATTCAATAACGAGGGGTCACGCGTTCAAGGTGAGAGGAGAAAAGTTTAAGGGGGATACACGCGGAAAGTACTTTACACAGAGGGTGGTAGGTGCCTGGAACGCATTGCCAGCAGAGGTGGTAGAGGCAGGCACGGTAGATTCACTTAAGGTGCGTCTGGACAGATGCATGAGTAGGTGGGGAGCAGAGGGATACAGATCCTTAGGAATTGGGCGATAGGTTTAGACAGTGGATTTGGATCGGCACAGGCTTGGAGGGCCGAAGGGCCTGTTCCTGGGCTGTAAGTGTTCTTTGTTCTAGTTGTAAAATAAGTCACCATGATTACAGAAATACTTAATTATTAAGCCCCTCGTGCAGATAAACCTATAGGACAATGATTCACAAATCCAAATTATATTAAAATATGCACAAATAACACCATTCACTCTTTCCTCCATCTAAAATGGTAGGTTTACATATGCAACGTCCGGTCAGCAAGTACTTTTTGGAATCTAGAGTTATGAAATAAATCAAGTGCAACCATGTGTTCATAGTCACTTCAACATTTTTTCACGTCCTATCTTTACCTGGTGCTTCACTTCTTCTGTTTTTTGAACTCGAGTCATATTATTTCTGGGAGATTTCTATATCTTTTGTAGAGACAGATGCAAAGTATCTGTTTCTCTGACATTTCAGTGTTCTCAGCTATAAGTTCTGTCCCCACCAGCAAAAAGGGCCCATATTTGTGTTAGCAGATCTCTTCCTTTGACATTGAGAAAAGCTTCTTCACCACGTTTCATTCATTTTCGTTTCCTTTGCTTGTCAGTTACTTGGTCCTCCCTTCCTGGACCCAAAATTGCCTCCAGTCCTCAATACCATGATTTCTAGCATTCTTAAAACATGTCATTTTATCTAATGCAATCTTCAACTTCTGTTATCCAAGGTTTATTTACCTTGCCCTTGTGTATTTGTGCCTGACAGGAACATTATTTATGTAGGCCTTGTAATTTTAAACAAGATTGTAAAGGTCAGCAAAATTAGACCATTCAGTCTATAAAGTCTGCTCTGTTGGTCAATTATGGTTACTATGTTTCCCAATGTCATTCTCCTGTCTTAACTCTTGATTGCCCTTGATCAAGAACATATCTATCTTGGGCTTAAGTCCACTCAACATCTTGGCTTCCATAGCCTTCAACAGTAATGAGTTTCACAGATTCACCACCCTCTATCTTAAAAAAAAAAAAAAAAAAAATCCTCCTCTCAGTTTCGAAAGGTCATTCCTTCACTGAGGCTGTGCCCTCAGGTCCTTGATTCTTCTACTGCAAGCATTTTGTCCACATCAGTCTACCCAGGACACTCCATGTTCTGTAAGTTTCAATGAACCATTCTCCTCAGCCCCATCTTCTGAGTGCAGACCTAGAGTCCTCAACCATTCAGGATCATTCTTAAAAACCTCCTCCAAGGCCAGCACCTCCTTATTTAGATTCAGGGCCCAAATCTGCTCACAATATCCCAATCGTGGAGTAACCAATACCTTAAACAGAAGTTGCTGAAAAAAAACTCAGCAGGTCTGGAAGTATCTGTAGAGAGAAAGTTAGAGCTAACATCTCGGTCCCAGTGACTACTTCAGAACAGATGCTCCCTGTTAGCAGCTATTCATTCTCTCTGGCTGACCTTTACCCATTCCTTTGCCTGTACTATTGAGCTTTTTGAGGTCTATCTCCTGTTTAGTCCTTCCCACCTCCATTCACCCATCTTCAGCATAAATACCAACTTTTCCTAGCTACCATCAGTCCTGAAGAAGAGGCCACTGGATGAGAAGTGTTAACTCTGCTTTCTCTCCTCAGATGCTGCCCGATCTCGAGTTTCACTTGAAATTTGTGTTATTGTTTCTGATTTCAACATCTACAATTCTTTCAGTTTTTCGACCAGAGTCTTATACAATCTCAGCAGAACATGTATTCTAGCCCTTTTGAAATTAATGCTAACATTGTATTTGCCTAACTGCCAAGAACCTGCATGTTAACTTGAAGAGGATCCTGAACTAGGACTCCCATGTCCTGTTGTGCTTCAGATTTCCAAAGCCTTCTCCTGTTTAGAGAATAGTCCACACGTCTCTTCTTCCTACCAAAGTGCATAACGTCACACTTTCTATATGTTCCATCTGCCTTTTCTTTGCCCACTCTCCTAGCCAGTTTAAGTCCTTTTGCAGCCACCCTGCCTTCTCAACACCACCTGTCATTCTAGCTATTTTTTGTATCATTTGCAAACTTAGCAACAGTGCCCTCAGTTCCTTCATCTAGACTCATAATGCATTGTGAATAGTTACGGTCCAAACACTGATTCCTGTGGAACCCGACTAATCACCAATTCCCATTCTGAGAAACAGCCACTTATCGTTACTCTCTGGCTGATTGGCAGAAGGCAATCCTTTAATCACACTAGTACCTTGTCGCTAATACCATGAACTTTTATCTTGTTCAGCAGCCTCCTATGCAGCACACATAACGATTGCCTGTCTACAAACAAATCTCTCTGTGCATCTTTTCAATCTACCATCATCAATTTGACTTTCAAATCCTTGTAATTTCCATTTTCAGGTGCTAATTTCAGAATGAATCACATCACATTCAACTTCCTTGTAAAATTCTTTCACTTTATGGTCATTGTTTCCCAAAAGATCCTTCATAGGGAAGCCATTAATAAAAACAGGGAGTTCTGAGAAAGGGGCACTGGACCTGAAACATTAACTCTGTCTTTTCCTTCACAGATGCTGCCAGACCTGCTCAGCTTTTCCAACAACTTCGTTTTTGTTCCTGATTTACAGCATCCACAGTTCTTTTTGTTTTTATTAAGCCATTAATTAGCCCTTTTTCATTACACAACACCAAACTCAAAGTAGAGAAGGGTCACTAGAACCAAAACTTTAAATTCTGCTTTCTCTCCACAGGTGCTACCAGACCTGTTGAGTTTTTCCAGCAATTTCTAGTTTTGGTTCGGAGCTCCAAATAGTCTGGTTCTAAAGGTGAGAGGCTCCAGAAGGCCAACCACCTCAAGGGTGGCTTAGTTCCATGGAAAAAACAGGAAAGTGGATACCAGCTTGAGCTGTTCTTTCTGAAAGCCAACACGAACAAGCCAACACCACAGACGCTACCGTCACCGCTGCTGCCGCTGCCTACCACGCTCTGCCCTCCGCCGACGCCGACACAACGCCCACTGCTGACGTAACTCCACCCACAGCCACTGCCGACAACGCTCCGCCCACTGCCTCCACAGCCAGCAGCTCCAGAGGAGACAGCAACACTGAGCCCTGCTGAGTCTTCACCATCTCCCCAGACCTCCCCCTTACTGAGGACAAACGGTCAGTCCTCAGTAAAGAGCTCACCTTTGTCCCCCTCCATCCACATATCAACGAATACCGCTCACGCTTGGATATTGAGTTTTTCCGCCGCCTCCGCCTCCACGCTTACTTCTCCAACTGCGAATCTAACCCTCCCTCTACTGACCCCTTCTCCCGCCTCCAACACAAGACCTCCTCCTGGACACCACCCCAAGGCCTCCTACCCCCCTCAACCTCTTCATCTCCAACAGCCGTTGAGACATCAATCGCCTCAACCTCTCTACCCCTCTCAAACACTCCAACCTCTCCACCGCAGAACGTGCAGCCCTCCGCTCCAATCCCAACCTCACCATAAAACCCACGGACAAGGGAGGGGCAGTTGTAGTATGGCGCACCGACCTCTACATTGCTGAGGCCAGGCGCCAACTCTCCGACACCACCTCCTACTGCCCCCTGGATCATGACCCCACCCCCGAGCACCAAACCATCATCTCCCAAACCATCCACAACCTCATCACCTCAGGTAACCTCCCACCCACTGCCTAAAACCTCATCCTTCCCCAACCCCGCACCGCCCGCTTCTATCTCCTTCCCAAAATCCACAAACCTGAATGCCCTGGTTGACCCATTGTCTCCGCCGGCTCCTGCCCCACCGAACTCATCTCCACCTACCTAGACTCCATTTTCACCCCCTTGGTCCGGGAACTCCCTACCTACATCCGTGACACCACCCACGCCCTCCACCTCCTCCAGAACTTCCAATTCCCTGGTCCCCAACACCTCATTTTTACTATGGACGTCCAGTCCCTATACACCTGTATTCCCCATGCAGATGGCCTAAAGGCCCTCCGCTTCTTCCTGTCCCGCAGAACTGACCAATCCCCCTCCACCGACACCCTCATCCGCTAGTGGAACTCGTCCTCACCCTCAACAACTTCTCTTTCAATTCCTCCCACTTCCTACAGACAAAGTGGGTGGCCACGGGTACCCGCATGGGCCCAAGCTATGCCTGCCTCTTTGTAGGTTACTTGGAACAATCCCTCTTCCGTACCTACACTGGCCCTAAACCCCACCTCTTCCTCCGTTACATTGATGACTGTATCGGTGCCGCCTCGTGCTCCCACGAGGAGCTCGAACAGTTCATCCACTTCACCAACCCCTTCCACCCCAACCTGAAGTTCACCTGGACCATCTCTAACACTTCTCTCTCCTTCCTGGACCTCTCTGTCTCCATCTCGGGTAACCACCTAGAAACCGATGTCCATTTGAAGCCCACTGAATCCCACCCACCTTCCTGCAAAAATGCCATCCCCTATTCCCAATTCCTTCGCCTCCACCGCATCTGCTCCCAGGATGCGACATTCCACTCCCGCACATCTCAGATGTCCTCATTCTTCAAGGACCGCAACTTCCCCCCCACAGTGGTCGAGAACGCCCTCGACCGTGTCTCCCGCATTTCCCGTAACTCATCCCTCACACCCCGTCCCTGCAATAATAACCAAAAAAGAATCCCCCTCGTCCTCACGTACCACCCCACCAACCTCCGGATCCAACGCGTCATCCTCCGACACTTCTGCCATCTGCAATCTGACCCCACCACCAAAGATATTTTTCCCTCCCCACCCTTATCTGCTTTCCGGAGGGGCCACTCCCTCCGCGACTCCCTTGTCCGCTCCACACTCCCCTCCAGCCCCACCACACCTGGCACTTTTCCCTGCAACCACAGGAAGTGCTACACCTGCCCCCACACCTCCTCCCTCACCCCAATCCCAGGCCCCAAAAAGACTTTCCACATCAGACAGATGTTCACCTGCACATCTGCTAGTGTGGTATACTGCATCCGCTGTACCCGTTGTGGCTTCCTCTACATCGGGGTAACTAAGCGGAGGCTTGGGGACCGCTTTGCAGAACACCTGCGCTCAGTTCGCAACAAACAACTGCACCTCCCAGTCGCGAACCATTTCAACTCCCCCTCCCATTCCTCAGACGACATGTCCATTCTGGGCCTCCTGCAATGCCACAGCAATGCCACCCGAAGGCTGCAGGAACAGCAAATCATATTCAGCCTGGGAACCCTGCAGCCCAATGGTATCAATGTGGATTTCACAAGCTTCAAAATCTCCCCTCCCCCACCCGCATCCCAAAACCAGCCCAGCTCATCTCCACCTCCCTAACCTGTCCTTCCTCTCATCTATCCCCTCCTCCCACCTCAAGCCCCACCCCCATCTCCTAACCTCATCCCGCCCCCTTAACCTGTCCATCCTCCCTGGACTGACCTATCTCCTCCCCAGCCCCCACCTTTACTCCATCCCCACCTCTTTGACTTGTCTGCCTCCTCTCCACCTATCCTCTCCTCTATCTGCCTCCCCCTCTCTCCCTATTTATTTCAGAATCGTCTTCCCCTCCCCCATTTCTGATGAAGGGTCTAGGCCCGAAACGTCAAGCTTTCCTGCTCCTATGATGCTGCTTGGCCTGCTATGTTCATCCAGCCCCACACCTAGTTATCTCAAGAAAGGCTGCTTGGCTGGTTGTGGAGGCCAGGTCACTGAGTATATTTAAGACTGAGATAGATAGGTTCTTGATTGTCATGGGGGAATCAAGGGTTTTGGGGAGAAACGTGGAGAATGGGGTTGACAAACTTATCAGCCGTGACTGAATGGCCTAATTTCTGTTCCTGTGTCTAATGGTCTATGGCTTCGACATCGAGTTCAATATTGTATGAAAGTTCACGTAAAGTCTAAGACCTTTACGAAAGCCGTTGTGATTGGCGAGTTTATCATTCTTCTCCAATCGCTTTAATGGACCATAGTACCAAACTCACCTGTTCTGTGTAGTTCCGCGGCCCATTCCCAGTCTTAGATAACAAGCATGGGGCTGGATGAACACAGCAGGTCAAGCAGCATCATAGGAGCAGGAAAACTTGACGTTTCGGGCCTAAACCCTTCATCAGAAATGGGGGAGGGGAAGAGGGTTCTGAAATAAATAGGGAGAGAGGGGGAGGCGGATAGAGGATGGATAGAGGAGAGGATAGGTGGAGAGGAGGCAGACAAGTCGAAGAGGCGGGGATGGAGCCAGTAAAGGTGAGTGTAGGTAGGGGGGTAGGGAGGAGATAGGTCAGTCCAGGGAGGACGGACAGGTCAAGGGGGCGGGATGATGTTAGTAGATAGGAGATGGGGGTGTGGCTTGAGGTGAGAGGAAAAACAGGTTAGGGAGGTGGAGATGAGCTGGGCTGGTTTTGGGATGCGGTTGGGGGAGGGGAGATTTTGAAACTTGTGAAATCCACATTGATGCCATTGGGCTGCAGGGTTGCCAGTCTTGTCTGTTTAACGGCCGCCCACGCGCCCGCATGGATTTGACGAAAGCGCGCGAATGTGGTCGGCTGGAAGAACCCCGCGCTGTCCAATCGGAAAAGCATGCTGGGGGAGCAAGGGCGCAGTGTTGACCAATGGAAATGGCGAATGTGCGCCAGCCTTCCAATGGAAGGGAGGATATGTAAGTGCTGTCCAATGGGAAAGGGCGGCAGGCGCACGTTTGTCCAATAGAAAGGCGGAATCCCACGCCGTCCAATGAGCAGGGCCTACGGCTTGGGTCTAGTGATGTTCAATGGGAGCTGTGGACGTCCTGGGTCCCGCGCTGTCTGATTGCAGGCGGAAGCAGCGGCGCTGAGTGGGAAGATGGCTGGTGTTTGGTTATGTCCCGTCATTGTTATAACGGCACAGAAATTACACGGGTGTCTTTGAATGGGGCAATTACCGGCTTTATTCTTCATGACTGGTTGTGGTGGTGCTGCAGGTAAACATTTTTCAGATTCCCAGATGAATCTATAATTATTTAGACCCGAGTTGTGTTCAGCTAATTTTTGTTGCGGATTCTTAACATGTTTTAATACATCTTCATACATTGAACCTATAGCTGCGTAGTCAGAAAAGTTCAGGGAATGGTTTAATTGCTAAATTTAAGAAGTAAAAGTCTGAGAGATTATTTGTAAATAGAGGTAGTCATGGTTACTTAGACACAATCATGGTTGAGAATGCTAAAAAAAGTTTACAAGAATAAAACTCCCTAGAAAAAGATTCTCATAAGCTTTCTAGATGTCAGATGACCCCGCGTTTAAATCACAGTTGTTTTATCATAATGGTTACCTAATCCTTTCACAAGTTCTGAAAAATCACTTACTTATGTCATTAATTAGAAATTTAGCGATGTTTATGTAATGTGTTATTAGTGGTTTGTGTACCTTTTTTTGTTAAATATTTTATTATAATCCTTGGGCAAAATTGTTAGCATTTCACAAATATTTACCACTATACAAATATTTTGCTGAATTTGCTATTCCACGTCTTAAATATCTTCTTCGCGGAAATCTTAAAGACCTTTAGGCGTATATCAGTCACAAATGTGAAGTAACAGATGGCTACAGGTCTGGAAAGACATAAACGCTTAACTCCGTTGCAAAGGAAGAGTTTTTATTGATACAGTGCTGAGTATGCTATAATAAAATGATCTGTTCTTTCCTTTTATATTTACAGGAACAGGAGTAGGCCATTCATCCCTTTGAGCCAATTCTGCCATTTAGTTTGATCAATGCTGATTTGTATTGTGACCACATCAACCTCTCCTAATTCTCTCACACTTCACATGTTGCCAAACAAAAATTCATCCATTGCATAAACCTCAATAGCTCTTTAATGGACAGAATTCTGGATTACTAATCTTTATTGTGGGGAGGGGAAAAACATTTTCTGACATTAATCCTGAATGGTCCAGCTCTTGTTTTGATAATACATTACCATGTATAGCACTCGCCTACCAGAGGAAATGTTTTCTTTCTCTTTATCCTATCAATTTCATTGATCATCCTAAACGTCTCAATTAGGCACCCTAATCTGCTGAATTTTAGGGAATACAACTCTAGTGTATTGAATCTGCCCTTACTATTTAACTCCTTTAGTTAATTTGCTTATTTTAGAGCATCTTATGTTATAATATTACCTAACTAAATTTATAGTTTCAATCTGTAGAAGATGTACGAAAATTGTTTCAAATCACGTGTTAGATTCACTGGTCTAAGAATAATTCCAGCTGCCGCCATAAAGTGGCTTGAATAATTGGCTGCTTTTCTTGAACATATATGTAATATGTAATCATTGTAGAATTCACAGGAGAATAGGGAAATTTGATCTGAAGTGAATGGTAAGAAATTAAGAGCTTTGTAAATTTATTAAATTTCATTATTCTAGACAATGAAAAATAGTAGAGTCTTGTTGTGAAGTTCCATCATTGTGTCATAGAGGGAATGCAGTCACATTCATTTGGTTGTTGGCTGGGTTGTCATGGTTATGGGAGATCACTTCTATTGTTGGTTTTAAGTTGTCAGGAGTACTGTGGGATTCAATGGTAATATTTGTGGAATAGTTTGAAGCACTTTACCACTTTAATAATAGTATTTATTTTTATTTCAAATTTTATGTGGATGTCAGGTTGGCTCAGTTAAGAGAAAAGTCACTAAGTTAGAAGATTGTCTTCAAGCCATTCTTCAGAATTTTAGCTCACAATTTAGTTTTACAGTGCATTGCAATGCTGAGAGAGAATGTTTAAAAAAATGTTTTCTTTTGTATAGATTGAGGCTGTACTTGCCTGCTGAGGCAATTGGGTAGAAAAGAGTACTTTGTAGATGGTGAAAAGCTACACGCTGAACCCATGATACTTGGCGGTCCAGGTCCACAGATAATTTAAAATAAAGCAACTTTGTTATTGGTACAGTACAAGTCTTGAAATTCTTCCATCAGGTCTTAATCACGATCATACATTATATTTTTGTACCCTAATGGGCCCAACATCAGATCACAGGGATCTGTGAATAGCACATGGAGATAAGAGGTCATACTTAAACCAAGCAAAGCCCTGGGTAAACCACACCTATGGAACTACATGACATTTTGAACATCACACTTCAGGAAGGATATGATGTACTTAGAGGGATTACTGTATAATTTCACTAGAATAATTCCTTGATTTCAAATATTGTTAAGAAGAGAGATTGAGAATCTAGGGCTGTATTCCCCAGAATATAGAAATGGTTTATGGTGAGGGTATGTGTGGGGGGTGGTGAAGAAAGATGACTTAATCAAAGTTTTCGAGATAACAAGCATGGGGCTGGATGAACACAGCAGGTCAGGCAGCATCATAGGAGCAGGAAAAATTGACGTTTCGGGCCTGGATTCTCCAGCATCTGCAGTACCTTTTATCTCTTAATCAAAGTTTTCATTGTATAATTGGAGCATCCAAGGCAAACAACGAAAAAATATCCTGTGTGTGAGAAACCTAGGATAAAAAGGCATTGTTTAAAAAAGCACTGTGCAGAGTGCAGTAGACACTAGTACACTGAATACATTTAAGGATGAGATAAACAGACAGATTTTTAATTGGTTGAAGGGTAATGGGGAGTGGGCAGGAAAGCGAAGTCAAGGCTGAGATGAGATCAGCCATGGCTGATCCCCATTAAATGGCAAAACAGGCTCAAGTGCTGAATCGCCTACTGTTGCTCCAGGTTCTTACATATGTAGTCATAGAGGCATACAGCTCAGAAACAGGCCCTTCAGCCCACCATGTCTGTACTGACCATAAAACACTGATTTAAACTAATCTCCCTTACTTGCATTTGGTCTGTTGCCTAACATGGCTGGTATTTTAAGTGCTAGTCCAGATGCTTCTTAAATGTTGCAAGAGTACCTCCACCTACCAGCCTCTCAGGTAATCGATTCTATATTTCTACCCCTCTAGGTGAAAAGACTTTTCCTCAGATCTCCTAGGGGTGGCACAGTGGCTCAGTAGTTAGCACTGCTGCCTCACAGCGCCAGGGACAGGGTTCGATTCCAGCCTTGGGCGACTGTGCAAACTCCACACAGACATTCTCCCCATGTCTGCATGGGTTTTCTCCGGATGCTCCGGTTTCTTCCCACAGTCCAAAGATGTGCAGGTTAGGTGGATTGGCAATGCTAAATTGCCCACAGTGTCTGGGGTGGGGAATGCAGGGATAGTGTGGAGGTGGGTCTGGATGGGATGCTCCTCAGAGGGCTGGTGTGGACTTAATGGACCGAATGGCCTGTTTCCACACTAGGGAATCTATGATTCAATGAAATTGCTTATTTCTCACTTTAAACTTACGCCCTCTGGTCTTAGGCACATCTGCCGTGGGGAAAGGATTCTCACTGTCTACCCTATGTATGGGTCTCATAATTTTGTATACCTGAATCAGATCTCCTCTCGGCCTCCTCTACAGCAGGGAAAACAAACACAGCCTAACCAGTCTTTGCTCATGACTGGGACTTTCCTTTATAGGCAACATCCTGGTGAATCTCCTTCGCACTTTTTCCAGTGAAATCAAATTCTTCCGATAGTATGATGACCAGAAATGCACATGGTATTCCATCTTTGTCCTAATCAATGCTCTATTAAGTTGGAATAAGACTTCCTTGCTGCTGTATTCTGGGGCGGTACTTTGGCTCAGTGGTTAGCACTGCTGGCTCACAGCACCAGGGACCCAAGTTCAATTCCACCCTTGGGTGACTGTCTGGACTTTGCACGTTCTCCCCGTGTCTGCGTAGTTTCCGCCGGTTGGTCCGATTTCCTCCCACAGTCCAAAGATGTGCAGGTTAGGTGGATTGGCCATGCTAAATTGCCCATAGTATCCAGGGATGTGAAGGCTAGTTGGGATGGTCATGCAGGGTTTCATGGATATGGTAGGGGATGTGTCTGGGTGGGATGATCTTCAGATGGTCGGTGTGGACTCGACAGGCCAAATGGCCTGCTTCCATGCTGTATGGATTCTGTGATTCACCCCAGTTACTGAAGGCAAGCAATTTGTATGTCTTCTTCACCATCTTATCTATCTGTGTTGGCACCTTCATGGATTTAAGGACTTGTACACCAAGATCCCTTTGTTCCACAGTATTCCCTAGGGACCCGCCATTCATTGTGAAAATCCTTCCTTTATTAGACTTCCCAAAATGCAGACCCATATGCTTATCAGGATTAGATTTCATTTACCATTGCTGTACCCAATCTACCAGCTGATCAAAATCAGACTGTGGTCTGAGACCATCCTCCTCGCAACCAACAATATGTTCTTATGTAAATAGAGCTAGACCTTCCAGCAGTAAAACTAAAAAGCATTTCTTTATTAAAGAATGTCAAATTTTGGCTGTAAGTGCTTAACTAGAAAATGTGGTTCTGTACTGTGAGTTTCCATTGAACTTGGTGCCAAAACACAAGATCTGGGTGCTATCCTGGAGCTTATGTTGCATAATCATCATCAGCGGTCCCTAGCAGATGAGGATGACTCTTTTTCCCATTTTCAGGATGAGTCTCTAGGTGGCTGTACAGACCGATGCGTCTACTGCAGGCTGTGTTGCACTAGAGGCATGCAGTGGTCACGGGAAGGGGTGGTTGGGGAGTTGGTGTGACAGTGTCACCTTTTTGCTGTTTTCGCCTGGCTTCCATTTTTTTTTTTCCGGATGGCAAGTTTTGAAGTGTTTGACAGCTTTCCAGATGCCCCTCCTCCACTTTGGACAGTCCTGTGCCTGTGATTCCCAGGTGTTTGTGGGAATACTGCACTTTGCCAGTGAGGCCCTGAGAGTATCACTGTGTTTCCTTTTTCTACCTGGGGCTCGTCTGCTGTTTCAAAGCTGGGATTAGAGCACCTACTTGGGGAGTCTCATGTTGTACACGTGGGTGACGTGCCCAGCCCATCATAGCTGATCCAGGGTAGTCAGTGCCTCGATGCTAGGAATGTTGGCCTGGTTGAGGACACTGGTATTGGTGCATCTTTCTTCCCAGCAGATTTGCATTATCTTGCACAGGCAGCGTTGGTGGTACTCCTCCAGTGTCTTGAGGCATCTGGTGTAGACAGCCCATGTCTCAGGGCCATATAGGAGGGTGGGAACTGCCACAGCTCTGTAAACCATAATCTTGGTGTTGGATCTGATGTTGTTTCAAGCACCCTTTTTCCCAGGCGGCTCAAGGCTGCGCTGACACACTGGAAGCGATACTGGATCTCTCCTTCAGTAGCTGCTTTGGCTGACAGGACACTTCCGAGGTATTGGAAGTGGTCAACATGCTCTAAGGCCTCCCTGTGGAGCTTAATGGTCGGGGGTTTGCTACACAATGTCAGGCCAGGTTGGTGGAGGACCTTGGTCTTGAGGATGTTTGTGTTAGTGACTCCACATATAAAAACAAAGTACAAAGCTGCAAGAATACACTTACTGTTGTCTTCTAGTTTAGCACACAGCACGAGACCATTCAGCAAGTTAACCAAAAAACAAAAACTGCAGGTGCTGGAAATCTGAAACAAAAACAGAAATCGCTGTAGAAATTAATCCAGTCTGGCAGTATGTGTGAAGTGAAAGCAGTGTCCATGTTTTGCATCCAGTGACAGTTCTTCAGAACTGATTGTAGCTAGGAAAAGGTGGTACATTAGTTTGTTTGACCCTGCCCTTTTCCCACCCCTTAGCATGCCATTGCAGTATCTAATATTTTTTAACAATTCCATAGTTTTGGCATCTACAACTGTACATACAAACACATTTTGGTTGTTCTTTGCCTGAAGAAGAATATTTTATACTAAATACATGCCTTAAGTCCACCAGTAAATTTCAAGCAATATTCCAGAATTACCTTTATTCCGTTAAATACCCTTATCTCTATAAATATCTTCTCTTGGAAGCCTTCTTGCCCGATAGTTAAGTCTTGACATTTGAAATAATAAAGAAAATACTGGACAAATTCATCTGCTCCAGCAGCATCTGTGGAGAGCGAAACTGTTTCCAAAAATGGGATGTTTCATCAGACCATTATTTCAGTTTATCTGCATGCAGGTTAGAATTAGCTTCCTTAGGTCCTTTGAGTCTGTTGCTTATCTGCAGTTTTGTGCTTTTGTTTTGAGTTTTTCCAGTTTATCATGACTTTACTATACTTTATCTTTGCTCCCCTCCCATGTTGTTAAACTGCTGTCATTGTTATTTCTCATGCTGTTTCCACTTTGATGGGAAGAGTAGAAGTGCTGAACTTTTTTCAAATGATGAGAAACTGAAAATGCAGCTCTATCAAGGAAATAAGAGAGCAATGTCCTTGTTTGAAGGGATTGGGGCATAAAGGTAAGGAATTCCATCTGTAGTTACTGAGGGCTTTAGTGAGATTATACCAGGAGTGTTATGTTTAGTTTCATTATCTTTAACAGGAAGGATGGTTTTGCATTAGAAGGAGTGCAACAAACCTTCACTTCTCTGAATCTTGGAATTGGGAATTATCTTAAGAGGAATGTCTCTAGAAGTTAGCAGAGTAAGAATTAATTGAATTCACAGATTATAGAGGGGATTTTCAATTTAGATGCTTGGAGGGTGTTTCTCTGGTTAGGGAAATTACGTTAGGGACGTAGTCCGTCTTAGAATAAGTAGTCAGTAATTTAGAACTGGTGTAAGGTGGGCGGGGAAAGATTTAAAAGGGACCTAACGGGCAACTTTTTCATGCAGAGGGTGGTGCATGTATGGAATGAGCTGCCAGAGGACGTGGTGGAAGCTGGTACAATTACAACATTTAAAAGGCACCCGGATGGGTATATGAATAGGAAAGGAACTAGATTAATTTAGGATATCTGGTCGACGTGGAAGGGTTGGACTGAAGGGTCTGTTTCCGTGCTGTATATCTCAATGACTTTATGAAGAAAGATTTCTTTGCAGGGAGGATTGTGAATCTTTGGAATTCTGTACCCCAAAAAGTTGAGAATATTCAAAATGGAGATTAATTAAAAATTAGGATATTAAGGAAATTGAAAAACATTTTTAAAATGGGAAAGCAGAGTTGAACTAAGCCATGGTCTACCTAAATAACATAGCAGACACAAAATGTTCTTGTCCAACTCCGTCTCCTTTCTTTGTTATGACGACTATTTCAATGGATACAGCACCCGTTTTCAATGTTCTGACCTCCATAACCTGTCCCTATTCAAATTTACACCAAGTACTTTTTACCCATGACCCTTGTGCTTATGGAACCACATTGCCTCTGGTTAAAAATCCATCAGTTTTAAAATTCTCTTTCTTCTTTTCAGATTACTCTCAAACTCAATAATCCAGCAGTTCCCTGATTCTGGCCACTTAATCGTTTTTATTGTTCTCATTGGTGAATGGCCCTTCAACTGCCAGCTCTTTTTCTCACTATCTTACTAAACTTTGACTTTCCTGAAAACCTACCTCCTGTGAAACACTTAGGATATTTTCCTCCATCAAAGTTGCATATCAAATTGTTGTAAGAAAATACAATATTGTATATCTGTTGTTTTGTGTTTGGAATTAAAAGTTTGACATTGTCAACAGCTTTAAGATGGTAGAGGCATAGATCGTGTCTTCAGTAGCTATGGAGGAGAAGATAGAAGTGATATTTTGGAATGAAAGATCTAGAAGGCATGGTTCAACATAACATGGTATGAAATAAAATTCCAATGCATAGCAATCCCTGCATATCCTTAAATAAAACTCATACTGAATGAATTTCCAGTGGGTAATCTCACTACTATAATTATTTATCAATTAACTAATGAGAGCTTACAGTTACATCAAACAATCACCGATTTGCTCAAGCTCCCTCTGACGTAAATTACTTTGTAGACATTTGAATCAACTTGTTCAGATGTGTTAATGCACACCTCTGCAGCTAGTAGAAATCTGGGCCTTCTGGCAAATTAAGTTTTGTAATTAAATGCATGCCTCAATGTTGAACAGTCAACAAGAAAACAGTCACTGCTGAAACCTTAATTATTTAGCAGCTACTGTGTGCAGTCACATCCCTGGTGGGCTAGATGGCAAACAGTGTCTACCATGATGTCTCTTGAGTTCACTTTGCCATTGATTCAGACAGTTCCATTAAGGGTAGAAAGTGATTAACCATCTCCTTCAGTTTGTGCATCACTGGATTGATCCTGCACTGAAGGATGAATTAAGGGGAGCAAATATTGTGCCCTTCCCGGTTATGTTTGTGCTATGCTGGAAGTACTGAAAATCCTCCAGTCCATTAGAAATGGGCATATGCTTGGTTATTCTGCTTGTTTTACCCTCGTTCCACACCTTTCTAAATATTTATGACTTCATTGCAGTTTCTGTAATTGTTATAATCTCTTACCGTTCAAATGTGTCTTTATTGATTGCCCAAGTAACCCCATTTCAGCTCCCTATTTGTAGCAAATTGTTATTGTCGAATACTTGGTTGTCCACTTTATCCAAAGGTGGCAACCTTATTACCATTGTTTTCTTAGTGCCTCAAAGTAGGGGTGACATGCTTCCGTTCCAGTCGATGTGAATGTCTGTTAAGTCCACCATATGATGTGCGGACTGTGAAAGATAGTGCTTGAAGTGATAGAAGACGGATTATTTGGAGGCTTTTACACTGCTTCTGATGCCTCAACTTCACCTTGGCACCTTCACGGTGAAGTTTCTTGTTTTTTTTCTTTTTCATCCTAATTTAACCTATTAAATTTTGGTCAATCATATACTAGGGTTGCCAGTGCATAGTGGGTAAGACCATAAGACCTCCGAGCGAAAGTTGGCCATTCAGACCATTGGGTCTGCTCTGCCATTTAACTAGATCATAGAACATAGAACAATACAGCGCAGAACAGGCCCTTCGGCCCTCGATGTTGCGCCGCCCTGTGAACTAATCTAAGCCCATCCCCCTACACTATCCCATCATCATCCATATGCTTATCAGTCATGGCTGATCTGTCCTCAACTCCACTTTTATGCCTTTTTCTTGGGAGGGATGGGGGCAGTGGGTGTGCAAGAGAGAGACAGAGGATGTGCAGTCTGGGCAAACCTGAAGTTTTGGAGTCCGTGCAGAGGAAGTCTACAACTACCTGAAAAACAGATGGGATTGGGGTGTGGCGGTGACCCCATCAGACTGATCTACAGGTCTTGGCAAAAATTCCTTCAACCTTCCCTGTTGGTCTTATCAGCCTTCCCACTTGGTCAGTCTTGTCAGAAACCTATCCTCCTCACAAAGCGTCTCTGCACTCTTTCCTGCTCACAGTTGGCCAAATTGTGGTCCAATGGCAAGGGGTTTCCTAAAGACTGGAGGTCAGGCTGTACTGTGTGGCAGTCTCTGTGTGGTCATAATACAGATACGTATATAGTTAGAAGTAGATGAACAAAAAAAAAATGTTAAACCAGTGGCACCCATGTTCATTGGGAAAGTCAAATATCTGCATTATTGCAGTCCTGGGGATAAAGCAGATTGATGCAAGATAATTAAAACCTCACCGAACGTCAGCAAGATGAATACAGTATTGGTGTGTAGTGCAGGACAGAAAATGTCATCTAGATCTGGAGAGTACATTCAGGAACTTTGTCAAGCTTGAAAGATGTTGTCAATCAAGATTTTTCCACAGGTTGCAGTTCACAATAGGAAGGAAGGAAATAAGGTAGAAGCTTCTAAACTGAAGCAAAGCGTTGCTTTTAATCCCTTTGGTGAAATGTGATCTAGATGTTTAGTGAAGCAGAGGAATTTGAAGTTTGATGTCAGAGAAAATCAGCAGCCATGGTTTTCCCCAGATCTTTAACAGCACTAATGAAGGAAGAAGAGAAGAATGAGCATTGAACTGTCAGACAGGAACTGTTTTAAATTAACTGTTGACTGAAAGTTTAAACAAACCAAGTTTTGCTCAGATCAGCTATGACATTATTAAATGGCAGATCATGCTTAACAGGCTGAATAGACTCATAGAGCAGCAGAGCATGGAAACAGACCCTTCAGTCCAACTCATTCTTGCCCACCAGATATCCTAAATTAATCTGATCCCATTTGCCAGCATTTGGTCCACATCCCTGTAAACCATTCCTATTCATATACTCATCGGGATGCCTTTTAAATGTAATTGTACCAGCCTCCACCACTTCCTCTGGCGTCTTATTCCATACACTCATGACCTCTGTGTGATAATGTTGCCTGGGGGGTCCCTTTTTAAATCTTTCCCCTCTCACCTTAAAACCTATGCTGTCTAGTTCTGGACTCCCCCACCCCAGGAAAATGACCTTGGCTATTCACCCCATCCATGCACCTCATGATTTTATAAACCTCTATAAGATCACCCCTCAGCCTCTGACACCCCAGGGAAAAGAGTCCCAGCCTATTCAGCCTCTCCCTATAGCTCAAACCCTCCAACCCTGGCAACATCCTTGTAAATCTCTTGGGAACCCTTTTCCAAGTTTCACAACATCCTCCCTATAGCTGGAACACCAGAATTACATGCAGTATTCCACAAGCGGCCTAACCAATGTCCTGTATAGCCGCAACGTGACCTCCCAACTCCTCTACTCAATGCACTGGCCAATATAGGCAAGCATACCAAACACCTTCTTCACTGTCCTGTCTACCTGCAACTCTGCTTTCGAGGAACTGTGAACCTGTACTCCAATGTCCCTTTGTTCAGCAACACTCCCCAGGACCTTATCGTTAAGTGTACGAGTCCTGCCCTGATTTGTCTTTCCAAAATGCAGCATTTCACATTTCTCTAAATTAAACTCCATCTACCAGTCCTCAGCCCATCGGCCATCTGATCAAGGTCCCGTTGTACTTTGAGGTAATCACCGATTTTGGTGTCTCTGCAAACTTACTAACTGTACCACCTGTGTTCACATCCAAATCATTTATGTAAATGATGAAAAGCAGTGGACCCAGCACCGATCCTTGTGACATACCACTGGTCACAGGATTCCAGTCTGAAAAGTAGCCCTCCGCCACCACCCTCTGTCTCCTACCTTCAAGTCAGTTCTGTATCCAAATGTCTAGTTTTCCCTATATTCTATTTGATTTAATCATGCTAACTAGTCTACCATGAAGAACCTTGTTGAATGCCTTACTGAAGTCCATGTAGATCATGTCCACTGCTCTGCCTTCATCAGTCCTCTTCGTTACTTTTTCAAAAGACTCAATCAAGTTAATGAGACAAAGTCACGTTGACTATCCAAATTCAGTCCCCTCCTTTTGAAACACGTGTAAATTACGTCTGTCAGGATCCCCTCTCACAACTTGCCCACCACCGATATCAGGCTCACCAGCCTGTAGCTCCCTGACTTCTCCTTACTGGCTTTCTTATAAAGTGGCATCACGTTAGCCTTCCAGCACCTCACCTGTGGCTGTCGATGATACAAGTATCCTACTCTTGCTCCTTGTTCACGTTTGTGTAACAAAATCAAGAGTATCTTTTTAAATGAAGCTTGGAGTGTGTATATTGAACTTGAAATATTAATATGAAGTATTTTTCAAAGCTCTGTTCTTCTTGTAGTCCTCCTCTGAAGAGCATCCCTCCCAGACCACCCTCCCACCAACCCTGTCCCTGTAACCCTGCATTTCGCAAGGCTAATCCACCCAGCCTGCGTGTTCTTGGACACTATAGGCAATTTAGCACAGCCAATTCACCTGACCTGCCATCTTGGGACTCAGAGCAAACCGGAGCATCCAAAGGAGAGAAAGGGAGAATGTGCAAATTCTATGCAGACAGTAGCCTGAGGGTGGAATTGAACCGGGTCTGTGGAGCTGTGTGACACTGAGTGACTGTACCATCCAATTACATTGTTGTTTGAAGGATCTTGCTGAACATAGGTTGGCAGCTGCGTTACGCTATACTACGACAGGACATTTCAAACTGGATTTGAATGCCTTGGAATGAAGGGTTCAATATAAATGGTAGTTATTTCTTTTAAATCTTTTGTTTGCATTGTTAATAATGCTCCGACCATTTGATCTTTTTGAAATTTGATTCAATCAGAAGTTCATTCAAATTATGTACAGATGTTGTTCTGATTTAATTATTAATTTCTGTCATAACCATTAACAGAGCCAATTGTAAAATTTCATTTTCTAATTAGTTTGAATACTCATTTTTATAGTGTGTACATCATCTTCATGACAGACCTTGATACTTTGTTACCAAACGGACAACTGGATGGATAATTTAATAGCTTTGAGGAAGAGGTTAATGAGGACTGAGAAATCTTTACAAAGCCCAAGAACAGACTTAAGCAGGTTAGAATTTTAATAACTAATATTATTATAACTGCACGCACACAGTCACAGCGCAAAAACAGGAATTCCCTACTTGATTCCTGGAATCCGTGAACAAATTGGTATTGAATATTTAGGGGAGTGATTGCTGTTGAACTATTTTTAATTCTCTCACGGGAGGTGTGTGTTGCTGGCTGGCCAGCATTTATTGCCTGTCGCTATCTGCCCTTGAGAAGGTGGTGGTGAGCTGCCTTTGAACTGCTGCAGTCCACACACTGTTAGTTGATCTACAATGTTCTCAGGTTGGGAATTCCATGATTTTGACCCAGCAACAGTAAAAGAATGGCAACATATTTCCAAGTCAGGAGTAAGTAGCTTGGAGGCGAGTTTGCAGATGTGGGTGTTCCCAGGTATCTGCTGCTCTTGTCCTTCAAGATGGAAGTGGTCATAAATTTGGAAGATGCTGCTGAAGGTTCTTGTAGATAGTACACACTGCTGCTACTGAGTTTCGGTGGTGGAGGGAGTGGTGCTTGAGGACATGGTGCCAATCAAGCGGGCTACTTTGTCCTCAATGGTGTCAAGCTTCTTCAGTGGTGTTGGAGATGCTACACCTATCCAGGCAAATAGGATTCCATCGCACTCCTGACTTGTGCCTTGTAGATGGTGTGCATTCTTTGGGGAATTGGGGAGTGAATTACTCGCTGCAGCATTCCTAACCTGCTCATAGAGCCACTGTGTTTATGTGGTAAGTCCAGTTGAGTTTCTGGTCAATGGTAAACTCTCCCTCCCCAACCCCAACAATTTGATATTGATAGATTCAGAGATAGTATAACTTTTGAATGTCAAGCAAGGCTGGCTACATTGTCTGTTATTGGAGATGGTCATTGCCTGGCATTTGTGTGGTGCCAGTGTTACCAGCCACTTGTTATTTCCGATATTGTCCAGATCTTGTTGCATTTGAACACGACTGCTCCCATATCTGAGGAGTCGTGAATTGTACCACAATGGCTAAAAACTGGTATCTGGAGGAGGCCAAAATGGATCACCCACTCGGTATTGCTGTGAATGCTTCAGCCTTATCTTTTGCACTGATGTGCGGGGCTGCTCTATTGTTGAAGATGGAGGTATTTGTGGCATCTCCTCCTCCAATGAGTTGTTTTAATTGCCCACCAATATTTTACTGTGACAGGACTGCAGAGCTTAGATCTGATCTGTTGGTTATGAAATCACTTAGCTCTGTCTATCACTTTTTGCTTGCCAGACAGCATAAGTAGTTAGTCCTAGTTGGTAGCTTCACCAGGTTGTCACCTCATTTTTAGGTATGTCTGGTGCTGCTCCTGATGTGCCCTCTTGCACTCTCCATTGCACCAGTATTGACCTCTAGCTTGATGGTCATGGTTGAGTGGGGGATATGTCGGGCCATGAGGTTGCACAATGGGCTGGTGTATGATTCTGCTGCTGTTGCTAGCCCACAGTACCTCATAATGCCCAATCTTGAGTTGCTGGGTCTGTTTGAAGTCTGTTCCATTTAGCATGGTGATAGTGCCAGCCAACATGACAGACACCCAACATATTCTTAATGTGCAGGCAGGACTTCGTCAGCACAAGGACTGTGTTGTGGTCACTGCTACCAATACTGTCACGGACAGAAGCATCTGCAGGCAGCAAATTGGTAAGGATGAAGTGAAGTATGTTCTTCCCTCTTCTCCTCGGTTTCCTTGCCACCTACCGCAGACCCAGTCTAGCACTTCTGTCTTTTAGGTCCTGAACAGCTCTATCAGTAGTGCTGCTGTGAGCCTCTTTTGGTGGTGGGCTTAGAAATACCCCACCCAGAGTACAGTCTGTGCCCTTGCCACTCTTAGTGCCTCCTCCAAATGCTCTTCAACATGGAAGAGTAATATTTCATCAACCAAGGGACAATAGTGCTTGGTAATCAGCAGGATGTTTCCTTGCCTCTGCCACGAGACTTCATGGGGTCCAGACTTGATGTTGCGGACTCTCAATTCCCTCCCAACTGTATTCCACTGTGCCACCAACTCTGTTGGGTCTGTCCTGTCAGTGGGATAGGATATATTTCGGGATGGTGATGGTGGTGTCTGGGACTTTGTCTGTAAGGTATGATTCTGTGAATATTATTCTGAAATTTTTGTGGAAAACAAACAATGAGGGTCTCAGTGCTGATCCTCGTGGTACAGTGCTGGACACCTGGCTCCAGTCTGTCAAACAACCTTCTGCCACTAGCCTTTATGTCCAAATACTAAGCCAGTTTCTGATTCATCTCGCCAGGTTTCCATCAGTTCCATGTGCTTCCTTATCCCATGTGCTTCCTTATCAAAAGCTTTACTAAAATCCATATAAACTAAATCAACTGAACTTCCCTCGTCCATTTGACACATTTTCGAAAAAACTCTTAACAAATTTATTAGGCATGCCCTTCCTCTGACAAATCCATAATGACTATCCCTAACTAATTCATGTTTTTTCCAAATGGATGTTAATTCTCTCCTTCAGAATTCTCTCTAATAGTTTCTCTAACACTGACATGAGACTCACTGGCCTGTAACTTCTACCACCTTTCTCAAAAAGTGAAACCATATTAGCCATCCTTCAGTCCTACAGGACATCCCCCCACCATGGCCAGAGAGGAATTAAAAACATGTGTCAGAGCCTGCAATTTCCTACCTCCTCTCCCACCTTAGTCTGGGATACAATTCATCCGAGCCAGGGGATCTGTTCATTTTTAAGCTTGTTAGAGCATCCAATAGCTTCCCATTTCCTACATCAAACTGTGCAAGTTCCTCACAGCCCCTTTTCTTGAATGCTGTACCAACTAAAGAGAAGTATTAACATCCTGCCAATATCCTGTGGCTTCATACACTGTCACCTTTCCTACTGTTTCCCTAGTTAGCATATTCCCTTTAGTATATTTATAAAAAATTTTAAAGTTCTCCTTAATCCTGTTGGCAGGTCCTTTTTTAATGTCCCCTTTTTGTTGTTCTTACTGCTTTCTTGTGTTCCCCCTTGTACTTTCTATATTGCTGTAGGGCTGCAGTTGAATTGCCTCCTTTGGATTTGCTAAAAGCCTTGCTCTTCCTCATCAGCCCTGAATTGTCGTAGACATCCAAGGTTCCCTAACTTATTGCTCCTGTATTTCCCTCTAAGGGGTACATGTTGGACCTGTACTCACCTGAGCTCTTTTTTGAATGCAACACGCACCCCCCCCCC
>JAHRHZ010000273.1:5698402-5735463 GCA_024137785.1 Ginglymostoma cirratum | reverse complement strand
CACACACACACACACACACACACACACACACACACACACAAAATCTGCCTTGCCCGAATCCAAAGCCTTTTTTTGCAGGCCTTCTTTTTCCTTGTCCGTAACACATTTGAAGCATGCTATGTTGTGCTTGTTATTGCTAAAACATTCCCCAAATGCCACGTTGAATACTTGTCCAGCTTCGTTCCCCAGAACCAGATCCAGCACTGTGCCATCCCTTGTTGGGGCTTCTACATATTGATACAAAAAACTCCCCTAGATACATTTCAAGAAATAAGCCCCCTCTAAACACTTAACACTGTGATTATGCTATTTTATGTTGGGAAAATTTGAAATCCACTAGTATAATTTGTAGCATAGACAGGGCTGATTTTTCTGTTCCCTTTTCTTGTGCTTAGGTTGATGTCAGGTGGCCCATCCAGTTTCATTTCTCTGAGACTTTATAGTGCTTGATACAATTGAGTCACTTTCTAGGCCATTTTAAAGCAATGTTGAGAGTTAACCACATGGCTGTGGTTCTGGAGTCACATGTAGGCCAGACCTGATGAGAATGGCATTTCCTTACCTGAGGCCACGAGTGAGCCACGTGGGTTTGTCAACAATTGACAATTCGTATCATTGCCAGAATTTTAGCCTGATCAATTCATCACTTTCAAATATAAGTCCAACTCTTGCTGTGGAATCTGCCAGCACCACTCTCCAAATCCTAACAGCTCTGAGGGTGGTACAGTGGTTCATTGGTTTGCACTGCTGCCTCACAGCACCAGGGATCTGGGTTCAATTCTAGCCTTGGTCAACTGTCTATGTGGAGTTTGCACCTTCAGCCATGTCATAGAGGTATACAGCATGGAAACAGAACCTTCAGTCTAACTCGTCCATGCCAACCAGATATCCTAGATAAATCTTGTCCTGTTTGCCAGCATTTGGCTCTAATCCCTCACTGTTCATATACTCATCCAGATGCCTTTTAAATGTTGTAATCCTACCAGCCTCCTCCTCTTCCTCTGGCAGATCATTCCATTCATGCACTCCCCTTTGTGTGAAAATGTTCCTGTTTATATCTTTCTCCTGTCACCTTAAACCTGTGCCCTTTAGAATTAGAATTAGAATTAGAATCCCTACAGTGTGGAAACAGGCCCTTTTGGCCCAACAAGTCCACACCGACCCTTGGAACATCCTCCCCATCCCCATATAACCCCTGAACACTGGGCAATTTAGCATGGCCAATCCACCTAACCTGAACATCTTTGGACTGTGGGAGGAAACTGGAGCACCCGGAGGAAACCCACGCAGACATGGGGAGAATGTGCAAACTCCACACAGACAGTCACTTGGGGCTGGAATCGAACCCAGGACCCTGGTGCTGTGAGCCTGCAGTGCTAACCACTGAGCCACCGTGCCGTCCCCTCTAGTTCTGGACTGCTCCACCCCAGGGAAAAGACCATGTCTGTTTACCCTATCTGTGCCCCTCACGATTTTATGAACCTCAATAAGGTCACTACTCAGTCTCTGGCACTCCAGGGAAAATAGCCCCAGCCTATTCAGCCTCTCCCTGTAGCTCAGACCGTCTAATCCTGGCAACATCCTTGTAAATCTTTTATGAGCCCTTTGTAGTTTCACAGCATCCTTCCTATAGCAGGGAGACCAGAATTGCATGCAGTTCTTCAAATGTGGCCAAACGAATGTCTTGTAGTTGCAACATGACCTGTCAACTCCTATACTCAATGCACTGACCATTAAAGGCAAGCATACCAAACACATTCTTCACTATCCTATCTACCTGTGACTCCACTTTCAAGGAACTATGAATCTGCACCCTAAGGTCTCTTTGTTCAGCAACACTCCCCAGGACTTTACCATTAAGTGTAAAAGTCTGGCCCTGATTTGCCTTTCCAAAATGCAGCGCCTCACATTTAACCAAATTAAATTCTATCTGCCAATCCTCAGTCCATCTGATCAAGATCCTGTTGTACTGTGAGGTAACCTCCTTCGCTGTTCACTCCACCTCCAATTTTAGTGCTATCTTACTAACCATACCCCCTATGTTCACATCTTAATCATTCATATAAATGACAAAAAGCAGTGGACCCAGCGCTGATCCTTGTCACACTGCAAGTCACAAGCCTCCAGTCTGAATAGCACCCCCTGCACCACCTTTCTCTGTCTTCTACCTTTGAGCCAGTTCTGAATCCAAATAACTGGTTCTCCCTGTATTCCATGTGATCTAACCTTGCAAACCAGCCTACTATGGGGAACCTTATCGAACGCCTTACTGATTTCCATATAGATCACATCCACTGGCCTGCCCTCATCAATCCTCTTGATTGAGTTTTTTGAAGAAGTAACCAAGTTAGTGACACATGATTTCCCATGCACAAAGCCACGTTCACTATCCCTAATCAGTCCTTGCCTTTCCAAATACATGTAAGTCCTGTCCCTCGGGGGTTCCCTCCAACAACCTGCCTACCACCAATGTCAGGCTCACTGGCCTCTAGTACCCTGGCTTTTCCTTACCACCTTTCTAAAATAGTGTCTACATGGGTTTCCTCCCACGGTACAATGATGTGCAGGTTAGGTGGATTGGCCAAGCTAAATTGTCGAGTAATGTCTTGAGATGTGTAAGCAAGGAGGGTTAGCCAAGGTAAATGTGGGATCACAGGGATAGGGTAGAGGACTGGTTTTGGGTGGGATGCTGTTCAGAGGGTCGGTGCAGACTTGAATGGGCCGAAGGGTCTCTTTCCAAACTATAGAGATTCAATGAGTAAAGAAGTTTCTCTTCTCACGTTTAGCTCTCTTGCTGGCATTCTTGAAATTGTGACCCCTAGTTATTTATGTACCAGTTAGTTCAAACAGTCCTTTTTTACCCTATCAAAATTCTTCATGATTTTGAACACTTCAATAAGGTCATCTCTTAATCTTGGCTGCTTCAAGGAGAATAAGCCCAAATTTCTCTTGCCTTTCCTTGTATCTAAAACCCCTTATTCCTGGCATCATTCTAGTAAATCTCCTTTGAACAATCCCCTTCTGTAAATAAGGGGCCCAGAACTGAACACAATACTCCAAATGTAGTCTGGCCAATGATTTGCCAAGGCGTTGGATCACTTCCTTGCTTTTATACTCTGTGCCTCTATTTATAAATCTGTGGGTCCTATGAGCCTTCTCAATTGTTTCAACTTGCCTGGCTACCTTCAGACAATAATGCACGTGAACCCCATGGCCCCTCTGCTCCTGTACTCCCCTTAAAGTTGTACCATTGAGCCCGTATTGTTTCTCCTACCAAAATGCATTGCCCCTCTCTCTCAAGATGGCAGTCGAGTAGGACTTCTGAGCCAGAGCTCATCTGCTCCATCTATTTCTTTCCTTTTTTTCCTTGTGGTTTGTTTTTTTTTTTTTTCCTTTCTTCTCACCTCTCATCCTTGAACCTCGAATCCAGTCATCAGTATCCTGGCCTCAAACACGTTGAGGTGAGGTCGCGTGGACTGCTCGTCTCAGCATTGACTCCCAGCCTGGCGAGCCTTGAGGTGAAGCCAGCATGGTCTCCCAGCCTTGAGATGAATCCAGAGCAGACTCCCAGCCTAGAGGGCTTTGATGTGAAGCCTGGCGTGGTTTGGAGGCATATACTAGTGCAGACTGGGTTAGAAGAACTGTTATTCTGAACTTTTTATTTCTTTATTTTTCTAATTTGATCCTATGATTTTGTACTTTTCTACCTAAGTTGGCGTGACAGTCTGTAACGCTGGACCTTTTTATTTCTTCATTTTTCTCTTTTCTGAAGAATTTGTACTTAAGAATCTGTATCCTTTGTAGCTAAGGCAGTGCCATAATCGGTGACTTGTAAACTCTTCACTATACTGGTGGGATGTGTGACAATAAAGCAAATTCTAATTCACATTTCTCTGCATTGAAATTCTTCTGCCATCTTGTCAATGTCCCTCTGAACATCATCGTCACATTTCACTATTCTCCCTAGCTTAGTATCTATAAATTTAGAGATCATATAAAGCAGGTTTAGGCTTTTTGGCTTCTTGAGTCTGTTCTGCCATTCAGTATGATCATGGCTAATCTGATTGTGATTTCAATCCACGTTACTGACTACCAGCCATATCCTTTGTTAGCCTAGAAACATGACTGAGATTACACTCATGTTGGACTGATAGGTGGCAAGTAACATTCATGCCATGCAATACTAAGCAATGACCATCTCCCTGTGACATTCAATGGCATTGCCATTGCAGACTTCCCACATGCTGGATGGTTATCATTCACCTAAACTGGAGCAGGTAAGAAGTTATGAATTCTGTGGTAAGTAACTCACATTCTCATTTCCCAAATGTAGGTAGTGGAGACAACAAGATACAAATCAAGATTAAGACCATAAGAAATAGGAACAGAATTAGGCTGTTCAGCACCTTGAGCCTGGCCTGCCATTCCTCACGTCCACTTCCCTGTGTTTTCCCTGAAACCCTTGATTCCCTTACTGATCAAGCATCTATCTATCTCAGCCTAAAATATACTCAAGGATTCTGTCCCCTCAGCTCTCTGTGGCAAGGAGTTCCAAAGACATTCAAACCTCTCAAGAAATTCCTCCTCCTTTCTGTGTTAAATTGGCACCTCTTAGTTCTGAGGCAATGCCCTCTAGTGATAGACTCCCTTATGTGGCTGAATATCCTTGCAGCATTTACCCTGTCAAGCCCCTGCAGTGTCCCATATGTTTCAATGAGATCACCTATCATCCTTCTAAATTCTAATGAGTAAAATCCCAACCATTTTAACCTTTGCTCAAAAGACATCCCTCCATTTCAGGGATCATCCTCATGAATCTTTGAACTGTCTCCAGTGAAATAATATCTTTCCTTGGATAAGTGAATTAAGACTGTTCACAGTACTCCAGATGTGCTGTCACCAGCCTCCTTGTTCAATTGCTGAACAACTTCCGTACTTTTGTCCTCCACCCCACTGAAATATAAGCCAACATTCCATTAGACTCTTTCATTACCTGCTGCACCTGTGTACTAACTTTGTGTTTTATGCTCAAGTAACCCAAGCCCCTTTGTGTTGAAGCCTTCTACAACTTTTCTCCACTTTGTTCTTTTGTCCTCCCTTCCAAAATGACCAACTTAACATTTTCCCACAATCTGCTTTAGTTGCCAACTTTTTGCCCACTTAACTGTGTCTCAACCTTTGAATCTTTCTGGCGACTGGCCTTTCTATCCTTTCTTTTCTCATGCTGCAAATTTGGCTATGTTAAATTCTCTTCCTTCCTCCAAATCATTGATTATATGTTGTGAAAAAAAAGTGTGGGTCCAGCACTGCTCCCTGTGCAATGTCATTGGTTACAAACCACCAAGCTGAAAAAGAACCCTGTCGCCCCACTCTAACAATATTTCCTGCCCATTTGTGAATTCTCTATCCATGCCAATTAGTACCTCCAGCACCATGGGCTCTTATCTTATGACTTGATATTTTGTGAGGTACCTTGTTGAATGCCTTCTGGAAGTCCAAATACAGCACATTTATTGGGCAATTCAGCTTGGACAATGGGAGGAAACCCATGCAGACACAGGGAGAAAGTGCAAACTCCACACTGTCACCCAAGGCTGGAATTGCTGTGTTAGCCACTGTGCCACCCTATAGGGCCAGGCCTATCTGAATTTAGCCCCCTTGGTTTGTCTAATACTACCTACCTAGTGATGGTGATGATACTTGATTCTTTCTTTGTATTCTTTGGTAGTAATGGGATGTTCAAAGTATCTTCCATTGATTGTGATGGATTATTTTACACTTGTCTGGACTTGTGCAGCTCCAACAATATTCAATGTCAAGATGATCCAAAGAAATGCATGCCATTTAATTTACATCCCATCTACCACTTACAACATTCATTTCCTCCACCATTGACTCTGTAGTAGCTTATCAATCACCATCAACAACACCTTTCAAGCCCATGTCCTCTACCACCTAGAAGGACAACAGCTGCTGATACATGGGAGCATCACTTGTCGAAAGTTCCCTTCCAAACCACATACCAGTTTTCAAGAAGATTTGTAGCTTGGATTGTGGATGAGGTTGTAGACACGCTCGCCAAGCCGGTGGGTTTGGTTGCAAACGTTTTGTCACCTTGCTAGGTGACGTAGTCAGTGTGCCGCTGGTGCAGCGTCGGTGTTCTGTCCCACTTATTTATATGCCTCAGTTTGTTAGGATCTTTGGTACCACTTCTGGTTCTGTTTCTTAGTGGTTTGTACACAGGGTCAAATTCATTTGTTGATAGAATCCCGGTTAGAATGCCAGACCTCCAGGAATTTCCGGGCGTGTGTCTGTTTGGCTTGTGCAATTATGGCTGTGTTGTTCCAGTCGAATTCGTGTCCCTCGTTGTCCATGTGTAGCAAGACAAGTGAGAGTTGGTCATGTCTCTTGGTGGCTAGTTGGAGTTCATGTATCTGTATTGTCAGTTTTCTTCCAGCCTGGCCTTTATAGTGTTTCTCACAGTCCTTGCATGGTATTTTGTATATTACACTGGTTTTAGATATGGGATCCTTTACGTCTGTCAGTAGCTGTCGTAGGGTGGTTGTTGGTTTGTGGGCTACCGTGATACCTAGGGGTCTGAGTAGTCTTGTGGTCATCTTTGAAATGCCCTTGATGTATGGTAGGGTGATTAGTGAGTCTTGTGTTGTGTCTTCTTGTTGTGGTCTGTCTTGGAGGTAACTGCAGATTGTGCTTTTTGGGTATCCGTACTTTTTGAAGACTCCGTAAAGGTGCTCCTGTTCTGCATTGCGTAGTTCTGGGTTCCTGCAATATGTTGTGGCTCGTTTAAATAGTGTCTTGATGCAGCTCCGTTTGTGGGTGTTGGGGTGGTTGCAAGTGTAATTGAGTATCTTGAGTGTGTGTCTTTTTATATACGCTAGTCTGGAGTTCCCCATTGTTTTTGCATTCTACCATTATGTCCAGGAAGGGTAGTTGGTTGTTGTTCTCTTCTTTTGTGAATTTTATCCCGATGAGGATTTTGTTTATATGTCGGTGGATTTCCCCTAGTTTAGTACATTTAATAATCATGAAGCTAGCATCTGCATATCAGACCCAAAGTTTGGGTTATATAGTGGGGAGCGCTGTCCATTCTAACCTTTGCATTACTGCTTCTGCAATCAGTCCTGATATTGGGGATCCCACTGGTGTTCCGTTGCTTTGTTTGTATATGCTGTCATTGAAGGTGAAGTGGGTTGTGGGGCACAGATCTAGTAGTTTCATGGTGGTGTCCTTATTGATGTTGTTGGTGTCCTGGGGTGGCTGCCCACTTGATTTGTCCAGTAGCGTGGCAGTTGTCTCTTTGGCTAGATCGATGTTTGTGGGCGTAAATAGTGCTGTCATGTCGAAGGATATCATCGTCTCGTCCTCTTCTATCTGGTCATCCTTGATGATGTTGAGGAATTCTTGGGATGAGTGGATGGCGTGGGTAGTGTTGTCCACCACTGAGAAACAGAACCAGAAGTGGTACCAAAGACCCCAGCACACTGAGGCATATAAATAACAAGCGGGACAGAACACTGACGCTTTTCTGGAGGTGCACTGACGATGTTACCTAGCAGGGTGACAAAACGTTTGCAGTCAAACCTACTGGCTCAGCAAGCATGTCTACAACCTAAACCAAGTACCATCCTGATTGGAACTATATCACTGTTGATGGAATTCCCCTAACAGCACTGTAGGAATCCCTACTTCCCCATAGACTGCAGCAGTTGAATAAGATGGCTCCCTACTACCTTCTCACGGGCAATTAGGAATAGATATTAAGTACTACCCTAGTCAACAGCATCCACACCCTGTGAACAAATTTTAAAAATTAGTCGGAGGACCAAATTTGGTTTAGTGAGGAGTGCAAGGGAGCAAGGCAAGCATATCTAAGGTGAATTGCAAATCTGTGCAGTTACAACAGAAGACTGTGCATACTATAATTCCACAACTAATATGAGATTGAAACTTCGCTGTGAAGCCACATCCAGTTATGAGTGGTAGCAGACAGTTAATAAGTAACAAGCATTCTCATGGAACCACACGTGAGTGTTAAAAAAAAAAAAAGGCAATGTTCCAGAACTTGAGAGGCAGTTGGAGTCATATTTCCTAGACTATATGTTCAAGTATTTGCAGTAAAAATTCAAGAGAGTAGGTAGTTGACAGATCGGAGTAATGACGCCTTGAAGAAGTGCAGTTCAGACCATGGCACTGCACAGGAGTGAACAACATGGAGTATAAATACATTTGTTATAGGAAATGCCATAGGTAGGGGGAACAGATGGGTCTTTCTGTAACTGTCATTGTGAATCTTGCTTGTATGTTAACCCCAGCATCCACTGTGTGATGTCCCCTATCCTGGCACCAAAGAGGCATGTGAGGAATACCATTTTTTGGACAGCAAGTGGTCTCTGCCCTGAAACCTACTGCCCATCAATGTGCTAGAGTTTTATATCCTTGACTGTGCCTTCTACCAAACTTTTTTGTTATTCTACCTCCATAATGCGAGTCACAGTATCACTGTGCTAGTATTATTGTCTTCACCATCTTCCTAACGCTCCTCTTTTGAAACTTTTTGGAATGTTATGATGTTATAATTTGTCCTTTCTTTGCCAATTGCAATGACATGAAAATGTCTTTTAACATGGTGTAGAAGTGAAACTACCGTTCCACATTTCAGTGCTATATAAATAAGTTATTTTATTTCACACTTTAATGTACAATTAAACTTAGGATGGTTTTCATTTTTTCTCTCAGTGTCCGTTTAAGTGACCAGTCTGATGACTGTTCTCAGCAGGGTTATTCCCCCGCTTTGACCACGGAAGAGCCCTTTCAATCCGATCCAATGGTTCCTGCAACGAATACTCGTCATGGTGCTACTGCTGAAAGAATGCCACCACAGAAATGTGTTTTCAGCAACATAAGTCCGACCAGCAGTTTTGGAGGCAGGGTAAATTCTTAGCATCTGAATGACCTTTGTTTCTTGGATAATCTTAAATCTACAATAGTGAATTGTTAATGTTTTTGACTGTTGAGAGCTTTGTTTTCTTTCTCTCTTTCGTTCTCACTGTCTCCACTCTTCTCTTCTCTTCTCTCCTGTCCTTCAGTGTATGCTGCCAAACCGCTATTTGAAATTAAATGTATAATGTCTGTGCAAAACGAAATGCAAAGAAATTCTTCCTTTTTGTTTACTTTATGCAGTAAAGATTTCTTTGTGCAGTTCTCTGATGCCTTTGAGTACTTAGACTGATGTAGTACTCTGTCATGCAGATAAGAAGATGCAAGTTTCCTCTGCATCTGAATGAATTAGCTGATTTTAGTTATGGTACCAGTAGGATATGGTAATTGAGGCATTTCTGGACAGTATCTGTGAACTGGCACGTATTCTCTTTTAAGAATTAGGACAAAAACAGTTCTGTGATGTGATACTGTTGAAACATTAATGTTTGTTTAGGACCTAGCGGTAAGAATCTTTTGGTAAAGTTACAAAAACGGTAATGCGATTGTAGACAGAAATCTCAGAATGCTGCAATTTTCTTACATGCGGTTCATGATTCCATTCTGCCAGCACTTGCCATTTGATTTAAAGCATGATGTTTCTCATGTTTGGGTGAGGTATTGGAGAACTTTACTCCATCACAACTGATTGTCTTCAGGGTAGGGTGGATGCTGGGGAGAAAATCGTGAATAATGTCACATTTCAACATGTATTGCATTTTTAGACGTCCCAGACACCAGGCACATCTGCAGTTGAGCAAGAAAATGAACAACTATGGAAAAAGCTCAGTACACTTCGAGAGGACAATGCCCGTTTGGTGTCCCAGAATCACAGTTTGGTACGTGAGATTGAAAGTGTACAAGTGGAGCTGACTCAGTCAAAAGTTAAAGTGAGTATTCCCGATGTAAGTCCATTACATACGTAACAGTTAGGTTCATATTCAGATAATCTCAAAATTCTTTATTTATATAACCATAAAGATTGCATTACAGATGCTGCAGTTGATGGCTTAATGGAGGAAGAGAAGGAAATTAGTTGGGAAATTAGATGGAATATTGAATTATACTTGAAATAGTTCCATATTTTATGTACATCTCTCAAATATGGAACTCCAAAATCCAAAAGCATTGGTTATCCAGAATTTTTCTTGAACACACATAAACCTCAAAGATTGGCCATGTTGTTAATAGTATGAAACATATGATAAAATCTACCAAACCCTGCGTGTTTTTCAAAGCACAACTTAAAGGTCTTTGTCAGTCCTGCCATCTCAGGAATCAGTCTGGTAGCCTTTGTTGCACTCCCTCCATTGCCAGAGCAATTTTTTTTCTCCAATAGGGAGACCAAAATTGTATGCAAACTCCAGGTGTATTCTGTCAAAGCCCTGCACAATAGCAGGAAGACACCCCCTACTCCTGTACTCTAATCCTCTTCCTATGAAGGCCATTGTAAGTTTGACTTCACTTCCCGCTGCACCTGCATGCATGCTTTTTGCGACTGGTGAGCAAGGACTCCCAGGTCTCGTTGCACCTCCCCTTGCCCATTTTTTTGTCGCTGTTTGGATAATAATCTGCATTCCTGTTTTTGCTACCAAAGTGGATAACTTCACATTTATCCACATCATAATTCAGCCGCCGTGCATTTGCTCACTCACTCAACTTGTCCAAATCACACTGAGGCAAAACAGAAATTGCTGGAGAAACTCAGCAGGTCTGGCAGCATCTATGGAGAGGAAACAGAGTCAACGTTTCGAGTCCAGTCACCTTTCTTAAAAACCAGCTACCAGTTAAGGACTTCAAGAGCAACTCCCCCCTGACTGTATACCACTGTGCCACCACCTCTGCTGTGAATGTCCTGTTGGTGGGACAAGACATAATCAGGGATGTTGATGGTGGTGTCCGTGACATTGTAAGGTTGTTGGGGCGAAATGACTAAATAATCATTTGATATCCGTAGTCCATTTCCATCATCAAAGAGTTTGTTGAAGTTACATTAGTGGGAAGAAACCTTTGGTGGTTGAGAAACTTCTTCGCCGAACAATGGAAAAACATAAACATTTATACGTTTGTTTTCAGCTTGCCTTTGGCTATTACAAACCATTTTACTAATTGATCACGTACACATCCGATCAGGTTAATCATGTGACTGCATGGTCAGTGATGGACAGCTTTATGGACAACCCTCAGCCTTCCATGATCTCATGATATTTACCACATGCCCTTATCTCTGTCCCTGGGCCTTTTGCAGTGCATCTTATTCAAACACATTCTAATACTGCTGACTTCGGCACCTGTAATTCAGTCCTCCCTGTAGACAGTGTGGGGGCCTTTTCTTACTGTCTAAACTAGTCTGTCTAGAGTTATTTAGTGGAATCTTTTTAATTTTTTTTGAAGAGAGTTTATGTTTCAAAATCTATAACTCTGTTTATCTGTTTGTGGTGGATCTCGGACCTTAAATCAGCTAGACGTGGAATTCTTCTATCAGCGTTCTCAAGGATGTCTTTAACCAGCTGTATCTGTATGAACAACTGCAGCTACAGTTTGCAATAGGCCCTTTTTATGTACTACCTTAATCTTGTTACCTTGGATGTTTTCTGTCTACTAAGCTACAATTGTCCTAACTTATGATGTACTTTATTACTACACTAAACAAGCTACTGATGCAGCAAAAACACATCTCCGTCATGTTATGTTACCCATTTTTAGATCACCTTCAGCCAGGGCAGCCCAAACAGTGCGATTCTATGATTATGGCTATGTCAGGCTATTGCTTGATTAGTCTGAGAGACGGTTTTCTTAATTTTCACAGTAGCTCCTGGATATTAGTAAGGAAGACTTTGCAGAGATGACGGGGCTGTTTTCTCCATATGCTGTTTGATCCATTTTGCCCTAAGAACCGTATTTGACTCCTTTTTGAAACATTAAATGTTTTGATCTCAGCTCCTTTCTGTTGCAGAGAATTTCACATGCTCACCAATCTTGGGGTGAAAAAAAAAAATTCTCCTCATGTCAGTCCCAAATGGCCTCCCCATTATCCTTAGACTGGGACCCCTGGTTCAATACTCACTGGTCATCGGGAATGTCTCGAAGATTGGATTTGTTTTTCAGGATGTATGTGGAGTTTTCAGAGTTAGTTTAAATTATTAATCTGGTAGGTTTAACACAGAACTGTGATTGATTATGTTGACTGCCCATTTATTTGGGAAATTATATTGGAAAAACATACTTTTTGAGATAGGAGAAAAATTTTCTAAAGTGGGCAGTGCAAGTGTTCAAATTATTTAGTTGTATTCATATATGCCAAAAATGAACCCCAATTTTCTTTAATGTTTTACCTTGCAGTTTTGTCATCTTGAACCATCTATTAATGAAAAGGCACTCCATATTTCTCAGTTAAATGAAGATATCTTGGGTTTGGAGGCAGAAGTAGAGGCTCAAGAGAAAGCTCTCAGGTAATTTGCAGAGTAGAGGTTCACTTTTTTTTTTCAGATTTCACATGTTTTGGTTCTGCCCTCAACATTCCCTCAGTTACAGCAGAGTTGATGTTCTGGAGGAGTGTGGTGACTTACCCACAACAAGTTACCATTAATTTGGCTACTTATTAAGAAATCTCACTGGCAATCAAGAAACAGTGATTTTAAACTTTATTGCATGTAACAACCAAAATAAGACCAAGTAAAGCCTCTCAACTCAACTTGGCTAAATTTCACCATTAATTGGTAATAGTCAAGATTCTAACCAATAACATCTGTCTCTGAAAGTGTCTAAGGTTCGATCCTTGTGCAGTTTGTTCTTCAAAGTTCTGCTAGTGAAGGGTTCTGGTGTTGGACTCATATACAGATTTTCATCCTTCAGATCTATGATGTGATTTTATTGATGAATCTTTAGATTTCTTTCATCCAAAATTTGGTTACTTTTTTGCAATCCTTGAGACAACAGCTTGCTCCTTTATCAGGAGTAACTTCCTTGTTCCGTGTTACATTTGGCTTTAACTACCTGTTGAAGACACAGCTTTCCTGTGACTAACTGCTTGGATCAACAAAGATAAACTGTTATAGATAGAAAAAAGCAGCAATAACTCTGTCTGGAATAAACTATTAAAGGACAAGGACAAACTTTTATATAGGAATTGAAAGCAATTAGCCATGTCTGGAAATACAGAAACTCAAAATTTCATGAACAATACTGTTTTGACATCTGCTTAAATTCTGGCAAGCAGTTGACCCTGTGGCAGTAAAGCAGCCAGAATTTAAGCAGATGTCAAAACAGTATTGTTCATGAAATTTTGAGTTTCTGTATTTCCAGACATGGCTAATTGCTTTCAATTCCTATATAAAAGTTTGTCCTTGTCCTTTAATAGTTTATTCCAGACAGAGTTATTGCTGCTTTTTTCTATCTATAACAGTTTATCTTTGTTGATCCTTTCAATCCATGAATAGTTATTAAAGTATAGTTATAAATTCAAGGCTCAAGAGCATAGTAGTGAAGGATCCTAGCATTGTTGGATGTGTGTAACTTCAAATGAGACATTAAGTGAAGATTCATTGACTTGTTCATGTGAATGGTACACTTCCACTAGTTAAAATGAAACACAATTCTTTTGTTGTCCTGGTCAATATTCCTCCCTGAAACAAACTCATTCATTTACAGTTTGAGACTTTGCCGTAGATAATTAGATTGCTGTACATAAACCATAGAATCCCTAAATTGTAGGAGGAGGCCATTTGGCCCATTAAATCTACACTGACCCTCCAAAGAGCATCCGACCCAGACCCAAGCCCTACCCAATTCCTGTAATCCTGCATTTCCCATGGCTAATCCACCTAGCCTGCACACCCCTGGACACTATGGGCAAATTAGTATGGCATATCCAGCTAACCTGCACATCTTTGGACTGTGGGATGAAACCAAAGCACCCAGAGGAAACCCACGCAGACGTAGGGAGAATGTGCAAACTCCACACAGACAAAAAAGCACAGAAATCTGGAGCAGGGCTCTTGTGGGATAGTGGTAACATCCTAATCTTTTAGCCAGGAGGCCTAGTTTCAAGATCCACCTGCCCTGGAAATGTATCATAACGCATCTGGACTGTTTAATTCAGAAAAAAATACGAAGTGGAGCAGATTGGGAGGAGATGGCCTAGTGGTGCTATCCCTAAACTATTAATCCGGTGAGTTAAGTAATGTTCTGGGGACCTGGGTTGGAATTCTGGCAGTCATCCAAAGTGGGAGAATGGTGGGATGATTGATTTGTGACAAGGACTCTTTTGTGGCACAGTGGTAGCTTCACTTTTACCCCTGAGCCGGAAAGCCTGGGTTCACAGCACATAAATTGATTAAAAATATCCACAATCTAGAGCAGGGCGTGTCTTTCAAGAAAAAAAAGGGACCAGAAATCCCTATCATTTCCTACCTCCCCACCCACTGCTAATAATCAACTGTAATGTGTGCACAACTTTGGCTGAGAAGAAGATTAGGGTGAATCCAAAGAGATTCTTTAAGTATGTTAAAGGAAAAAGAATAACTAGAGAGAGAATAGAACCCCTCAAGGACCAAAGTGGACATGTATGTATGAAACCGCAAGAGATGGGTGAAGTCCTCAATGAATACATCTCCTCTGTGTTTCATAGAATCCCTACAGTGTAGAAACAGGCCCTTTGGCCCAACAAGTCCACACTGAACCTCAGAGCATCCCACCTAGACCCATTCCCCATAACCCGCCTAATCTACACCTCCCTGAACACTATGGGCAATTTAGCATAGCCAATCTACCTAACCTGCACATCTTTGGACTGTGGGAGGAAACCGGAGCACCCGGAGGAAACCCACGCGGACACGAGGAGAACGTGCAAACTCCACACAGACAGTCGCCCGAGGCTGGAATTGAACCTGGGTCCCTGGTGCTGTGAGGCAGCAGTGCTAACCACTGTGCCATTGTGCTGCCCCCAGTCTCCTGTGTGTTTATCTTGGGGTCAGTCCATATCACAATACAGGAGGAGTTGGAAGTATTAGAATGTGCAAAGGTGGATAAGTCTCCTGGTCCTGATCAGGTATATCCAAGAACCCTGCAAGAGGCTAGGGAGGAAACTGCGGGGACCCTGTTTGATATCTTTGCATCATCGTTAGCCATGGGTGAAGTCCCAGAAGACTGGAGGGGAGCAAATGTTGCGCCCTTATTTCAAGAAGGGCTGCAAAGAAAAACCTGGGAATTATAGACCAGTAAGCTGAACATCTGTGGTAGGTAATATACTTGAGAAGATTCTGAGGGATAAGATATATATATATATATATATATATATAATATATGCATTGGAAAGACAGGGTTTGTTTAGGAGTAGTCAGCATGGCTTTGTGCATGGGAGCTCATGCCTCACAAATTTGTTAGAGTTCTTTGAAGTGATCAGGAAGGCTGATGAGGGCAGGGCAGTAGAGGTAGTCTATATGGATAGATTATGAGGCCTTTGATTAGGTTCCACGTGGTAGGCTGCTCTGGAAGATTAGATCAGATGGAATCCAGGGAGAGCTGGCAAATTGGATGCACAATTGGCTTGATGGTAGGAAGCAGAGGGTAATGCTGGAAGGATGCTTGTCTGACTGGAGGTCTATGAATAGTGGTGCGCCTCAGGCGTCGGTGCTGGGCCCATTGCTGTTTGTTATCTATATTGATAATTTGGATGAAAATGTACAAGGCATGATTAGTAAGATTGTCAATGACACTGAAATAGGCGGTATCGTGAACAGTAAGGAAGGTTATCAGAAGTTGCAGCAGGATCTTGATCATCTGAGGAAGTGGGCCAAGAAATGGCAAATGGAGTTTAATATAGATAAGTTTGGGGTGTTGCATTTTGGAAAGTCAAATCAAGGCAGGAGTTTCATGGTGAATGGTAGGGCCTTAAGGAGTGTAGTGGAAGAGAGGGTCCTTGGAGTTCAGGTGCAAGGTTGCCTGAGAGTGGAGTCACAGATAGACAGGGCAGTGAAGCCGGCTTTTGGCACACTGGCCTTCATCAGTCAGGGCATTGAGTATAGAAGTTCGGAAGTTATGATGCAGTTATACATGACGTTGGTGAGGCCGCACTTGGAGTATTGTGTTCAGTTTCGGCCATCTTGCTATAGGAGGGATGTTCTTAAACTGGAAAGAGTGCAGAAGAAATTTACGAGGATGTTGCCAGGTCACAATAGACTGAGCTATAGGGAGAGGTTGGACAAGCTATGACTTTTTTCTTTAGAGCGTTGGAGACCGATGGGGGAATCTTATAGAAGTGTGTAAGAGAGGTACGGACAGGGTGAATGCACTCAGTCTTTTTCTCAGGGTTGGGGAATCGAGGACTAGAGGGTATCAGTTTAAGCTAAGACGGGAAAGAATACATGGGAACCTGAGGGGCAACTTTTTTACACAGGGTGGTATGCATATGGAATGAGCAGCCAGCAGAAGTGGTTAAGGCGGGTACATTAACAACATTTAAAAGGCATTTTGACGAATACATGGATAGGAAAGGTTTAGAAGGATATGGGACAAGTGCAAGGAAATGGGATTCGCGTGGATGGACATTTTGGTCGGCACGGACCAGTTCCGGCCAAAGGGCCTGTCTCTGTTGCTAGGAATAAAGAAAAGAAACTGACCAAGGTGAGAGCAGCTAACACCACATACTATAGTCAATTGGGTCTATTATGCACTGCCAAAATGTGAACTGTGCTTTATCCACTCAGCCAGTGCTAAATGTTTTAAAATTAATCTGAGATTAGCTGAGGCCAGAAAAGGCAATCCCCTGTTGCCCTCAGGAAGATGGTAGTAACCCAACTTCTCGAACCAAACTGCTGTTGAATACCTTATTGTGATTGGACTTGAAAAGTTAACATTTGATTGTGAAATATCTAGTGACATCTGCAGGATGTGATGAATTGCTACTTAAATGAGAGTTTTTATTTTTAAGTTTTCCACAAATCTAACTGCACTATTTTTAATCTTTCTTTGAAAGCCTTTTTTCCTGTCTGTGGCATGTGTGCTAGTTGTATAATTAGGGTTAAGTGTTTACAGGTTGGGGGGCATTGATTAAATCATTACCTATGCACACATCCCATGGGACCTAGGGGTTTTATAGAAAATGGATAATGTGGGCCAGAAGATCTGGGTTCCTGTCCCACCTTACCTGGAGGTGTGTTGTGACACGTGAACAGGCTGATTTTTAAAAAGAATTAAATTTCACATGGGTCTTATAGAGCAGCTCTTGTGAGATAATTGTGTCCCTCTGGGACAGAAAATCTGTCCAGTGGCAGTCATAATGTGTTCGAACAAGTTGTTGAAATACTTTATCACTGGGGCCATTTAGGCTTACTTGTCATTGGAAAGCTAGCAGAAGTCTGTTGATAAAATGACACTTAACTGATATTCGTGGTTTGTAACATAGATTAGGAGCAGGAGTAGGTCATTTGGCCCTTTGAGCCTGTTCCATCATTCAGTATAATCATGGATGAATGTCCAACTCAATACCCTGTTTCCACTTTGTTCCCATACTTTTTGATCCCTATGGAATCATAGCGTCGTATAGCATGGACGCCGACCCTTCAGTCCAACTCGTCTGAGCTGATCAGGTATCCAAAACTGAACTAGTCACATTTGCCTGCATTTGGCCCATATCCTTCTAAACTGTTCCTAATCATGTACCTATGCAAATATCTTTTAAATGTTTTAAATGCACCCACCTCTACCTCTTCCTCTGGCAGCTCATTCCATAAACTTACTCCCTTTGTGTGGAAAAAGTTGCCCTACAGGTCCCTTTTCAATCTTTCCCCAATCACCTTAAAACTATGCCGTCTAGTTTTGGCCTCCCCTATTCTTGGTAAACAACTTTGGTGATTCACTTTATCTGTCCCCTCATGATTTTATGAACCTCTGTAAGGTTTCCCCTCAGCCTCCGATACTCCAAGGAGAAATGTCCCAGCCTATCCAGCCTCTCCTTATAATTCAAACCCCCCTGTCCCAGAATTATATCCAAGTCCTGCCTTTTTGAAAATATTCAATGTTTTGGCCTCAAACAGTATATATGGCAGAGAATTCAACAGGTTCACCATTCACGGTGAAGAAATTTCTCCTCATCTCAGTCCTAAATGAACTGCCCTATATCCTCAAACTGTGACTCTTAGTTCTGGATTCCACAGTCATCGGGAACATTCTTCCTGTATTTACCCTATTTAATCCTGTTAAAATTTTATTGGTGTCTGTGACCTTTAAAGCCAGGAGCTAAGCACTTGTCTAAAACAAAAAAGGATTGAGTTCTGGTCTCTTCACTAACTAACTGCAAGACGTTTAGCAGAAGGTCTATTTTTAGAATTTTAATTTAAAATAATCTCTTTTTGTTGTGAGCATTTATGATAAAAGCATTGAATTTGCCAGTTTTCATGTGTAATACACCATAAACATTTATGCCTAAAAATGGTGCTTTTTGTTTTAAACTAAGAGTTGCAGAAGAAAAATTGGAAGAAAGCCAATGGATGGTAGCTGAGAAGGAAAAGCTCTTGGAAAAGTTATCCGATGAATGCAAAAGAGTGAAGAATGAACTCTACGAACAAGGTCGACGAGGAAAGAGGTACTGATCAACAGTGAAATGGTCAGAATAATGTTTTGTTAAATTAAATGCAATTCATGCCTAATACCAGCTGCTGTTGTTATTGAATTGTACAGCAGCAGTTTAGAAGCTTGCCTTGGTGACTTTCTTTTTCAGGTTGTTCTTTGAAATTCAATAAACAGAGAGGCTTGTTCACACCACCCAAATTTCCATTGGTATTCTGCTAAATTAGTTAAAGTTTTATTTTTATGTGGAATAAAAGCTCAAAAAAGAATTCTGCAGTTAGAGAAATTCAGATGCCTGAGAATAGTGCTGACATACATATTTTAAGTAAGTCTTGATTCTTGAGTTTTGATAGGTATTGTGGTCGTTGAGGAAAACAGGTATAATGTGGTTTATTGAACTCTGTAAACATTTCAGTTTGGAAAGTTTCCAGTCTGAAAACAAGGGAGGATACTTCAGGGTCTCTGTACGAGATTAGCAATTGACAATGAAGTTGAAAGGAACAAGTGATTTGTTGGAAAATGGAGCGATAGAGATGTACAGCACAGAAACAGATCCTTCGGTCCTGCTCTTCCATGTCGACCAGATAGCCTAAATAAATCTAGTCCCATTTGCCAGCATTTGGCCCATATCCCTCTAAAGCCTTCCTATTCATATACCCATTCGGATACCTTTTAAATGTTGTAATTGTACCAGCCTTCTGTTGTTCCAGCTTTGAGTTGTTTTCAGCGGCGGGAGTCTGGGAGAAAGCGCGAGGGCAGCCTGGGAAGGTAAGCTTTTTGGTTATAAAAGTCTTGGCTCGCGTGACTGCGGCCTTTCAGTTGTTTTCAGCAGTGGGAGTCCAGGAGTAAGCGCGAGGGCAACCTGGGAAGGTAAGCTTCCACCCAATAAATTTGGGAGTTAACTAATACCCGAGACACGACACGCGTAGTGTGTCCCACCCTCCTGTAACCTAATAATAACGACTAAATGTGGTGAGCAGGTAAGCTATTTGCATTTTTTTTCCCTCATCTTTGTTATCTTTCGGGTTGGTCACCTAGACGCCAAATCTTCTGGGAGCGGGTCGGAAGGCAAAGCCGGAGTCTGTTTGAGTATATAACGGAGTAGATTTACTCGTGCAGAGAACACTGTGAAACTTAAAAAAAAAACAAAAAAAAACTATTTAATTTTAAATAATTAACTAAGTAGAGATGGCAGGCCAGGTGATATGTTGTAGCTGTATGATGTGGGAGCTGGCTGATCCCATTGAGAACGGCAGTGACCACATCTGCAGCAAGTGTTGGCTGCTTGAAGAGCTCTGGCTCAAAATTGATGAGCTGGAATCCGAACTCCAAACACTGCAGCACATCCGGGAGGGGGAGAAATACCTGGATGCTGTGTTCCAGGACACAGTCACACCTGGTAGATTAGCTAATGTTACTTCGATTGGCAGGCAGGGACAGCAATGTGTGACTGCGAGTGAGGCAGGTAGAGGGACCCTGCAGACAGGATCACAGGAGCCGCAGCACTTGACACTGTCCCACAGGTATGAGGCACTTGCTCCCTGCGTGGATGAGGAATAGGGCTGCAGGAAGGATGAGTCAACTGACCAAGGCACCATGGTCCAGGAGGCCATTCAAGAGGGGGGAGCGAAATGACAGATTGTAGTTGTAGGGGATTCCATCATCAGGGGGACAGACAGTATCCTTTGCGAGCAGGATAGAGAATCCCGCGTGGTTTGTTGCCTGCCCGCAGCCAGGGTGCGAGACATCTCTGACCGGCTTGAGACGATACTAGAGAGGGGAGGGGAGGATCCAGTTGTTGTGGTCCACATAGGTACCAACAACATAGGCAGGACTAGGAAAAAAGACCTGTTTCGGGATTGTGAAAAGCTAGGAACAAAATTAAAAAATGGGTCTTCAAGGGTCATAATCTCTGGATTGCTGCCCGAGCCACGTGCAAATTGGTACAGGGAGGCCAGGATCAGGGAAGTAAACACGTGGCTAAAAGAGTGGTGTGGGAAAGAGGGTTTCCTTTTCATGGGGCACTGGCATCAGTTCTGGAACAGGAGAGATCTATACCGCTGGGATGGACTCCACCTGAACAGGGCCGGGTCCAGTGTTCTGGCGAAAAGGGTAAAAAGGGTGTTTAATAAGCCTTTAGACTGGTAAGTAGGGGGGAAGGGAGAAGTGAGCGTAGAGGGACAATAACGATTCATGTAAGGCAAAGCAGCAGGTTGGCAGGTGACAAGGAAGCTTCAACTCCATTGAAAATTAGGAAAAATGTTAAAGAGAAGGAGAACTCAAGAGCTGTTAGTAATGGAGGTGATAGGACCCAAAAAGAAGGTGCAAAAACTGGCATAAGGGCAATTTATCTGAATGCTCGGAGCATTCGAAACAAGGTAGATGAGTTGACGGTGCAAATCATGGCAAATGGGTGTGACTTAGTGGCTATTACGGAGACATGGTTACAGGATGGTCATGGCTGGGAGTTAAATATCCAGGGTTATCAAACTGTTTGGAAGGACAGACAGGAATGTAAGGGAGGTGGTGTTGCTCTGATTTTTAAAAATGATATCAGGATAGTTGTGAGAGATGATATAGGTTCTACTGAACAAAACGTTGAATCGATTTGGGTGGAAATTAGGAATAGCAGGGAGAAGAAGTCACTGATAGGTGTGGTCTATAGGCCAACAAATAATGACACTGTGGTGGGGCGGGGACTAAGCATAGAAATAGCTAATGCATGTAAAAATGGTACAGCAATTATCATGGGGGATTTTAATCTACATATCAATTGGTCAAACCAGGTCGGTCATAACAGCCTTGAGGAGGGGTTCATAGAATGCATCCGCGATAGCTTCCTTGAACAATATGTAATGGAACCTACGAGGGAGCAAGCTATCCTAGATCTAGTCCTGTGTAACGAGACGAAGAATTAATGATCTCACAGTTAGGGATCCTCTCGGAAGGAGCGATCACAGTATGGTCGAATTTAAAATACAGATGAAGCGTGAGGAGGTTAAATCCAGTACCTATGCCCTGTGCTTAAACAAAGGAGACTATGAAGGAATGAGGAAGGAGTTAGCTAAGGTAGAATGGGAGCAAAAACTTTATGGTGAGTCAATTGAAGAACAGTGGAGGACTTTCAAAACAATTTTTCACAGTGCTCAGCAGAAGTATATTCCAGTGATAAGGAAGAACTATAGGAAAAGAGGGAGCCAGCCATGGATGTCTAAGGAAATAAAGGAAAGTATCAGATTGAAAAAAAAACACATACAAAAAAGCAAAGATTAGTGGGAAACGAATAGACTGGGAAATCTTTAAAGGCCAACAGAAAGCCACAAAAAAAGTTATAAAGAAAAGTAGGATAGTTTACTCTCGTAATCTAGCTCAGAATATAAAAACAGGCAGTAAAAGTTTCTATAAATATGTAAATTATAAAAGAGTGGCAAAGGTATTGGTCCTTTCGAGGATGAGAAGGCCAATTTAATAACTGGGAATGAGGAAATAGCCGAGACATTAAACAGTTATTTCGTGTCGGTCTTCACAGTGGAAGACACAAATAACATGCCGAAAACTAATGGCAAAAAGGTTATAGCAGGTGAGGACCTAGAAACTATCATCATTGCTAAGGAGGCAGTGTTGGGCAAGCTAATGGGGCTAAAGGTGGACAAATCTCCTGGCCCTGATGAAATGCATCCCAGGGTACTAAAAGAGGTGATGGGGGAAATAGCAAATGCACTAGTTATTATTTACCCAAAATTCTCGGACTTGGGTGGCTCCCGCAGATTGGAAAACAGCCAATGTGACGCCACTGTTTAAAAAAAGGAAGTAGACAAAAGGCAGGTAACTATAGGCCAGTTAGCTTAACTTTGGTAGTGGGGAAAATGCTTGAATCTATTTTTAAGGAAGAAATAGCAAGATATCTGGATATAAATTGTCCCATTGGGAACACCCAGCATGGGTTCATGAAGTGTAGGTCATGTTTAACTAATTTGGTGGAATTCTTTGAGGACATTACTTGCATGGTGGACAATGGGGAACCTGTGGATGTGGTGTATCTGGATTTCCAGAAGGCATTTGACAAGGTGCCACACCAAAGGCTGCTACATAAGATGAAGTTGCACGGTATTACAGGTAATGTATTGGCATGGATAGAGAATTGGTTGGCCAGTAGAAAGCAGAGTAGGGGTAAGTGGGTGTTTTTCTGGTTGGCGGTCAGTGGCTAGTGGTGTGCCTCAGGGATCAATGTTGGGACCGCAATTGTTTACAATTTACATAGATGATTTGGAGTTGGGGACTAAGTGTGGTGTGTCAAAATTTGCAGTTGACACTAAGATGAGTGGTAGAGCAAAGTGTGCAGAAGACACTGAAAGTCTACAGAGGCATATAGATAGTCTAAGTGAGTGGGCAAAGGTCTGGCAGATGGAGTACAATGTTGATAAGTGTGAGGTCATCCATTTTGGTAGGAATCACAGCAAAATGGACTGTTTTAAATGGTGAAAAATTGCAGCACGCTGCTGTGCAGAGAGACTTGGGTGTCCTTGTGCATGAATCGCTAAAAGTAGGATTGCAGGTGCAGCAGGCGATTAAAAAGGCAAATGGAATTTTGTCTGCCATTGCTCGAGGGATGGCATTTAAAAACAGGGAGGCCATGCTGCAGCTGTATAGGGTCCTGGTGAGGCCACACCTGGAGTACTGTGTGCAGTTTTGGTCTCCTTACTTGAGAAATAAAGGGAAGCAGATGTAGGGCTGAGGTCAGGAGGAACTTCTTCACCCAAAGGGTTGTGAATCTGTGGAATTCCCTGCCCAGTGAAGCGGTTGAAGCTACCTCGCTGAATGCTTTTAAGGCAAGTCTCGATAAATTTTTGAACAGTAAAGGAATTAAGGGTTATGGTGAGTGGGCTGGTAAGTGGAGCTGAGTCTCAAAAGGATCAGCCATGATCTTATTAAATGGCGGGGCAGGCTCGAGGGGCCAGATGGCCTACTCCTGCTCCTAGTTCTTATGTTCTTATGTCCTCCACTTCCTCTGACAGCTCATTCCATACACGCACCACCATTTGCATGGAAATATTACCCCTTAGGTCCCTTTTAAATCTTTCCCCTCTCACCTTAAACTTATGCCATCTAGTTTTGGACTCCCAACCCCAGGGAAAAGACCATGTCTATTTACCCTATCCATGCCTGTCATGATTTTATAAACCTCAGTAAGGTCACTCCTCAGCCTCTGACATTTCCGAGGAAATGGCCCCAGCCTATTCAGCCGCTCCCTATAGCTCAAACCCTCCAACCCTGGCAACATCCTTCTAAGTCTTTTCTGAACCCTTTCAAGTTTCACAATGTTCTTCCTATAGCCAGGAGACCAGAATTGCACACAGTATTCCAGGAGTGGCCTAACCAATGCCCTGTACATCTGCAACATGACCTCCCAATTCCTATACTCATTGCACTGACCAATAAAGGCAAGCATGCCAAACGCCTTCTTCACTACGCTATCTGATGCATCTAAAGAAATTAGAAGGTCTTATTTTTCTACTTTTAAACATTTTTTCCCAACGTATCAAGCCACATAGTGTCATGCTTGACATTTATGGCAGATGAAACCAAAAGTGTTTGTCATTTTGTCTATGGAACATTTTCTGGATGAGAAAAGTGTTAATGTTTTTGGGTTTTAATTACTTTCTAACAGTTAGAAGAAAGAGTTCAGAATTCAGGTGGCTTGGAAAAGAGACCTGAGCTTCCATTTAATATTTACTTGGGGAACTGACTGGGTGTAATTATAAAAGATTGGTCGATTTTAATGACACCTGGAATGCCAAAAAAAAGGCAAATAATCTGCACCTTGTGTTGGAGAGGGAACCACTGTTTTTGAGAAACTTAAAAAGATGGAGAACAGGTTTTACCAATTAGATCAGATTGGTGAGATTATGTGGGTGGTGTTGCATATTACTTGAAACTTGATTTAGCATATGTGACAAACTTGCATGTGGATGTTTGACAAAAACAAATTGGACAAGCTGTGATACACTTTTAAAAAAAATTGGCCGATTGATATTGTTTTCAAATAAAGAATAACAGCTTGGGAGACAGGACTGAGCTAGAACAAAATTCAAAAAAAGTCGCCTTTTATGAGAAGAGAAAGAGTATAGAAATAAATATTTTGATGGGAGAAGTACAATGTGTTTCACAGAAAACGTTTGATTTGCGTGAACTTCACACATACTTTTACTCTGTCCTAGAGATTTAAAGCTAGAACATATCTGTCATTTTGGAAAAATAAACATTTCTGTACTTCAGGAATATATAACTGAAGTAACGTAAGTGCAACTTGTTTTTAATGTTCTAAATAGAGCTGAACAACAAAGAAATGAAGCCCTTTATAATGCTGAGGAACTTTCTGCTGCTTTCAAACAATACAAGGAAAAGACCACGGAAAAGCTTTTAATGGTGAGGGAGGATATGCCTTAATTTTTCAATGTATTAGACTTGCAGAAATGTTTAATTTATTTATCTTCTTTTATTATAGTTTCAAGAAAATGAAGAGGAATTGCAGAGGCGCCTGGATCACTATGACAAAGACAGAGCAGAGTTATTTGAGAAATGTACAATACTAGAAAAAGAGTTGGAGAGCAAGAATGAGGAAATCAGGTTAACTCTTAAATGCATTGACCTCAATAGAAAAGTATTAATTAAATATATTTTCTTTTTTCTTCAATTTTCTTCCTTTTTTCTACTTTGCTGTTGTCCTGAATATGTCGCCATTTGTATACAGTTCCAGTCACCATGACCGTGACTCTCCTAGTGTCTCTTTAAAGTGGCTGTTCATCATGTGTAGATAGAGAATGAGATTTGCACTATTGAAGCTAATCCCAGTCCTTTCTCATTCAAACATTCACATGCTAACCCATAATGTAGTAGGGGTCGATGGAGAAAGTTTGGGAGATTAAACTACTAATCGAAATGATTTTTGCATGTTTTTCTTTTTCCCTCCTTAACCTGAGAGTGTTTGTTGACTGATTGTAACTTATTACTTTATAATACCCACTTCTGACACCTTAGCAAATACATTTTGAAAATCTAACTAACCTGGGTACTACCTCAGAAATGCTAACAGATTTGTCAAACAGAAATTGCCCTTTTAAAACTGCAACTTCAACTCATCATAATATGATTTTACAAGTGCTGTATACCTGACGCTTTCAAATGTTCCAAATAATAGATTTTAACATTTCCCTGCTTTCTTTTGCAAAACAATAATCTTCTTCCATTAATTCTCCAACTGCTTTTGTTTATAAAGCACTTTTAACATAATAAACTGTCCCAAGATGCTTCTCTGAAGCATAATAAAACAAAGCATGACTCTGAGGCACATCAGGAAATGTTAGGTGAAAAAATGTTTAGGTTTTAAGGATTGTCTTCACGAAAATGAAGTAAGGAGGGAATTCTGGGGCTCAGGGTCCAGACAACTGAAGGTATGATCACCAATAGTGGATGATTAAAATCAGGATGTTTAAGGGTCCAGAATAAATGAGTGAAGATACCTCTGAAGGCTTGGAGTTTGGAGCGAAAGGATGTTAGAGATGAGAATGGGCCAAAGCCATAACAGGATTTGAAGCAAGGATGAGAATCAAAGTACCACTTGACCAAGTGCCAGTGTACGTCACTGAGTATGGGGATGTTGGGGAAATGGATATTGGTACCTTTAACTTCTTTTGTGACCTCCATTATCAGTTTTCCCACGGGAGAAGGGGATGTTTGGTTCCTTAGCAGGATATATCTGTTGTGCTTTATGAATTAGTTCTTTTGATGTTTGCCATTTGAACATAAGATGTCACATATTTTAATCTGGTTTCCTCATCTACTGTATCCAAATCATCTTCAGTCTGCTTATACACAGAAAGCCTCGGTTATGAGGAGAGACTGGATGGCCTGGGTTTATTTTCCTTGAAGCAGAGGAGGCTGGGTGGGATCTAATTGAAGTTTACAAAATTATGAGGTACAGACAGGTTAGATTGTGAGAATCTTTCCCCCGTGGAAGACATGTCTGAGACCAGAGGGCAAATTTAAGGTGAGGAGTAGGTTGTTTCAAGGAGATCTGAGAAAAAAAAAATCACCCTAGGTGGTAGAAAAATGGAATGCACTGCCTGAGACAGTGGTGGAGGCAGATACAAAACAAAAATTAGCATCTGTTGGAGCAGTTAAAATGCCAGGATACAGTAGGCTATGAACCAAATCGAGGTAAAAGGGATTATATAGATTGGTCTTTTTTGGTCAACACAGCCATGGTAGGCTAAATGATCCTTTATGCTGTTACGTGATGTACCTTTAAGAAAAATTTCTTCTGTCATGTTTCTTTTGAAAGTAAAGTGTGAAGTTGTAAACTTGGAGCTGAACTGTCTGCTCTGAGCCCAGTCAGCTTTGGTTTCTTTAAAAAGTTGGAACAATAGAAGCAGCATGAAATGGCAGGGTCAAGCTCGAACAAAAACCAGGATTTTAGTTTTGGCTTTCAGCAGCTTCTGGGGTCTTGAAGCTGGACCTGGAAGCTGTTACTCCTCTGTCTGTACCGGCTAATAACTTGGGTTCTCTTTCTGCTGTTAGAATTGCATGTGAGACAATCTATTTTACTGAATTTGCCTTTGCCAAGGGTGTATTTATGAGAGGTAACTATATTGGAACAAAGTCGGAAGTCACACAACAGCAGGTTATAGTCCAACAGTTTTATTTGGAATCTCACAAGCTTTCGGAACCTGCATCCCCATCATCAGGTGCAGTGAGAGAGCAGGGCACATGGACACAGAGTTTACATGCAGAGAGATCAAGGGCAGAGAGATCAAAAGATCATACAACTGGTCAAGGATGAAGCGGATGAGTTGTAGGATGGTGTTTGGCAATTGGTAGTTGTTGGTATTGAGTGCTGAGGCTGCTGCAGCAATGCCTTTGTTGTGGGGCATGTTGGCATAGAGTGTTCGTTTGCAGATACATTCTATTTTGTTCAAAAAAGCCACAACTTGTACTCACAGTCAGTCAGTGTGGCATCTTATAAATTCCAGCTTTTGGAATAAAACCAGCCTGATTCCGGTTAAAACCCTGTGACCGATTCTGAATAAAGCCTCAAATGTACAATTTAGTGTCTGACCTGAGATGTCACCTTTTGTATATTCCTATGTCTCTGCCTGATTGTCATGACAGCACAGCACTGATATTGACTTTATAAACACTTTACATAGCGTCTAACACACTTGTTCACCTGCAGAGACCTGACAATCCACTCATACCAGTTGTATGATCTTTTGATCTCTCTGCCTATAAACTCTATGTCTGTGTGCCCTGTTCTCTCACTGCACTTGTCGAAGGGGCCCTGCTCCAAAAGCTTGTATGATCCAAATAAACATATTGGACTATAACCTGGTGTCGTGTGACTTCTGACTTTGTCCACCCCCATCCAACACCGGCACCACCACATATATTGGAACAGTTGCTGAGTTTAGTAGTTAAATAATTTATTAATTTTTAAGTTTTCCAAAAAGATTAAGTCATTCTGATTCTTCTTTCTTTTGTTTGTATTTTAACCATTGTGTAAAAGTAAAGTGCGTTTTGTTTCAAGCCTAGTAATTTGACCAATCAAATTGCATATGGAACACAATGCCTTACACTTGCCTTTAAGAATAAGAAAAAAGTTGGGGTCTAGGCTATCTTTCTAATATATTTTGAGGGGATTGGTCTTGTCCCTAAAAATGCTGTATTACTTTGACTGAAAGGCTTCCAAACTCAGTCCAAAGTTCTCTAGAAACTTGCTTATTACAGATTTGTTGTCTCATTTTGTACTAATAAACATTACCTAGCATATTCTCCAGTTGGTGGATCAATATACTAATCCAGCAAATTATCTTGAATGCCTTCCATGACCTTGTCTTCCAAACAACAACTACAAATTTGGTTTTCCCAGTCTACATTATTATCAGATCAAATTCATTTATTTCTAACTGCTGGTAATTCATCTATTTTTCCCAAAGATTATTCTGTGTATCCAAGAAGCATGACATTGTTGTTAAATCATTAATTAATAACAAATTAACTTCACTAGCCATATAAATACGATGGCTACAAGAGAAGCTTAGGGCTGGGAATTCTGTATCAAGTAAGTCACTTCTTGAATTTCCAATTTCACCATCTACAATGCACAAAACTGAGAACATGATAGGCTACGCTCCGCTTATTTTGATGTGCGCAGCTCCAACAACACTCTTGACAAAGCAATCAACCTGATCAACATCTCATCCAATGCCTTTTCAAAGTTCACTTCCTTGAACATTGGCACACAGGGCAGTAGCATACACCATCCACAAGATGCACTGTAGTAATTCGTCTAGCCCCCTTTGATAGTACTGTCCAACATCTGCCGTCTACCACAGAGAAAGATAATGCATACATTGAACGCTACCTGTCCAAGTCACACACTTGGTACTGTGTCATCATTCCTTCACTACTGTTGGACCAAATTCCTCAAACTCCCCTTCTAACAGCACTGTGGCTGTTCCTGCAGCAGTTAGACTTCAGTGGTTGAAGAATTGGCTCACTGCCACCTTTTCAAAGTGATGCGGAGTTGGAGAATGACTGGTGGCATTGTCAGTGAAGCTTGCATTCTTTTAATAAAACTTTTAAAATTAATTCAGTGTGTATATAGGGCAATTAAGTGTGAAGTAGTTTCTGAAATACATGCAATAATTGGCATACAAGTAATATTTATAATTTTTCTTTTGTTTGCAGGATCATAACGGGACAGTCTTGTGATGTGAAGTTGGTTCAGAAGGATCTGGAGGCAAAAAATGCAGGGCTGTTTTCAATTTTGTCTGATTCCAAAGAAAAGATTAAGATGTTAGAAAGTGAACTCACTGACAAAGAGGCTATTTTAAAAGACAGAGATGCCTTGAGGGTAGAGAATGCAGGACTAAGAGTACTTATAACTTCCCAAAGTGAAAAATTGCTTCAGATCAATAAAGAACTTGAGGTCACCAAATTGGAGATGAAGAACTTGGAGTCAGTTTTACAACTGGAACAGACACAAAGTGAAGAGGTAAACTAAAAATTGAATATTTAACTGTCAGCCTGAGACCAACCTTGCACATACTGTTTTTTTACATTGTAACTATACTTTCAGCTCAAGCCTTTAATAGACTTGAATAATGCTAACACCTTGTACAATATGAGACATAGTCTGCACTGCGAGCTGGTGTTTTCCTGTTCAGGTGTTTCTGGAATTGTGATTGCTGAATGTGCATGTTGCCTTGCTTTTCACCTTTTCTTGCTTTCCCATCCTTGGTGCAGTGTCTTTGGTTCTGAAGGTCATAGGTTCAAGCCCACTCATAGTCATAGAGATGTACAGCACGAAACAGACCCTTTGTTCCAACTTGTCCATGCTGATGAGATATCCTGAATTAATCTAGTCCCATTTGCCAGCATTTGGCCCATAACCCTCTTAAACCCTTCCTATTCATATACCCATCTAGTTGCCTTTTAAATATTATAATTGTACCAGCCTCCACCTCTTCCTCTGGCAGCTCATTCCATACACGCACCACTCTCTGCGTGAAAAAGTTGCATCTTGGGTGCCTTTTAAATCTTTCACCTCTCGCCTTAAACCTACGCCCTGTAGTTTCGGATTCCCCCCACCCCAGGGAAAATACCATGTCTGTTTACCGTTTGCTGCCTCTCATGGTTTTGTAAGCCTCTATAAGGTCCCCCCTCAGCCACCAATACTCCAGAGAAAATAGCCCCAGCCTATTCAGCCTCTCCCCATAGCTCAAACATTCCAAACCTGGCAACATTCTTGTAATTTTTTTCTGAACCCTCAAGTTTCACAACATCCCTCCTTATAGCAGGGAGACCAGAATTGCATATAGTATTCCAAAAGTGCCTAACCAATGTCCTGTACAGCTGCAACGTGACCTCCCAGCTCCCATACTCAATGCACTGACCAATAAAGGAAAGCATACCAAAAGCCGCCTTTACTATCCTATCTAACTGCGACTCTACTTTCTTGGAACAATGAACCTGCACCCCAAGGTCTCTTTGTTCAGCAACATTCCCCAGGACCTTACCATTCAGTGTATAAGTCCTGCCCTGATATTCCTTTCCAAATGCAGCACCTCAGTTATCTAAATTAAACTCCATCTGCCTCTTCTCAGCCCATTGACCCATCTGATCAGCGTCCCGTTGGACTCTGAGCTAACGTCCTTCGCTGTCCACGACATCACCAATTTTGGTGTCATCTGCAAACTTATTAGCCATGCCTCCTACGTTCACATCCAAATCATTTATATAAATGGCAAAAAGCAGTGGATCCAGCACCGATCCTTGTGGCACACTGCTGGTCACAAGCCTCCAGTCTGAAAAGCAACCCTCTCCACCACCCTCTGTCTTCTACCTTCAAGCCAGTTCTGTGTCCAAGTGGTTAGTTCTCCCTGTGTGATCTAACCTTGCTAACCAGTCTACCATGAGGAACCTTGTCAAATGCTCTGCCCTCATCAATTCTCTTGGTTATTTCTTCAAAAAACTCAAATCAAGTTAGTGAGACATGATTTCCCATACATAAAGCCATGCTGACTATTGCTAATCAGTCCTTGCCTTTCCAAATACATGTAAATCCTGTCATTCAGCGTTCCCTTCAACAACTTGCCTACCACCAATGCCAGGCTCACTGGTCTATAGTTCCCTGGCTTTTCCTTAACCTTTCTTAAAAAGTGCCACCATGTTGGCCAACCTCCAGTCTTCTGGCACCTCACCTGTGGCTATCGATGATACAAAATATCTCAGCCAGGGGCCCAGCAGTCACTTCCCTAGTTTCCCACTGAGTTCTAGGTTACTCCTGATTAGGTCCCGGGGATTTATCCACCTTTTTGAGTTTTAAGACATCCAGCACCTCATCCTCTGTAATATGGACATTTTTCAAGATGTTGCCATTTATTTCGCCATGTTCTATATCTTCTATAACCTTCTCTGCAGTAAACGCTGATGCGTAATAGTTGTTTAGTATCCCCCCCCCCCCCATTTCCTGTGGTTCCACACATAGGTGGCTTTGCTGATCTTTAAGTTACCATTTTGTCCTTAATGTATTTGTAGAATCCCTTTGGATTCTCCTAACTCTCTTTGCCCAAACTATTTCGTATCGCCTTTTTGCCCTCCTGATTTCCCTCTTAAGTATACACCTGCTGCCTTTATACTCTTCTAGGGATTCACTCGATGTCTGCTGTCTATACCTGATACATGCTTCCTTCCTTTTCTTGACCAAAACCTCAATTTCTCTAGTCATCCAGCATTCCCTCCACCCTATCAGCCTTGCCCTTCATCCTGACAGGAACATACTGTCTCTGGACTCTTGTTATCTCATGTTTTGAAGGTTTTCCATTTTCCAGCTGTCCTTTTGCCTGCAAAACTTCGCCCCCAATCAACTTTTGAAAGTTCTTGCCTAAAACCACCAAAATTTTAACTTTTAGACCCAGTCTATCCTTATCCATCTCGGTTTTAAAACCAATAGAATTATGGTCACTGGCCCTAAAGTGCTCCCCCACTGACACTTCAGTCACCTGCCCTGCCTTATTTTCCAAGAGTAAGTCAAGTTTAGAGCCTGCTCTAGTAGGTGCATCCACATACTGAATCAGAAAATTATCTTGTATACACTTAACAATTCCCTCTTCGTCCAAGCCCTTAACACACAGTCTACGTTTGGAAATTTAAAATCCCCACCGTAACCACCCTATTATTCTTACAAATAACTGAGATCTCCTTACAAATCTGTTTTTCAATTTCCTGCTGAATTCCTGCTACGCTACTAAGGAGTGTATAGTGCAATCCCAAGAAGTTGATCATCCCTTTCTTATTTCTCAGTTCCACCCAAATAACTTCCCAGGACCTATTCTCAGGAATATCCTCTGTGAGTACAGCTGTAATGTTATCCATAATCAAAAACGCCACTCCCCCTCCTCTCTTGCCTCCCCTTCTATCCTTTCTATCGCATCTGTACCCTGGAACATTAGGCTGCCAGTCCTGTCCATATCTGAGAGACGTCTCTGTAAATGCTATGATATCCCAGTGCAATGTTCCTAACCGTGCCCTGAGTTTATCTGCCTTACTTGTTAGGCCTCTTGCATTCAAATAAATGCAGTTTAATTTATCAGTTTTACCTCGTTCCTGACTGTTTGACTTGCTCCTTTTCCCAACCGTACCAATCAGATTGATCTCTTTCCTCACTATCTCCCTAACCTGCCTAGTGATGGTGACTAAAAGACAAACATTAACCAAGATACTGAGTAAAACACTCATTGTTTTGTCTCATTTTAAAAAAGTGGCATGGGACCTTTTATAGCTGAAATTTAGTGACACACCTTAATGACAGGGTCAGTTCAACAAGAAAGTACCCTGTCCACCCTGCATTGAAATATCAACCTTTTTGGTAGGCTCAAAGTCTTTAGGAATTCTGGGTAATCCAAGATGGAGGATGGGAAAAAGTTGTGACTGTAACAGCTGCTCCTTTTTTTTGAGGTATTTTCAACGTTGGAGCTGATTTCTTCATTCTAGGAGCAGTAATTTACTGTTTTGTAAGCTGTTGCACTGTTTTACAACTTTGGGTGGAGAAAGTATCAAAACAATGGAACTTTTAAAAGGAGGAAGAGAGATAAAGGTAGAGACCAAATGGAAAGTGACAAATGGAGAAAGGAACCTATACTGCTTCTGACCCAGTAGTGAACCTGCATAGCTACTGCCTGTGCTGTTTGATTTCAAGTATCTCTGGCCATTGGAATTTATCTAAGAAAAATTAACAAAAGGTGAAATTCACAGCTGACCTTGGAGAAACCTGTGTGGGAGAGCTCACAGCACGGGAGCAACTAAGTGGATAGTTTTTAAGTGTTATATTACTGTTACTTTTTGTTGTATATCTACAATACTGAGTAGAGTTGGTTTTTTTTGATTATATGTTTTATTGAGATCTATCTCAATTAAATTTTAAGAATATAAAACATAGGTACTAAGTTAGCCTGGAGCAGTGTTTTTAGAGCAATAAGACTGTGCTATTTTCTGGGTCTGTAGATTAAGGTGCAAAAATGGCCTTTAGTAGAGTGGTGTGCTCTTGTTGGATGTGGGAAATTAGGGAGAGTTTCCATGTCACTGATGATTATGTCTGAAGGAAGTGTGTCTGGTTGCGAATCCTGTTGGATTGCATGGATTGATTAGAGAGGCAGTTAGAGGCAATGAGGAGGTTGCAGAAGGTAGGGACTGTGATGGATGGCATTTGTATGAAGGGAGAAAAACCACAGATACAGTCAGGAAGATGGGTTACCCCCAGAAAATGTAGGAGAGGGAAACAGGTTATGCAGGAGTGTCAGTGACTATCCCCATCTGCAACAAGTATGCTGTTTTGGAAAATGTAGGGCGGTGATGGACTCTCAGGGGAATGTAGCACTGATAGCCAGGTTCCCGGTACTGAGGCTGGCTCTAATGTAACAAGGGGTATTTCGGGTTCCAAACGGTGATAGGGGACTCTCCCAGAGGCGCAAACTGACATTTCTGCGGCCGACAACGAGACATCAGAATGATGTGTTGCCTCCCTGGTATCAGGATCAAGAATATATTGGAGAAGGCGCAGAATATTCTGAAAGGGGAGAGGGACCAGCAGGAGATCATACTAATATACTGGTGGGCAGATTTGCTAAAGCTGCTTGGGAGGATTTAAACGAGTAAGGTGGGTGGGGTGGAATCTAGGGAGATAGTTTATTTATCAATTTTTTTCTATGGGAGTTTACTAGGTGCTTTACATTAAATAATGGTAATCACACTTTAAAAATGTTTCTCTGGCTGCCAAGCAATTTATGACATGGAAGGTGCAATATCAATACTGTATATCCTCATGTAAAAGTTGAGTTTCTGACTACAGGTAGAGTCTCATAGGGATGCGAGTGCAGTGGGCTGTGGCGACATATGTGGCAGAATTGGGTGATAAGTGTGCGAGGCCCATCTTGATGTCAAGGTCTTCTTGCTCCATCTTTTATGATTTTCACAAGTGCTGTGACGAGATTCTTGTTGGGTTGCACTGATATGCCAGTTGATGGGGATTAATGCTTGTTAAATACCTTGTTAATGCCACTACTTAACTCCTTAATCTTCACACTCCCATCTCACCAAACAAGCTCATTCAGGAAAATTGCTTCTTCTGAACCATCTCTGTTGTCTGTTACCAAACTACAACTCGGGTCAAGATACCCAGGTACCAGCCACATTAACCACCTCCTCCATGGACATTGGATGACAGGCGTCAGATGCCAATCTCAACTGTCCTGACATTCCAACAATTCACTGGCAGTGTGTTCTGAAAACTCACGCTTCCATTGCAAGACATGCCAGTAACTTGCGCTGAATGGCTGTATTGGGACACTTCACTCTCAAGCACCAAACTTGCGCACTGGAATAGACTGCAGCTCAGGAATGCTCATTTGCTCTTATGGCGCTTGTTCGCTTACTACCTGCCTGCATGGTCAAGGTATCCCTGCCTTGCCTTGGCGTGCCAGTTAGTGCACTTGCACAACCAGGCAGCTTGTCTTGCTGCTAGGCAGTCCTCAGTCTAGGGGATATACGTCTTACTGTATGGTGGAGTGCTACATTAATCTTACACCTCCATGTGCCAGCAGCTTACAGGGCAAGCACGTTGCACGTGCAAAAAGCGGGCAACCATGTATTCAATTCTTAGAGAAGTAGTTCTCAATGATGTCGTTGGAGGCACCTGTCAGTGAGGGAGTCATAAGCGAAGGGCAGACTCACAGGGGATTGACCACAGTCAAGCATCCAGATGGGGGTTCTCAGTCAGGAGTTCCTTGCCTCTGCAATCCAGGGAGTGGGCTGCGGCCAGTCTGGGGGTAGGGCTAGTGCAGTCGGGGAGTAGTCAATGGGCTGGGCACATCTTCCCTGGGGCTGTCCAGTCACAGTCAAAGGGATGTGTCACAGACAATTGAGTCCATCCTCGGAAAGTAAGGGCAAAAGGTGTTGGGAATTAGATAGCGGCTGCTGCGGTGGCACTGAAATTCAGTGCTTTAGCTCTCAGGACTGAGACTGCAAGCTCTGGGCAAAGATGCAATACAATTTTGAAGGAGAATAGCAGGATTTTGAAGAGGGCTGGACTGTTAAATATGGCTGGGAAGGTTTTAATGAGCAAGGGGGAGTTGCCTGTGGTCAGTAGCATTCTGGCTTCAAGTGGGGAAATGTCCTCAACAACATTAGGTGTGTTCGTTTTCTGTAGAAGGAGGTGTGTGTGAATGTCTAGGGACTGGGTGTGGCCCTGAGGAATTGTGAATCCTATTGGATTGACAGGATGGGCTGCGAGGAAGGAGATGTGGATATCTGGGGGGGGTTATCAGTCTGAGACTGGGAGCTACTGGAGGAGGAGTGCTCACTATTAACTTCTAGCATGCTGGAAATTGAAAGTGATGCAATGGGAAGAAAATACCTGCAACCACACTGAGTGTGTGGGATAAGTGACTTAATCACTAATCATTCTCTGTTTTCACTTTCACTTTCTCATTCTGTTTTCACTCAGGAAAAGGAGAATATTGTAGACGAGAAGACTGAGATACGGGCTATTAGACTTGAAAGGCTTGAGGTTAGTAAGGAGGAGGTGTTATCAATCCTAGAAGGTGTGAAGGTAGATAAATCCCCTGGGCCGAATGGGATTTTTCCGAGGATTCTCTGGGAAGCTAGGGAGGAGATGGCGGAGCCTTTGGCCTTGATCTTTGAGTCGTCATTGTCTACAGGTTTAGTACCAGAGGACTGGAGGATTGCAAATGTTGTGCCCTTGTTCAAGAAGGGCAGTAGAGATGACCCAGGTAATTATAGACCAGTGAGCCTTACATCTGTTGTAGGAAAAGTTTTGGAAAGGATTATAAGAGATAGGATTTATAATCATCTAGCAAGCAACAATTTGATTGGAGATAGTCAACATGGATTCGTCAAGGGCAGGTCGTGTCTCTCAAACCTCATTGAGTTTTTTGAGAAGGTGACCAAGCATGTGGATGAGGGTAGGGCAGTTGACGTGGTGTACATGGACTTCAGTAAAGCCTTTGATAAGGTTCCACATGGTAGGCTATTGGAGAAAATGCGGAGGCATGGGATTGAGGGAGATTTAGCAGTTTGGATTAGAAACTGGCTTTCTGAAAGGAGGCAAAGAGTGGTGGTTGATGGAAAATATTTAGCCTGGAGTCCGGTTACTAGTGGTGTGCCACAAGGATCTGTTTTGGGACCACTGTTTGTCATTTTTATAAATGACTTGGATGCAGACATAGGTGGATGGGTTAGTAAGTTTGCAGATGACACTAAAGTCGGTGGAGTGGTGGACAGTGTGGAAGAATGTTGCAGGTTGCAGGGAGACTTGGATAAACTGCAGAATTGGGCTGAAAGGTGGCAAATGGAGTTCAATGCAGATAAATGTGAGGTGATGCACTTTGGGAAGAATAATAGGAAGGCAGAATACTGGGTCA
>JAHRHZ010000273.1:5662910-5698002 GCA_024137785.1 Ginglymostoma cirratum | reverse complement strand
TGACCCAGTATTCTGCCTTCCTATTATTCTTCCCAAAGTGCATCACCCCACATTTATCTGCATTGAACTCCATTTGCCACCTTTCAGCCCAATTCTGCAGTTTATCCAAGTCTCCCTGCAACATTCTTCCACACTGTCCACCACTCCACCGACTTTAGTGTCATCTAAACCATCCACCTATGTCTGTGTCCAAGTCATTTATAAAAATGACAAACAGCAGTGATCCCAAAACAGATCCTTGTGGCACACCACTAGTAACCGGACTCCAGGCTGAATATTTTCCATCAACCACCACTCTTTGCCTTCTTTCAGAAAGCCAGTTTCTACCTTCACACCTTCTAGGATTGATAACACCTCCTCCTTACTAACCTCAATCCTTTCAAGTCTAATAGCCCGTATCTCAGTCTTCTCCTCTACAATATTCTCCTTTTCCTGAGTGTTCCTGTGCTGTAATTTTCTTTGTTCTTTGTTCTTTGAGGTGGCAGAGAGATTTTGAAACTCAGAGTGACAGAGTAGAGAAGTGTGTTGACCATTTTGCAGCACAAGTGGCTGTTTGCCTGCAGCCTGGATATGGCACTGACCTTTGGCAACCTCAGACCACGCTGGCCAGGTCTGGTGGCATGAACTCCTCTCTCTGTCCTTCAGGAAGAGGACAGAATCAAAGAATCCCTACAGTGTGGAGGCAGGCTGTTCAGCCTATCAAGTCCACACTAACCCTCCAAAGAGCATCCCACCCAGACCCACCCCCTATTCTATCCCCCTAGCCCTGCATTTCCTATGGCTAATGGACCTAGCCTGCACATCCATAGATGCTATGATAATTTAACGTGGCAGTCTACCTAACCTGCACATCTTTGGACTGTGGGGGCAAACCGGAGCATCCAGAAGAAACCCATGCAGACATGGGGAGAATGTGCAAACACCACACAGACTGTTGCCTGGGTCCCTGGTGCTGTGCGGCAAAAGTGCTAATCACCGAGTCATCGTGCCGTCCAGACAATGGCCCTTTTCTGCTCCATCTCTTCCACCACAACCTCCAGGTTCCTAATGGTGAATTGTGATGCCATCCTCCATTTTTCCAACCTCTTGTGGACACCTTCTTCAAGGGGAGGCGATGACCTCATAGTATTACGCTAGACTATTAATCCAGAGCGCTAGCTAATTTCTGGGGACCCAGGTTTGAATCCTGCCATGGCAATACTGGAATTTGAATTTAACAAATATCTGGAATTAAAAGTCCAATACTGACCAGAAACCATTGTCAGTTGTCAACTCTGATGCCTGTTGAACATGTATTCATTGCAAATGTAACATCTGCCTCTACTGCAGCCAGCCACCTCTGCTTTATAGATTCATAGAGTCTTAAAGTATGGAAACAGACCCTTCGGTCGAACTAGTCCAAGCTGACCATGTTCTCAAACGAAACCAGTCCCACCTGCCTGCGTTTGGCCCATATCCCTCCAAACCTTTCTTGTTCTTGTATTTATCAAAATGTCTTTTGAATGTTTCCTCTGGAAGTTCATTCCACACACTGACCACTCTGTGCGTAAAAGAAGTTGTCCCTCCTGTTGTTTTTAAATATTTCTCCTCTCATCTTAAAAATATGTCCCTAAGTTTTGAACTCCCCCACCTAAGGGAAGCACCTGTTCTATCCACCCTACCTATATCCCTTATGATTTTATAAACCTCAGTAAGGTCACCTGTCAACCTCCTATGCTCCAGTGATAAAGGTCCCAGCCTATTTTTAAAGCTCAAACCCTTCATTCCCGGCAACATGCTGGTAAATGTTTCTGAACTCTCTCTATTTTAATAATATCCTCTCCATAACAGGGCAACCAAAACTGTACACTGTATTCAAGAAGAAGCCTCACCCATGTCCTATACAACCTCAACATGACATCCCAACTCCTATACTCAAAGGTCTGAGCAATGAAGGCAAGCGTGCTAAATACCTTCTTAACCACCCTGTCTACCTGTAATGCAAATTTCAAAGAATTACGTACCTGAATCCTTAGGTCTGTCTGTTCTATAACACTACCCAGGGCCCTACCATTAATTGTACAAGTCTTGCCCTTGCTTGTTTTACCAAAATGCAACACCTCATATTTATCCAATTTAAACTTCATCTGCCACCCCTCAGTCCATTGACCCAATTGATTAAGATCTCTTTGTAATCTTAGATAACCTTCTTCACTGTCTACTATACCACTGATTTTAGTGTCATCTGCAAACTTACTTTGTAAGTAACAAAATGTTCTTTGTGAAATCGTACAAGTAAATATTTGCCCCGTCAATGATATTCTAAATTAAAATGTTAGGTAACACATCTTTGTATGATTCTATCAAATGAGTAGGTTTGCCCCTCTGAATGACTTCAGGGATTGTAATTGTGAAGTGCCAAATGCCAAGGATGGTTTTACACAAGATCGAACATTACTCGAGTATGTACAGTACACATTCATTACCCCCTCAGCCCCCCCATTATTTTGCTTTGCCATTTACTGGTTCCAATTCAGATATGTTTTCAGTAAACTTAGAATTGTAAAGATTTCTGTGTCACTTCTTTGATGCGTAAGGACAATTGGACTATATAATCCAATTTCCAAGATCTCATTCACTATGTCATTCTTGCCATCTCATTGTTTTTGTTCCTAGATGGTCTCCATCAGTTGTAACAGATGAAAGAGCATGAAATCCTTTCAAATCAAACACCTGCTGTATATTAGTGCTTCTTCATAATTATTTTAAAATTAAAGAAATAATCATTTATTAATTGATCATGAAATGATTCACATATTAAGATTTTAAATTTTAAATTTGAAGATATTTGATGAATCACAGCAAAATGTATTTTTCAGTTTGCAAATTTTGAGTTTGGGATAGGAGAGCAAAATCCGATGGATGAAGCAAGCTTAGAATGTTGACAGTTTGGAGATGAAGCTTCCATTTGGAATAACTGTACACAATTTGTAACTTTAAATGTTGTAAATTTGACCAGATACAAAAAACTCGAGGTCTGTGTATTTAATCTAATTCTCCCTGTTTCTGTATTGCAGATAGATAGTGATGCATTTGGTAGAGGAGTGGCAAATTTAAGCTCCTTGAATGCCTTCTCTAACAGAAAAGAGATGAGGGATTCCAAATTAAATGCTGATTCAAGTGATTTCCTTCTTACAGACTTCAGGTAATTGCTTCAAATAATTGCCTTGATCAATACAAGATAATTTACAAATGTTGTATTTGACTAGTTCAGAGTGTCTTATGGAGTTAATATACATTAGATGCTTTCTTTTATGCTAAAAGGCAGACCTTTGGCTTATTGATGCTTAATCTTGAACTGTTTTCTTGGCTGATTTTTTTTCTCATTGGCAGTTTGCATTACCTACCACACTCAGAGGACTACTGAAGAGAGAACTCCCCAGTCTATTACAACAGGAAAGGGAATTGAACTGATGCTTTGGTTTTATTCTGAACCATAAGCTTTTTATCTAGCTAACTGAGCTAACCCACAATATCATAGTTCTGTTACTAGATTAGTAATCCAAAGATTTGACCTAATAATCCAAAAAATGAGATTTTAAGTTTCTAATTGCATTTTTCTAAAATCTGGTAATAAGAGCTATTATCAGAGATGGAAAGCGGCACTGGTAACGATAGAAGTGGCCATGGAACTGTATCTCTGCTGTAAGTGCCTTACTGATTGCCATAGATTTTCCATAAAACTTACCACCAAAAATGTGTCAGAGTCGTGCAGCTGAAAATGAGTGGATTTTCAGAGCTGTAAGAAAACCATCCACTGAAGAAAAAACAATGAAGAATAAAAACAAATCACAACCTGCAACTTTGAATTGCTGAGTGAGTCAAAATGACTGCATTTTCTACTCTTTGCTGCTATGGAAATGAAAGGAGATGTGAAATTTGTATGGAACCTAGAGAGAGCGAAGAGAAAACTCAGAAAATTTCTGAAGAAGGGTCTGGGCCCGAAATGTTGGCCTTCCTGCTCCTCTGATGCTGCTTGGCCTGCTGTGCTCATCCAGCTCTACACCTTGTTATCTCAGATTCTCCAGCATCTGCAGTTCTGACTATCTCTGTGTACAATTAGAGATGTTGTACAGCTACACAACTCTTTTGGTGCTGGCAACTTGTCATAAAGATGTGACCTCGGTAACAGCGTGGAGTACAAAATGACCATCAGTCCCAGAGATCCACTGTTTCCCAGAAAAGGAAGTGATCAATAACAGCAGTCAGTATGCCAATAGCTCTCACCATGAGAATGATACTTTCCAACGAAGGTACATAACCCAAGAACCAGTAGATTCTAGATGAACCGCCAAACACATGATGCATGTGAACCATGAGGAGACCTGTAGCATTTAGAATGTGCATGCAATGAATGTGTGGTGACTGACAAACATGGAACTGACTGAAATGAACAGAGCAATGAGATTAAGGATTATATCAGCCAGTGCAGTACTTGTAACAAATACCCAGCTAAACAAGCTAAGGTGCTGCTTCTGGCACATGACATTTCAGATGGAGTATAGATAAAGCTTAGAGTAGACCACTTCGACTCATGGAATCTAATTATCTTGTCACTATTTGTCTGTTGAGAGTTAGAGCTTCTGAGACCATTGACTGCCAGCGCGACCGTAAAATGCCTGAAAGCATTCTTTAGTTGTAGTTATTATGGCATTCTTGATCCAATGACTGACAGTGTCCCTCACTTCAAGAGTGAAGAGTTCTGTGCGTGTGTAACCATTTTCTTTGAGGCTGTATGTATTGGGTAACTTGGGTGATTTGTAACTGGAAGTAACACAGTGCAAAAATACACTCAAAAAACAAGCTCCATCTTTTCTGTAAGGCTTGACCAGAGTGCAATTTTTTGTTTGTTTTCATAGCTGAAATCTAGAGCAGTCAAAGTGGAGTTTTGCTAGGAAGTGTTATTCCGAGAAGAAACTGAACAGCAGAGACTAGTGAACGATATTAAAGGAATTATGGGCAGAATTGCTCTGTGGGCAATGGTGCCAGAATGTGCCAGTGTTAAAACTTTCGAACCATTGTTTGAGATCTGCCTAAGCAAGAATGACAATTTGTGTCTTAGTTTTATGCAATGCACCAAAGTCAATCTGAAGCTAGATTGAATCTTTCAAAAACAATTCTTGTAACTGGCAGAATTGTGATCCTTGTTTTCCCAGTTTCAGCTGGATTCTAAGATTGCAGAAATCCGGAGGTAATAAGACTGCTCTCTGATATTGCACCACCTAGTGTCTAAAGCGCAAGTCTTCAGTGGGTGGTAGAGTAAAATAACTTGTGCCTTCACAGAAATCCAGAACGTGGACACTGAAAAATATGTAGAAAAGATAGAGTACGGTGTTCCAGGTAAAACCGATGTTCAGGAGAATGTGCTTTAATTGTTATAAAGTGTAACACTCTGTCCTTTTATACCCCATCCACCTGAGTCGAAACACTATTAAATGCAACTGCATAACATTGTTGCTGATTGATATGTGCTGTGGATTTTGTATAAAAAGGAGATTATGCATTTCCATGACAGGAGCCAGAAGTAGGCCATTAAGCGTTTCGAGCATACACCACTATCTGTGAAACCATAGCTAATCTTTTACTTCATCATGTTTAAGGAAATGGATTATATAAAACTTTGGAGTATATAAACAGATCATTTGTTCCTACAGTTTTGTGCTAGCATGTATGCTGCTTTCAAACTTCCTTTAACTTGCCATTCTCTAACCACACAAATTTCTCCTGAATTCCTATTTGGATTAATTACTGCCTGTTCTGTATTTATATAAACTGTTTTTGATTCCTAATTAAGTGGTAACTTCAGGCTAAAAGTTAGTTATGGATCATTTGTGAATGCAGGGTTGTGATGTGTTACTCCATGATGGTTGAAGTGATACAGACGCCATGCAGGACTTGTGCTGTCTACTCATCCCATGATCAGCACATGAAGCCTAGTACTAAATACATATTTGGCTGACTGAAAACTCATTAGGGGACCCTACTCTTGCAAGGCTAGCATAGATTAAAGCTAGTCTTCACTTCTTAAAACCCTATTCACCTCTTAATTAAGAGGTGTATTCTGGCTGTAATAGAACAAAAACAAAGTTGCTGGAAAAACTCAGCAGGTCTGGCAGCATCTATGAAGGAAAAAACAGGGTTAACGTTTCAGGTCTGGTGACCCTTCCTCAGAACAGAGGGTAATAGATGTTGGAACTATTTCTAAGAGTCCTTTTCACATGAAAGAAAAATGGAACAGCAAGCCAGGGGGTTAAAAAAAATCTCCCAGGTTCATCAGTTCAGTGCTGGAACCCTTAGTCCATGAAATGGAAAGGGAGAGAACATTGTTCAGAAGGGGACCAAAGAAATAGGGAGTCATTCGTCACCTGAAAGGTCAAGGAATCTAGTCCTGAGGACCTGGCTGCAGTTCTGGATAAAGTTCACTGATCTCAGGAATAATCTTGGTCAGTTAAACTGGCTGCAATGCCATATTCTAATCACTTAATCAGCAAACTCACACATAGCTCATTTTACTACACCCTTCTCACACAGCAATTGGCAATCAGGAGGACATGTCCTTAACATTGATATGCTGCACCTGATCTTCATACGTTTAACACTGCTGCAGACCTCAGGCCCAAACCTTGTAGCTTCACCATTCTTTCAGTTACTGTTCCCTTCCTATTCATGTTGTCCAGGTGTTTCTCGAGTGCTGCTAATGTGTATGCTTCCATCACCTCCTCTGGCAATGCATTTCAGGCACTCGCCACCCTTTGTGTGAAAAACTTGCCTTGCACATCTCTTTTAAAATTCTCCCTCGCACCTTGAACCTGAGTCACCTAGTAATTGATGTTCCAGTGAAAACAAACCCAGTCTATCCAAAAGTTTCTTCATAGCTAAAATCCCCCATACCAGGCAACATTCTAGTAAACATTTTCTGTACCCTGTCCAAAGCATCCACATCCTTCTGGTAGTGTGGTGACCAAAACTGTACACAACAGTCCAAGTGTAGCCTAACTAAAGTCCTATTAAGCTGCAGCATAACTTGTTTATCCTTATACTCAACACCCCTTCCAATGAAGATAAGTATGCCATAGGCCTTTTTACTACTTTACCTACCTGCATAGCCACCTTCAGTGACCTGTGGACCTGCACGCCGAGATCCCTCTGCATATCAATACTCCTAAGATTTCTGCCATTCACTGTATAATTTCCATCTGTACTTGACCTTCCATGTAGACAACATCAACTGCTTTTCCCTCATCAATCATGTTTGTCACCTCGTCAAAACGCTCGATCAAGTTAGTGAGACATGACCTCCCTGCACAAAACCATGCCGGCTGTTGCTATTAAGTCCATTTGCTTCTGAATGCATGTAGATCTTGTCCCTGAGAATCTTTACCGTTAATTTCCCTACCACTGACGTGAGAGTCATAGGCCTGTAATTTCCAGGATTATCACAGTTATCCTTCTTAAACAATGGGACTATATTGGCTATTCTCCAGTCTTCTGGGACCTCAGCTGTGGTCAGAGAGGATATAAAGATGTCTGTCAATGCTCCATCAATTTGTTCTCTTGCCTCCCTCAATATTCTGGCATAGATCCCATCAAGACCTGAGACCTTATCTACTTTAATACTTTTTAATACACACAACTGCTCTTGTTTTTTCAAAAGCAACTTGGCTTAGAAACTTGGACACTCCCTTCCCTGAGATCATCTCCACCAATTCCTTCTCATTGGTAAATACTGAAACAAAGTATTTGTTTAGGACCTCACCTACCTCATCTGGCTCCACACAGATTTCCTCCTTTGTCCTTGAGTAAGCCAACCCGTTCCCCGCTACCCTCTTGCTCTTTGTATAAAAAGCCTTGGGATTCTCCTTAATCCTGTTTGCAAACAGATTTTCATGACCCTTTTTAGGCCTTCTAATTCCTTGTTTAAGTTCTTTCCTACTTTCCTTATATACTTAAGCATTATTAAACTTATTTTTATATAAATGAAAGCATTGTAAATTGTGAGAATAGTGTAGAAATCTGAAAAGAAACAGACAAGGTAGCTTAAATAGGCAGATAGGTGGCAGAAGAAAGTCAATATGGAGAAGTGTGAGGTGATGCATTTTGGGAGAATGAACATGGACAGACAAAATAAAACTGGTACAGTGCTTAAGGAGTGCAGAAGCAGGTGGACCTGGATTTTTACGTGCATGGACCACTGAGTGAGGCAGATCAAGTGAAGAGAGCGCTATCATGAATTTAATAAGGGTATAGGGTAAAAGAGGAAGGGGTTGTGCAGAACTTGTACAAGATACCTGGTATCTTGAGTGCAATTCTGGGTGCCACACTGTAGAAAGGATTCAAACACAGTGGACAGAGGTCAGCACAGATTAACAAAACTGACAGAGCTGAGTAACTTAAATTATAAGGACAGGTTGGAGAAGATGGGACTGTTCTACTTGGGGAGAAGGCAGCTGAGAGGAAATGTGGTAGAAGTTTCTAAAATAAAGGGAGATCTAGATAGAGTAATTTGGAATAAACTGCTCCTGCTAGCAAATGGATCGAAAAAAATCTGGGTACAGATTTAAAGTTATTTGCAAACATAGACGTGATATGAGAAATAACTTTTTCATAAAATGAGTGGTTCAGGTCTGGAACGCAGTGCCTGCATGTGTGGTGAGACAGTCTATGTGACATTCCAAAGGGCATTAGAGGACTTTTTGAATATGAACAAATGTGCAAGGTTATGGAAAAAGGCAGGAGACTGACACCAAGTCATAATGATTGTTGGACAGCCAGCGCAGATGTTACAGGCTGAATGGCACCCTTCTGTGATTCCGAGTTACTCACTGAAGAATACCCAGTCTCTGACCCGTTCTTATAGCCATTACACTTATGAGCTGATCTATTTAAGTTCTGGTCAATGGTAAATCCCAGAATGCTGATAAGGGATTCAGTGATAGTAATGTACTGGAGTGTGAAGGGAAATTCTTTTCTTGTTGTAAATGGTTATTGCCTGACACTTGCACGATGTGTATATTACTTGCCACTTATCAGCCAGTTTCACAGCAGTCATCTTGCTACATGCAAGCGCAGACAATTGCAATATCTAAAATGTCACTATTGTACTGAACACAGTGCAATATTTGTCGAATGCCCTCATCTCTGAACTTATGTTAGAGGGATAGTCATTTGTGAGCAGCTGAAAATGACAGCTATTGGATACCATCTGAATAATCCTTGTACAAGATGACCCCAATTGGTGAGATATCTTCCCCAAAATCCCCATTAATTCCACTTTTACTAGCGTTCCTTGATTCCTCATTTGATCAACAGCTACCATGACGTCCAAGCAGTTACTCTCACATTGCCTCTAAAATTCAACACTTTTGTGCTTGTTTGAATCAAGACTGCAATATGCTTTAGAGCCAAGTCGCCCTGCTGAAACTTTGGAAGCGTACTGGTGTCCTCCATTGGCTGATAAACAGAATGCTACAGTTGTAATGGCCGATGGATGCTCCTGCTGCTGGTCGTCTTGCAGCTGGAGCTCCCCTTGCATCTTGATCTTCCTGTTGTAACATCTTGGAGGGTGGACAAGCAAAGTCCATACTGATTTGAAAGATCACAGCTGAAAATTGGTGATCAGATATACAATCCTTCAAAGGCATAAGAACTCTTGTAGTACAGTGGTAGTGTACTTAGCGTGAAGTCAGGAGACCTGGGTTCAAGTCTCACCTTCTCCAGGAGTGTATAATAAACAGGTTGATTTAGGAAAAAATACTAATCCCTACATCTGGCACAGGTTCAAGTCTCACCTGCTCCAGATGTGTGCCTGAAGAGGTCTTTTTTTAAAATCCACTGTCTTTCTCTACCTCTCTTACAGATTTGTTGCTGCAATTTGGAGAATTCTGTCTATCTTAAATAATTAAATGTTAAATGTGATGTAAAACCTGAGACTAGAGTAATATGTAAAATTATCAAATAAAAACCAAAACCAGAGTTTTGAGGAAGGGTCACCAGACCTGAAATGTTAACTCTGATTTTTTTCTTTATAGGTGCTGCCAGACCTGCTGAGCTTTTCCAGCAACTTCTGTTTGTGTTGTAAAATTATCATTTCTGCTGGGAAGAAAGGTCTACAGTTCCCATTCCAATTTAAAAATATCTCAGGTCATAGAAATATGGTACAAGTAACTACACTATTACCTAATTATACATTTATTTCAGAAAAGTTCACCAGCAAAATAATTTACATTTGTTTTAATGGTGGAACTGGTAAAGGCAAGGCGACAAGTATCAAGGTTTCTCATTTTACCTGTTTACGTCCCTTATGAATTCTCCAAAGGTCGTGCACCACAGCAGGGCTTAGATTGTTTTCATTCCCTTCTAAGCATCTAACTCTATGCTGGAAGGTGGTGGCTTGTTTCTCTGCCAATGGGAGCAGGTAGAGCTGCATCTCCTAGTTAGATGCCAAATTAGCATCACAATGTGACTAACATCATGAACTACCAACCTTGCATTCTTCTGACCTGTGGTATCATTTTTCATAATGTAATGATCAGTGCAGGCTGTACAAGAAACCTACCATGCAGTTTTCATCATCTTTTGGGCCTTCTGTAGTGCTGAAACCATATGGAGCTGAATTTCGCAGCTATCAACTCAAACCAACTGAATCATTTTTAGTGTGTACTTGTTCATGGGATGTCGGTTTCAGTGGCAAAGATGACATTTATTATCCATCTCTCTCTTCCCAGAGAAGCTAAGGGTAAAGTGCCTTTTTGAACTGTTGCAGGTCACATGGTAAAGTTGCTGCTATAGTATCATTTGGGTTAAAATAATAAAACTTCCAGTGTCAACAAAGAAGCTACAATATAAGTCCTAGTCAAGACGGTGTGTAACTTGGAGGGGAATTTGGAGCTATTGATTTTTCCATGTTTAGATAGCTTTATTAAGCTGTCAGAGATGCCCAGGCACTGTGGTGTATCTTGTGGATGGTAAATACTGCATCAAGTGTACATCAGTAGCAGCAGGGTAAATGTAGTACAGATGAACGGTTTGTTTTGTTGAGAATGTTGTTCAGCGCTTTCAATGCTTTGTGAGCTAGTCTCATACAGGCTAATGGACAGTATTCCATTACAATCCTGTAGATCATGAAAAAGCTTTGGGGAGTCATTCACCACAAAATCTCTGATATGCTCTTATAGCCACAGTATTTATGTGGCTAGTCCGATTGTTTTTTTTTCACGATAATTCTCAAAACATTTATCCTAAGGTATTTGATGATGGTGAAGCAAGATAAGACTATAAGATATTCCTTGGTGCAATATCGTATCAAAGCCAACCACTCTTCCGTCTCCTCTAAAATTTATCTGTAAACCATATTTATTTGAGGACCAGCAGAAACTGAATTAAGCAGATTCCTTAGAGACTTGATGCTGCTTGATAACGCATGATGCTTACAACTTCTCGTTGATGAGACAATAGCTTTAAAAACCTTGTGGGTCACATCTCCATCGTTTTTTCCCTGGGGAGATAGCTCTGTTCTGCTCAGTCTTTCCCGATGGGTGTACCTTCTCAGTGATATTCTCTGGCATTGCTACAGCCATTTAGTAATATGAAAATCAGAGCAGTGCACAGGATGCTAATTGTGCCCTCATCAATGTTATGTGTACTGAATGCAACTTCTTTGTTTCTGTTGTTTTAGAAACTAATTCATGGGTTTTTTTTTTTTTTGCACCTTTTAATCATTTTGTTAATCTGCATTGCTAGCTTTAATAATGTATGTGTTTCTGTTTCTGGACCCTTTGCAATTCTAACCCATTAAGACTTGCTTCCCAATGAGTAGGCAGCATTTTTATCCTTCTTTATCATTTCCCATTTACATGCCCATTCAGTAAGCTCGTTTGTACTTGCCTCAATATGAATGGTATCCTCCGGTTTGGTGTGGACTGCACTATTTGATAATTTGCATCTGTTTCCCCAAGTCTAGATCATTTTGTAAAAATTGTGAACAATAATGGTTCTGCCACAGATCCTTGTGGAACCCCACTTTTCCACACTTTGCAAGACTGAATACCTACCTTTAAATATTTCTATTCCTACTTGCTAGTTTGCTAGACAGTCAGATGTCTTGTCTCCAAACTCCACATACTCTGATATTAATCATGTGACTACCATATGGTCTTTTGATATAATTTACTGAATAGTATTTTGTAATGTATTACAAAATGTGATTTATGCCATGCAAGTTTAGAAGTGTCAGGGAATTTTTATCTTTTTCATTGTCTTAGTTTCTGGCTTTGGACTAAAATTCTTCTCCTTTAGCATTAAACTAGCCATGAAAGATGCTGAAATTCAAAAGTTGAAGTCAAGCCTGATGAACAGCAAATACTCAACACAAGAATGTGGTGACATTTTGGGTAAAAGTTGTGATTTGTTGGATAGCGTGAGTCCAGAGCTAATCTCAAACAGAAATAAGAAAGGTAAGTCATTACTTGTAGATATGGAGAAGAGAATAAAAGTGAAATTACCAATTTGTTCACAGTATGGTAGTAAAGATCTGAACTTTTTTGGTTTTGTTAGAAGTGCTGTGAAAATATTTTTTAAATATAGATATTGTCTTTTATAAGTAACAGATTGGCTATTGACTATTTCATCCTGGTTTAAACTATAATAGCAATTGATTGAAGTGTATTTCTCTAGGAAGGGACTGAAGGAAAAGCAGCAAATAGGGAGAAAGAGACTGGTTGGATTAAAGGGGGTTTTTTTTCCTCTTTTAGTAAAGATTAATTTTACATTTAAAACCAAATTTGAAACAATTGTATACTGAACATATTGATGAGAATTTTAGATGTATAGAATAAAAAACTATTTAGTCTCTACCTGCCCCTCATCTCACTGAAGTAAAAATGTCTTTGAGTTCTGTTGCTACAATGGTCTAGATTCTTGTTAGTGAAAATGAAAAGTAACAATGAGGGATTAATAGTTGGAGAGTTAGAACATGTCCTCATTTCTAAGAATTCAGGATAAAGAGACAACACCACAGCATTTGCCTTAATCTTGACAATGGGACTTTACATCAACACAAACGCTCAACACTAATTTAGCAGTACTGATCAATTCAGCTGCATTTAATATGATAATCAGATGTTTTATTTGTTAAGTTTCAAGAAGGACCAGGAGGCTGAAGCATTAAACAGCAGGAGTTTAATTATGGACATGTTTACTCCATAGGCAGCAAAGTTAAACCAAGCTGTTTTCGCATCAAAATGGCTAAGAATGTCATCATTAACAAGTGACCACGCTTAAAGTGACAATCCACCATACTTGCACAAATGCAGAACATCCCTCTCCCTTTACATCAGAGCTTCCCGCAAATAAGACGTTTGCAATTTTGTATATAACGGTCAGTCGATAAGACTTTCTGGAGGACTTCGATTCATGTGTGACTGTTCATCCGCCTCAGGCGTCTGTTTATTTTTCTTGTTGGCTTTAACCTCTGGTGTTTTAGTTATACTAGGAACATCATCTGTCATTGTATTTTCCTGAGATGACTGACTGTCCAGAGGCTCTCACGATATCATGGTATTCTCCACTGAGGTACTGTCTCCCTCAGACTCTTCAGTGACTATTCTGTCCAAATCTCTATTTGGCACAGTTATTTGTGGTTCTTCTATTAATGTTGTTCCTGGTGCATTGATTCTGGATGCCAAGTTTTGATCTGCATATCTTCTCCAACTTGTATCTGTATGGCACAGGAAACCAGTCCAGTCTGTGCTTCACTGATGACTGGTACTAATTTCTCGCCAGTGGTTTAAATCCTCACCAACGCTTCTTGACCTTTTTGGAAAACATGGTGTTTGGCCTTTTTCTCTTGTTGGAAAACCTGATTCTGATGTTTCCAGTCAAGTGTCTTTTATCATGTGGTTTCGGCAAATTGAATGCCATAGCAACTGACGCTTTAGCATGAGCATTGTATTGTCAAGTGGGTTGTGTTCCGATAGGTCTGCCTTTAGGATGTTTCATTATCTAAACAAACGTTTCTGCCAAGCCATTTGTAGCACAATGATAAAGAGATGATTGGATATGTTCATTTTTTCTTTAAATAGTATGTAAGTTCCTGTAATATAAACCCGTGGACCATTATCACTAACAAGCTATTCTGCATAACAAAATCTCTCTCAGATTACCCCCAGTCTTTCAATGGTTTTCTCTGAAGATGCCATCTTTCTGATGGCAACATCAGGCCTTTTAGTATGTGTCAATGACTATTAAAAGCATTTGTCCTTCAAAAGGCCGGGTGCAGTCAATTTTGACTCTTTTCCATTGCCTTTCTTGTCATTCCAAAGCCTGTGATTGTACTGTTGGAGGTAGTTTGCAAGGTTTTGCGCAATTTACAAACATTCCTGCCTGCTCCTCAATATTAGAGTTGAGGCCTGGCCACCAAACAAACTTCTAATTATTACCTTCATTCTGACAATGCCACAGTGACCTTTGGTAGTTGATTTCACTCATTTCCTTAGCTGTGGTGGAATGATGATCCTGATTCCTCATTGGAGACATCCTCCTTGTACAGATAGTTCCAGCTTCCATGTTATGCATGACTTCAGTCCTGAGTAGTTCCTGTGATCTTGCCACAAAGTACCAATCACTTTTGATCGTATTGGATCATTTCTAGTGTATTTCTGAGCTTGCCCAGCTGTTACCAGAGTGCTACTCTGTTCAAAGTAGAAAATGTCTATAGAAGGACTGTTTGTAGTTGACTCATTTGGCAAATGTATGTAAAGAGCCCATTTGCATTCCCATGTAAGTTGGATTGCTGATATTTAGTTGTGTGAGCTGATAACAATGCCCACCTCTGCATACAGCTTGCTGCTAGAGAAGATATCCCTGTATGAGGCCCAAATATTGAGAACAAAAGCAAAGTTGCTGGAAAAGCTCAGCAGGTCTGGCAGTATCTGTGAAGGAAAAAACAGAGTTAATGTTTCGGGTCCAGTGACCCTTCCTCAGAACGGAGGCAGTCACTGAGGAATTTGATAAGGCTGTGGAAATGAGTTTTAGCAAACACTTGGTCAAACACCAGGAGTGACGGTGAAATTAAAGTTGGTGGGCAAGAAGAGAGATTGGAGTTGAGGATTGGGTTCTGAGGAAGAGTCACAGGATCCAAAACGTTAACTCTGTTCTTTCCTACACAGATACTGCCAGACGTGCTGAGCTTTTCCAGCAACTTTGTTTTTGTTCCTGGTTTACAGCATCCGCAGTTCTTTTGGTTTTTCCCAAATATTGGGGCCTGTTTTCTGTTGATAGGGAAAGCTCCCAGCCATACAGTTATTGATGGAACTGACTAATGTCAAGTATGATTCCTTGAGCTTCTTTCTCTATCTTTTTTCTGCTTTGTTTAAAGACGTTAATATGAAAACTATTGGCTTCTCTTCACAATTGGGTAATATGTTAGAAGTAAGTGCTCCCACTCCATAGGGTAATGCTTTGAGTATTAGGTGCAATGGTAACTTTGGGTCAAAATTGATCAGGACCTCTGACTTTAATAAAGCTTCAACTTGTGTAAAAGCTCTTTCACATTTGTCTTCCCATTTCCAATTCTTGTTTTACCATAATTTATTAGGTATACAGCATGAATGGTTGCAAGACATTGGGACAAACCTGCCATAGTAATTTAGCAAGCCCAAAAATGATCATAGTTGGTTGTAATGTTTAAAGCCTCCATTATGGCATTACTTTTGAAGATGACCTATTAGTCACTTAGCATCAATGATATGGCCTAATTATTTGTTGAGAAATGTAAAAATATCACATTTGTCTTTTCTCAATTTTACATTGTAAACTTGGAGTTTCTTCAGAGTAGCATATGAATTGTGGTGATGCCTTTTTTTCATTTCTCCCTGTGACTAAAATATCATCTAGATAACCCTCAACTCCTTCCAATCCACTTAAAATGTGATGACAGCACGTTGAAATAACATAAAGTGCGGATGTTATTCCAAATGGAAGTCTCTTGTATTTGAATAGTCTTTTGTGTTACAATCATCAAGTATTTTAATGATTCTGGACCTACATTCATCTGAAGTTAAGCTTGACTAAGGTAAATTTTTACTGTATAACTGACCTCCAGCTAGCCCGATAAATAGCCATTGATTAAAGGCAAGGGGTCCTTTTCCGCACACAATGCTGGATTAACAGCAACCTTAAAATTGCCACACGTGTACCAAGCCATCTTCCTTCATCATTGGCACAAGGATGTGGCCCAATCACTCAAGTTTACTGGTTCAAGGACTCCCATCTTGACCAACCTCTCTAATTCTGCCTTGACCTTTGATTTGATTGCATAAGTCACTGATCTCGGCTTGCAAGATTTTGCTTGATTTTCAATTTGATGGAGATCTTTTCCTTGCTTTCTAGATCTCCTCTGAAAACAGTTGCATATTTCTTTGGAATTTATGATAGCTTAGTCTCGGTACTTGATGAGTGATTTACTTTAACCTGGTTGAGTTTGATTTTATCCAGCCATGACTTTCTCAATAAAGCTAGAAAATTTCCTTTGGCAATGCATAAGGACAGATCTTCAGACTGATGAATAACTGAACATTCACAGATACGACCCCTTAAAAACACCATTTTGCATCCGTACATTCTTAGTACAAATTTGATTGTTGCAGTGTAGTATGACTCAGCTGCTTCTTATACACACTTTTTAAGGTATGAATAAAACTACCACTCTGTCCTCCTCCATTCTTACCAGTTTACCATTTAGTAAAGGAGTGACCCAATATCAGTTGGTGTTGCTAGCAATGGCCAGTGTGTTTCATAACAGTTCCTCTTTGGTCTGAGAGTCTGAGCTTTTTACATGCTCTTTTTCTATCATGTAGATTTTCTTCCTACTTTTTCATTTCCATACTTTGCTGCATGTTGTTCATGTTTCTTCCTCCAACATACCTGTTCAGTGTACTCTTTCTGGTGTGGTTTCTGCATATAGCCTTTTTACTCCAGCAATTTACTGCTGCATGACCTGTTTCTCCACACCAATAGCAGTTTCAAGTCTGCTTTGGCACTCATCTCACAGTCGCCATTTTATGAACTCTCATGCTCGAACTTAGCTGTTGAGCTTTCTTGGCTGCTAGTTCCAATGAGACTGCTATTTTCAGTGCTATCTTTAAGCCTAGGTTCCTTTCCAGCAATAATCTGGATTGCTTCAAATCATAAACCACACATCAGTCAGTCTCTGATACCATTATTTATATTGTCTCTGAATTGACAGAATTCTGCTAATTCCTTGAAAACTGCTATGAGCTGGGAGTTAGATTCACCAATATGCTGCTTGCTTTTGTGGAATCTGAACTATTGAGCAATCACCAATGGTTTTGGAGAGAAATGGTTCCATAGAATAGCCACTGTTTCTCTTACATTTTGGAACCCGGGGATTTCATTGGCTGGTCCAGACTCCTCCATTGCTTTAAACCCCACCCCCTTCAGAATACTTGAGAATACAGAGACAACTATATATGCTACAATTTTGTTAGCTGGAACAAAATAATGAAATTTCTGTGTATAAAAGTTTCAGTTCTCTATATTGTCATTGTACGGTGTCCTGCTTTTTATTTTAAATGTGAAGGAACTGCACAGCATGATGCATCACAAAAATTTTAGCATTGCCTCACTTCATGTTTAAAACAAGGTCTTCCTGAAGCTGCCTGCTTCTTTCCAAGTCTACACTCTCAGCTCAAGACAGTTCCACCTTGTAGGTTTCTCATTACTGGTTGTTCCTTCAGAGCGGAGCACATGGGAACTATCTTCTGCACTGTTCACCTCTTCCCTGGGTTTTTTTTGGCCGTCTATACCTGCTTTCATCTCATCACCAGTTTTCTTCTTGTGAAGCTGCAATAAGGACCAGGAAGCCAAAGTGTTAAGCAGCAGGAGCTTTATTTGTGAAATGTTTACAGGTTGCAAGGTTAGACAAAGCTGTTTCCCACCCAAAATGGGTCATGATATGATCATTGTCACCATGATCAGACTCTTTAAAGTGGTAGTCCATCATACTTAGAAAATATACAATTATTTGTGGCCAGTCAACTGTTGCCATAGGCCAGCACTGTAATAATGCAAAATCTGGAGGAAATGAAAACTCTTTGATCTAAATTCTGAGGGGACACATCAGCAAGCTCAATTCCTAAAAATAATTTGCTTCCCTGTTGTAACAAATGATCAAATAGTAATTCACAACCCTTCTGCTCCTCTCCAGCTGTATCATATTGAGTCTCATTTCTCATTTACTGCAGGATTGAGACCAACTACCTCAGCACAAATCTAAGTATCACTGTTGATATTTTTGAAAAATAAGCTTTCAGGCATTGTAACTTTATTTAGTTTGAAAAATAATTCTTTCTTTCTTTTGCCATTTCTAATGATTTGTCAGATGACAGAAGGTCCGTGGAGCGGCACTTAGAAGAGGAGCGATGTAGACAAGTAGAAGTTGAGAAGCTGCAGGCACAATTATTAGATGCTGAGGCTACAATCTCAATGTTGCAGACTCGGATGACTGAACAGATAAATAATTTCGAGCAGATACAAGAGCAACTTTTGGAAAAAAGCAAATATATTGGAAATGTGGAAGAGGAGGTTCGTAAAATTACACATTCAGATAAAAAAATGTTTCATTTACAGCTCCATGTTGGTGGGAGGGAAACAAAGCCAGGGGCCCAGGCCAAGGGCAGCACCAGGACTCCTGATTTCTTTCTCAGACCTACATGCGTGCACTTTCCTGTGTGAACTTGCATATTAAGCAGGATTGCAGGTTGAGTCTACTCCCTCCTCCTCTCTGGGGTGAACTGTAATGCCATGTCTATTGACTTGACTGACATCAACTCTCCCTACATTGAAATTGAATCCAGGGAACCTTTGGTAAGTATAAGTCAGCCCCAGAGCACTTTTGATTTATTTTACCTATTTAACAAACATAGGATTTCCATACCAGTTATACTGATTTATTCATGCTTTGATTCAGAGTTTCATTGTTGATGCGTAGGTCGAGTAATTTAGATGTTAAAAAAAGGTGGTTTGAGATTGCACTCACTGGTGATAATTGCAGAAGTCACGCAACACCAGGTTATAGTCCACCTGATGAAGGAGCTACCCTCCAAAAACTTATGATTGCGCATAAACCTGTTGGACTGTAAGCTAATGTTGTGTGACTTCTGACCACCCCAATCCAACAGCGGCACCTCCACGTCATGGTGATAAATGGTAATAGGTTTTTTTTTGGTGATAGTAGTGGTAGTAGCAGCAGTCTTTATAGTACCACTGCCACTATTCTTGGTTCATTGTTAGGTTGTTTGTAACTTCAAAGAAAGTTTGGACTCAAGTGCATACTTTGAATTGCTTACATTTCTAAACTGTTGACTGTAAATTGCAAATTGTAACTGTTGCCATAAATCATCAAATGCTGACATTGTCGAAATGTATATTTATATTGTTCAAAGTCTTGTAGAACAATTACAGCACAGAAGAAGGCATTCAACGGTTTGTGTCCATGCTTCCCTTCCCAAGGAGTGATTCATATATTTCCATTCCTCCAGCCTTCCTCCATATCCCTCAACATTCCTCCTCTTCAGAAATTTTGGATATTTGAAAGGTATAGAAAGATTTACGACACAGAAGGCCAATTTGCCCATTGTGCCTGTGCCAAAATTCCTGTGCAAAAAGCCAGCCTAATTCTATTATTGGGCAATTGGTCCATGTCCCTGGAGGTTAAGGGACTTCAGTGGCATATTCAGAGACCTTTCAAACAAGACGAGTCTTTCTGTCTCCACAACCCACTCTGGTAGTAAGTTCCAGACATCTATCCACCCTGGGTAACTTTCCAATCCTTCTACCAATCTGTGCCCCTTAGTTGCTGTCTCCTCTGTCAGGGAAATTACGGCATTTTCATCCATTCCATCTAGGACCCTCAAATTTGTACATTTCAATCAAATCTCTCTTCAACCTCCTTTGTTCAAACAAAAACAATCCCTGTCTATACAATCTTTGCTCACAGCTGTAATTTTCAGTTCTTGAGAAAATTTCTGTCATGAGATAGCAACGATTGTAACTAGGTCAGCTAGCTGGATCTCATAGAATGAGAGTCCCCTGACTGGGGCTATTAACCTGGCCCAATCAGAGCCCTTGCAGACATATGAAAGGAGTGAATGTCTCTTATGAAAAGTAGCTGATTCAGTTACAGTTGACTGTTGTAAAAAGCTCTGACCCAAGAGGTTTGGGCCTGAAACGTCAAGTTTTCCTGCTCCTATGATGCTGCTTGACCTGCTGTGTTCATCCAGCCCCATGCTTGTTATCTCGGATTCTCCAGCATCTGCAGTACCTTTTATCTCTGACCCAAGCTTAATGGGCCGAAATTGATTTTGAGAGATTCACCTAGATTGGCTCAACATTTTTCAATTAGAAAATGGCTGCATGAATGAAGTCCTAATTAAATACTTGGAAATCTTCCAGGCAGGTCTAGGGACTATCAGAGGAGCCAAGGCCACATTGCATGTTGATCAGGAAGTATTTCCATGATTCTACAAGGCCAGCCCAGTGTCATTTGCAGCACTGGTCATACAGATTTTGAAGCCTGGTGGATTGGTTAGCCTTTGTGGGGATTTTAAACAAATGCTAAATCGCTCTTCGCACCTGGTTATTTGATTTGATTTATTGTAGACAAGTGTACCAAGATACAGTGAAAGTGTCACTTTGCATGCTCTACAGGCAGATTGTGCCATAGAAAGTGCACTAGGTAGCAGATCAGAGTACAGAACAATAAAGCCACAGAAAAGCTGCAGAGGGAGAGATCAGTATTAATGTTTAAGAGATTCATTCAAAAGTCTGAAAACAGCAAGGAAGAAGCTGTCCTTGAATCTGTTTGTATATATATTTTTAGTGATTTTAAGGCAAAGATAGATTTTTGAACAGTATAGAAAATAAGGGTTATGTTGAGCAGGCGGGTAAGTGGAGCCGAGTCCACAAAAAGGTCAGCCATGATCTTATTGAAATGTGGAGCAGGCTTGATGGGCCGAATGGCCTACCCCTGTTCCTATTTCTTATATTCTTATGTATTCAAACTTTTATATCTTCTACCCAATGGAAGAGGATGGAAGACAGTTTAACTGGGGTGGGAGGGGTCTTTGATTATGTTAGTTGGTTTCTCAAGGCAGCAGGAAGTATAAATACCCAGTCCCACAGATAAAGGATTTATACAGAAAGCTGGGCGGGTGATTGTCCTTCATGAAGTTGGACAAGAGCCACGCTTGCTTGGAATTGCATTTAGACCACAATTCCCAGAGTATGCTATGATTAATATAGTAAGGGCTAATACCAATATACGAGACTGCCATTTTGGGTATCGTCAGCCTGTTCAATAGACGATGGAGAACATTTTGCAAGGTCTACCTCAGGTTGCCATTTACCCAGATGATGCCTGAATAACAGGGAAACTAAGCTACACTTAGAGAATTTAGATATTGTCCTAAGGCATCTTTTCAAGGCAGGCATATGCCTAAGAAGGGAAAAGTGTGTGTTCCAGGCCTTCCAAATGACCTGCTTGAGCTAGAGAGTCAACCAGACTGGATTACACCTGTTGGAAGGTAAAGTGAGGGTGACCAAAAGTGCCCAGGCTCCCACGTCTGTCCAGCAATTTGTCATTTCTTCGATTGGTAAATTATAATGGAAAGTTTGTACGTAATGTGGCATCCATCCTGGTACCTGTGCATCAACTCCTTAAAAAGGGTCAACCTTGGAAATGGTCGCATAGATACACTTTCAATGAAGTATCATCCTTTAAGGTGTTGGCAAATATGATCCCAAGAAAGATACTGGTATTGACATGCGATGCCTTTCCATAAGGCATTGTAGTGGTATTAATTCATAGGTGGCCCAATGGAGAGGAACATCCAATAATGCATCCAGGACTTTGGCTCCTGCAGAGCTGAAATACACCCAGATAGAAAAAGGAAGATTGGCAGTCATATTTGGAGTCAGGAAGTTCCACCAATACCTTTATGGACAGAAATTTATGATAATTACAGACCACAAACCTCTACTAGGTCTGCTGAAAGAGGACAAGGCAATGCTGCCCATAGCTTCAGGCTGCATTCAGCGGTGGACTGTAATATTAGGTAATATTACAAGTTAGAACAGCGTCTGGAATGCTGAGTAGCAAACGTGAATGCATTGACCCATCTTCCAGTAACAGATGCACCACTGTGGTACCCCAGCAGTAAAGTCTGCCATGGTATTAAATTTTCTGGACATGCTCCCAGTCACAGCTGACAATATCAGACTTTGGAAGCCGAAAGATCCAGTTCTTTCAAAACTGAAACAACTGGTATTGATGGGAGAAACCCAACAGTTTTCACAACTAGATCTGAAACCTTTTTGGACCCAGAGAGACAAGCTCACGTCAGAGAATAGCATATTGTTATGGCAAACAAGAGTGATTGACCTGAGCAAAGATCATCATTAAATACTGACTGAACTCTATCAGGGCCGTCCAGGCAGTCTCCAAAATGAAAATGTTGGTGAGAAGTTATGTCTGATGGCCAGGCTTGCATGTAGACATAGTTGCACTGGTAGGGCAGTACCCAGATTGTCATCAAGGACAAAAAATGACTATCAGCAGCTCCCCCATATCCGTGGGATTGACTGGGTAAACATTAGACTCAATTGTGCATCAACTGTGTGAGCCCTTTCATGGGTTCAATGTTCTCAGTCATTGTAGATGCCCACTCAAAGTGGGTGGGCATATGTAGAGTCCATTCACCAAATACTGGAACGACGATAGAAAAACTGCACACATCTTTTTCAACACACAGAGTCCCAGAAGTGTTGCCTATCATTTACCAGCAGGGAGTATGGTTTTTTTCTTAAAGTTGAGTGGAATTCAACATACAAGGACAGCTCCATACCACCCATCATCTGATGGCATGGCAGAAAGAGCAGTCCAGAAGGCTGGCTTGAGGAAATAGCCGCCTACAGCCTTGCTGGAGACCAAGCTGTCATGGTTCTTATTTGCTTATAAGACTACTGAACATACAACAACAACATGGATAGCATTGACAGAATTGCTAATAGATAGAAGACTCCACACCAAGTTAAGTCTGATCTCCTGCTTCCCCCCAGGTCCAGGATGATGAAATGGCATCAGGAACGCCAACACAGTACACAAGACTCCACCAAGGGTGGGAAACAGTTGGATGCAGGGAACAAAGTTTGTGTAAGGATCACGGAAATAGCCCCATATGGGTATGAGACATGGTCAATGTGAGGTCAGGATCAGTGATATTTAACTTCGGGTAAGTGCGATGGTCTTGAATAAGCAAGTAGACCATATGAAAGCCACAGATTACAAACAGTGCAAAAGTGAAACATGCCCTGAGCCTCAAAACGTTCAGAAATGCTGCTGGAACCTGTGGATTCACACTTTCCATCAAATGTTGTTGAGTCCTCTGAATCAGAGGTGGACATGACAGATGTAGTCACCTTGATGTCTTTGCCGTTGGAAGAAGAGACTGAAATTCTATCGAGGTGCCCCAGATTCAAGAGGCGCTACATGTTGTCCATGTCAGATGCCGAGTTGGTGGAACCTGACCTGGTGCTATAACACCCCTGGAGGCTCTCCAAGAAAAAGGACTGGCCTATGTCTGTGAATTCAGAGGGGGAGGGATGTAGTGATTGTAACAAGATCAGCCAGCTAGATCTCATAGAATATGAGTTCACTGATTGGAGCTGTTAATCTGCTCTAATCAGGGAGCCCTGACTGACAGATCAAAAGGGTGAGCGTCAGAAGTACTGACATTTTGGTACCTGACTCTGAATGAGGCAGTACTAAAATCAAGGACTATTCATGTGTGAACATAGAGTGACTCAGTCACAGAATACTAGCTTCAGAGGAGTTATTTCAGAGATTACCAGAGCTGCACACAGTACTGAAGTCATGACCTAATTAGTAATTTTTAAAAACAACTGCATAACCTCCCTGTTCTTACCTTCTCTGCTTTAGTTAACAAAGGAAACTATTTCATATGGCGCCTTACCCATCTTATTGGCTAGTCCTGCTATCTCTGGGATCTGCGGACATGTGCTCCAAGGTCCTGTCCTATATCTACACTTCACGGTATAATTCCATTTGTTTAAGTTTTTCAAATGCATCACCTCACACTTGTCCCAGATTGAATTCCATTCGCCACTTCCTTGCTTACATGACCAATACATTGATGTCTTCCTGCAGCTCACAGTCATGTCTTATTTCAGTAGAAACATCCCCTTATTGAAAGCCTTCTGAAAGTCCATGTAAGCTACATCCACTGCCTCCCCCTTTATCAACCCTACTAGTTACACCCTCAGATAAATTGAGTCGATTTGTCAAGCCGGATTTCCCTTTCACCTTTATGTAAATCCATGCTGACGCTGTCCAATCCTCTCACTGTTTTCCAAGTGCTCTGCTTTTGCACCTTTCATCATGGACTCCAGCATTTTCCCTACTGCCAATGTCAAACTAACTGGTTTATAGTTTCCTATTCCTCTCTACCTTTCTTAAGTAGTGGAGTTACATCAGCAATCCTCTAATCCATAGAAACTGTTCCAGCATGCCTCAAATCTTGAAAGATGACCACCATTCCATCCTGTACTCTAGGGCCACTTCAATAATAAGTTGGTATGTAGATTATCAAGATAGGAGCAAATTACTGCAGATGCTGGAATCTGTACTGAAAACGACAAATGCTGGAGATCTCAGCGGGTCAGGCAGTATCCATGGAGCTCATGTTTCGAGTCTAGATTACTCTGATGAAGACAACATATGTATTTAACTGGTCTTGTCTTTGGTGCTCCTCTTTCTAACTGTAAGGGACCTATTATGTCACTCTCCATCTTAATGAAATATTCTACCATATTGTGTTCTTCTCCAAGGGGCCTTGCACAGCTGGATTGCTAATTGTTGGTTTCTCATTACACAACACCCTGTCTAAGATGACCGGAAGTTGGTTTGTTAACATATTGATCCTCCTCTGCAGCATTGTTACTGATTTGATGTTTCAAACCTATATGCAGATTAAAGTGACCCTTAGTTGTAGCTGTATCTTTATTTCTTGTGTCTCTAATTTCTGCATTGCTACTACAGTTTGGGGCTGTAAATAGAACCCCTACTATTGTTTTCTGCTGTGTTTTTTTTTTAACTCTACCCATAAATATTCCACTTCATTGGAGTTAATATGCTTCCTCACTATTGCCTTAATGACATGCTTAACCAGCAATGCTGTCCACCTCCTTTTCCTCTGTCTTTCCTTCCTGAAATCTGAATACCCCTGGATCACATTGTGGCATCATCTCCATAATCCCAACATTATGGTGGTACTTTAATCTATTTGCATGACCAATTCATCCACTTTATTGCGAATGGTCCATACATTAAGACACAAGGCCTTGAGGCATGTCTTTTTAATATATCATGAGGGACTCGCAATATTACAACAGCTACGTTTCTACACTTTACTATTTTCCCCACCCCAACCTCCATGCACCCCTTCCTCATTGGTGCTATGTTGTAGAGTGCATTTCTTGAAGCTGTTGTTACTCCAGCAGTCTTCAGTACGAGTTTGAGAGTGACCAGATGCAGTTGACTCCTGCGCAGCCTGCCTCTTTGTAGCCATACAATGACCATCCAGCTACTCTCCTACATCTTGTGCTTGTGAAGTTACAGCCTCTTGAAATATACCTTTGAGCTAATAATATTTTTATTATTAATTTACTTGCTCTTACAGTTACCTAAAGTGTAAAATGTGAATTTCCTGGCTCCTGGTTCGAATCTATGCTTTAGATTAGAAAGGAAAAAGAGAAACATTCATGAGCCAATCAGTTAACCTGTTTTCTCATGATTTCATATTTTGATCGTTTTTCTTTTCCTTGAAGCTGGTCTTAACCTCACTCTTTTGTTTTTACCTACCACTGAGGTCTTAAATTTGGTCTTAGGCTTCTCTGTAACCACTGTTACTTATCCCCATTGGTCTTGCCCAGCTTTGCTCCTGACCTGATGAGTCCTCAGTTTTGAGTTCCTTTTCTTGTCACAAAATTGTTGATTATTTTATGCAATAGCAATTGCAAATTTCGGAAGCACATGAACGATGTGGGACTTAACTATTTTCACGTCTCTTTGGATCTTTAGAAATGTTTGGAAAATGTTTTTTTTTCAACTGTCACAAACAATATGTAAACTATAAACAAAGCCTGATGCTGTATTAACATGTTACTTAGCATATATGTATTTATCTCCAGACCAGAATCAATTTGACCAAGCATTAAACTGATCAGTTTTCAAACCTTGCCTTGGCCCTAAAAGTATAGAGACAGTTTGAAAAAGACAGAGCAATCTGTTTTATTCTATAATGCCATGTGGTGAATGATTGAATTGGAGTTGATCTTTACACATTTTATAACATTTCTTTAAAGAAATACATGTTACAAACATGCCTTTTCTAAAATTAATCACGGCAATTTTAGTCTCTCCTACTTGTAGTAGAATAAGTGAATTCCTAGATAATGCCCACACCTGAATTGAATTGAATTGAATTGAATATAGTTAAAAATGTATAATAGAAGTTTTGTGTAAATAAACTACATACCAGGGTTCCAGTGCTAATTTTTAACTTGTTTCAGATTATAAAATTACAAGAATAATTAGTTAAGTTTATGCCCTCTTGTTAGGAACCCTACTGTGCCACATGTTGGGAATTTAGCTGTATTTGATTTCCTGAGCACATAAAACAAGGATCAAAAGATTGTATGCGAAAGTGTGTGAACGTTCCTTTTGTTTCTTAAATATGTGAAGAATATGCATGAGTGAAAGGAAAAGCCCTTTACGTTAACTTTTTTTGGTTAATTAACCTTGCTGTTATATTTACATCCAATGATAAGCACTGATTGTTTTGAAATACTTTTTTAATATGCACATATCCATCTGTTTCACAGCTAAGGAAAATAAAAAATCAGCTTGCCACAGTGGAGAAACAGTTGGAGGAGAAAACCATTGTTTGCACTACAAATGCAGTCAAAGCAATCGAACATGAACAAGACATTGTGGTAAAACTGGAATAATAATTTAATTGCAACTATTATGCAATGCTGTCTTAGATTGTTAAAATGAAATGCAGTGAGAAATGGCCACTTATTAAACTTCAGAAAAAGTCCTCTGAATATGGCAATATCTTGACAATGTAAATATCCATGTTCACTGAAAAGGAGAATTTTACTTAAAAACCAATATGTTTTTGAATTTTGATTTTTTTTTTTTATAGCTCAGAAATACAGATTTCCAGCATTTCCAACTCTTAAATATTCGATCATATTTGTTAAATGGAATTGTGACTTGGAAACACTTTGTTTTACGTAGAGCTTGGTAAATCCAAGCATTCCTCCACGTTGAACAACTCTTTGAGGAAGCACTGAGGGTGGAATGGATCCAAAATTTACTCTGTGTGGGGAATTTCAGTGTCCACCACCAAGAGTGGCTCAACAGTAACACTACTGACCGAGCTGGTTGGTTCTTACAGGATGTAGCTGCTAGACTGTGTCTGCGGCAGGTCGTGAGGGAACCAACGAGGGAAAAACATACTTGATCTAATCCTTACTAGTCTGCTGGCTGCAGGTGCATCTGTCCATAATAGTATTGCTAAGAGTGACCACCGCACAGTCCTTGTGAAGACAAAGTCCTACCTTCACATTGCCAATATCGTGTATGGTGTTGTGTGGCATTATTACAGTGCTGAATGGGACAGACTTCAAACAAATCTAACAACTCAAGGCAGGGTATCGCTTTGGGCTCACAAATCCTCCAAGCCATTCATTTTCCTGACTTAGAAATATATTACTGTCACTGGGTCAAAATTCTGGAATTCCCACTTTAAGGGTATTGTGGGTCAACTTACAGCATGTAGACCATAGTATTTCAAGAGGGCCACTCACCACCACTTCTCAAGGGCAACTAGGTACGGTAATTAAAACTCTGACCAGCCAGCGATGCCCATGTCCCATGAGTGAATAAAGAAAAAATTTATTGCATTGACATTGCTCAGTGATGTGAAAAATTGCCTATGTTAATTTCACAAAAATGTAGAATGAACCCAATCCAATCGCAGGAATTGATATTCTATAAACCTATTCCCCCTGTCATTGGAAAAATTATGAAAGCAATTATCAACAGTGCTATCAAGCAGCCCTTAAACTATATAGCTTCCATACTCGTAATTTGTTTCAAATTTTGAGTCTCCTGCTATAGTATTCTGTAAGGAATTGATCATGGATCAGAAATCCATGTAGATGAGCACTATTAATATTATAACTACTATTGCAGGTGGGAACTGAGTATGCTGGATTATGTTGCCTACTTCCTCATTTCCCCAAAGTCTTTTTACTATTGATCCTAACTAGGGTAAGGCAATCTGCTTGCACAGCACCACTTGTCTGAAGTTCAGATTCTCTTCTGGAACTGCACAGGCTACATTGCAATAACAACTTTGTACTTCAAAAACTTGTAAGCCATATTAACTAGAAGGACAGTGGCAGCTGGTACATCACCACCTCCATGACTAAGTCACACTCAGACATGACTTGGGATGCATATTGACAGTCCTTCAATGTTGCCAGAGCAAATCCTCTAACATCCTGTAATGTCATCCAACAGCATTGTGGCGAATAATCCCGTCATGGTTCATGAAGGCCTGCCACCATCTCTTTGTGGCAACAAAGGCTGGTCAATTTAGTCCTGACCTCCTTAGGTATGTATACATCCTAAGAATGAATTGAGTTTTGCCCAAAGCCTTTTTTTTAAACTGATGCCAAATACATCATTTTGAAGTGCTAAAGATGGAAAACCTTATCTTTGGACACATATGCCTTTTCTTACTTGGAGTAAAAAATCTGAGGTGGTTTGTAACTAACCAACTCCTTGGTTAGTTAAGTAAATATACAAATTGTGTTTTGAAAATGTGTCCTCATCTTCATTTCTTTCAGTTGTGTGACTTGTCTTTGAAACATGCTTCTTCTATGAGGAAAGTTTTGAGCAATAATACCTATAACCATTGATTTTGTTACTACTGATTCCCTACAAAACTTTAGGAAAAGAATAAAGAAATAATCAAATTGGAAAAATTCATAGAGGAGCAACAGCAGGAAAATATTGCCACACGTGAACATATCAAGAAGATTCAAACTGAACAGTGTCAAGAACTCGAGAAGCAGATTGAAATTGTAAGCTTATGTTTTAAAACTAATTACTTAAAATTACATGTAGGTATTTTTATCTTACTGTATGAGAGTTTTAAAATTAGAAATGTATTGTTTAAATAAAAAATGGTCTCTATTCATTAAAGGAAGGCTGCTTTTAATATGCCCACAAAGATTTGTATAACAAATACCTTTTTTTTTTTTTTAGTAGTTATAGGCTAAGATTTCTGACTTTCATTTCAAAGAAGCTGATGTAACTAATAGATATTTGCATTCTTTAACTGTACACTTTTCTTTTTCTCACATTGTTACTTTTTTTGGTGAATCTGATTGCAACAGTAATCCCAGAAACTGTTGACATGCCCAGAAATGTAGAATTGGAGAAAAATTGAATGTTTGAAATACTCAAGTTTTGTGAAAATGTCAACATGCTAATTTAATCGGAAGAGAAATATTGATTTCTAGTTTCTTTGACATTGTAAAATCAGATAATTTAGAGATGCGGTTGCTGTCACTGAGGAAGTTCCATTATTTTCTGCTAAATGAGTCAATGGCTAGCAACGTTACCATTGTTTTCTTGAATAGATTCTGTATTACTTTCAGCTTCTTTCAGGAGACAAGCGTTCTGCTTTGTGAACCATTCCCGTTAAATGCATTAAGAATACACAGGTGTACCATCCCATAATTGCCCATCACATGTGGCTTCTCCAAATAAACAATGTTCATGTTTTGCTTATCCATTTGCTCAAAAATGCTTTACACTTCTTTCCATTTGGTTAGAAAGGCTAATATTTCTTTGTTGAGCATTAGAAATCTATAACCGTATGCATTTTCATATAGGAGATAATAGGCACTGCAAATGCTGGAGAATCCGAGACAACCAGGTGTGGCGCTGGATGAGCACAGCAGGCCGAGCAGCATCATAGGAGCAGGAAAGCTTGACGTTTTGGGCCTATTTTCTGATGCAGGGTCTAGGCCCGAAATGTCAAGCTTTCCTGCTCCTATGATGCTGCTTGGCCTGCTGTGTTCATCCAGCTCCGCATCTTGTTGTCTTGCATTTTCATATAGTTTGAGCATTTTTTTTTTTTTACAGTGCCTAATTTGTAGGCTAATACCTAATCCACAAGGAATGAAAGGATGTTGTAGTTTAGAAGGTGTGATTGTGCTCCTGAAAAATGCTTCACTTGTATTTTGGTGCTGAAACAGTAAGTTTTGAATTATCCAACAGCGATTCCATTTTAATTCAGTCCCTTTGAGACAACAATGTAATTTGGCAGAATATCACATGTCCATTTGTCTATGCTCCCTTTCATTGTTGCAGTGATGATGACCTGCTGTGTCCAGGATCTGACAGATGTCTGTCTGTGGAGCTTGAAAAGTGAGATGGGGCCACCATTGGAAATGTCATAAGTCAGTTTTTCTGCAGTTGGTTTTTCTGCAGTTGTTCTTACCTTTTATCCACACAGATTGTACAGAACAGTCACAGTACACTGAAACATGACCTTCAGTTTATTTTGTTTTCCCTAATAATAGCTACTTGTGTTAATCAGGGCAGTTATTATTCTTCCTTTTCAATTAATTTTGTCTTGTGTTTATCAAGGCCCTATGCTTATCTCATTGAAATAACCTGCCATTCTGATCCCATTTCCTCAACTGCACAAAAATATGTGAGCTTAAACTCAGCAGTTTAGTCCTGGCATCTTTCTTTTATGAGCCCATTAGACTGTAATTTACTGTTTTTGTTTTTGTCCTAAAATGGATATGTAGGTAATTGTTCTTATTGAAGTTGCATTAGTGAATGTGTGGAGCTTACAGCCAGTTCCTTACGTTTGTCCAATGTCAAAGAATTTCTACATGTTCATACTTGTCTCCCTAGGAAATTGCAGTGGAGATTCAGGAAATGAATCACTTTAGAATCTTGTGCGCCGGAATGTTTTATACTGCATCTAGAACGAAGCCTACCATTGCTCCAATCTCTTGTTCACGATCCTTGTTGATGCTACATCCTCATTTGACTCTCCATCCTTCCCAAACATCTTTTCTCTGGACTTTATATATGTTGGTGCTCTTGTATTTTTCCATTTCTAACTGTTGCACCAAAGATATCTAGGCCATGTTGAGGCACTGTCAAGAATTTGGCATTTGGAGCCATTTAAAAACGTGGGCAAGACCTGATTTCAAGATTTCTACATAGTGTCAAGGTGCAGGTAGTGAGCGCTCGTAACCAGTTTGGCTTCATTACTCCCTGCCGTTTTTGTGGAGTCGGGCTACTTCATAACTCATAGTTCGTGGCCCCTCAGAGGAGTTGTGAGCGATAGCCTGGATTTGGGAACCTTTTGAAAAGTTACTTTAAAGTTTAAAGGCCTTGTCCATGGCTTCCTCCATGTCCCCCACCCAGTATGCACTATCTATAGAATTGAAGGTGGTGATAGCCTAGTGGTATTATTGCTGGGCCATTAATCCAGAGACCCAGGTAATGTTCTGAGGATCCGGGTTCGAATCCCACTATGACAGATAGTGGGACTTGGATTCAATAAGAATGTGGAATTAAGAGTCTGATGGTGCCATGAATCCACTGTTGATTGTCCATAAAACCCATCTAGTTCATTAATGTCCTTTAGGGAAGGAAGCTGCATCCTTACCTGGTCTGGCCTACATGTGACTCCAGACCCAGAGCAATGTGGTTGACTCTCAAGTGCTCTCTGGGCAATTAGGAATGGCACTAAATGCTGACCTAGACAGTGACACATTAATCCCATGAATGAATTTTTAAAAAAAGCAAAGAGCCATATGGTAACAATGGCAAGTACTGAAATGCTGAAGGAAAAGATTTCGTGAAATTTTTTTGTGAAAAGTGCTGTTGTTTTTTAATAGTATAAATCAAACAAATTATTATAGGGTCAATAACAGAAGCTTTACCTCGCTGTAATGCTCTTAACTTTGTCCAAATAAACCTTCAGGCATTGATGCAAAATGGTCAAAGAAACGATGATTTATTATAACTGCATAAAAATATTACTCAAAGTAAACAGTATAATTCAGTTCAAGCTGCTAAAAAGGTCATTGCATTGGAGGTCCCTGACATTGAGCCCAGGTGGAGAAAGTGATGTTTAGTTATATGTTGACACAGTTTCCTGAAGATCTTGGGTTATCATGAAAGGCACATTGCAAATTCAGTTGTTTCCTTTCCTTGTTAAGCTTCAAAGTCAACTGGAAGAGAAAGAGCAACAGTTGAAAAAGCAGAAGCAAACAATATCAAGTGTTCAGGAAGAGATCACTGCCAAGCAAAGCAGAATTGAATCATTGGAATTCCTCCTTGAGGAAACCAGAGAAGTAAGCTTTAAAACTAAAGTTTTTTTATCATTCTTATTTTAATGGTTTCAATCCATTAGGGTTTTCAGAGTTTGACTTTAGTAAAGGATTTAGCGTATGTCAGTGTTTTTAATGTATTTAAAGTATAATGATATAAAAAGTCCAGCTGAACTGCTGGTAAGTTTGACTTGGTTTTTGTTTGTTTGAATTGGGCCTTTATTCATGGTTATGTATTACAAAAGTTCTGAATTATGCCTTTAAACATACATACACACAAGGATTTTTTTTTTATAGAAAACCAACAATGTACACTAAAGTGTAACAACCCAAACAACAAATCCAGTGCCAAGAGAAAGCAAACCTTAATTTTTACTGAAGGGCTGGAGAAACTCAGCAAGTGTTGCAGTACCTGTGTAAAGAGAAACAGAGTTAACACTTTTTTTTTGTCCAATATGACATTTCTTTGCTAATAAGAGCAAAATACTGCGGATGCTGGAAATCTTAAATAAATATAGAGAATTCTGGAGTAACTCAGGGGATCTGGTAGCATTTGTGGAGAGGGAAACAGAGTTAATGTTTTGAGTCTGGTATGATTCTTCTTCAGGCACTTCTTTAGAACTGGAAGAGGTTGGGAAAATTCTTGTTTGCTCCCTGTGGCCAGAGGGACCAGAGTTGAAGATGGAACAGATTGTGAAAGTGCTCAGTGCCAAAGACAAAGGAGTCGCTAATGGTGGTGAAGGGAAGGTAGAATTGTGAAATAGGGTGTATATAAAAGTATGATAAATAGAAAATGTGTCCTCTCTGAGAGCCGAATCAATAAGACACACGAACAAATGTGTGTGTGTGTATGCAAAGGGGAGAATGAAAGGAGGAGAAGGGGTGGATGTTTGGAGGATGTAAGAAAAATTTAGGATACAACAGTCCTGCTCTAAATTTGTGGAATTCAGTATCAAATCCTTGCAATTGTAAAGTGCCTAAGTGGCAAAAGATGTGCCATTCCTCCAGCTTGCATTGAGCTTTGCTGAAACACTGTAGCAGGATCAGGACAGGAATTTTGGCATGAGAGCATGATGGTTTATTGAAATTGCAAGCAACTGAAACATCAGGGTCATTTCTAAGGACAGAGTGGAGGTATTCTGCAAAGCGGTCACCCAGACTGCATTTGGTCTTGTCAGTGAAACAGAGGCCACATTGTGAGCAGCGAATACAGGAGACTAGATTGAAAGAAGTACACATAAAATGCTGCTTCACCTGGAAGGTGTGTAAGGGGTCTTGGACAGTGAAGAAAAATGCAGACCTTGCAAACTCAAAACTGTATATCTGAAAACTCTGGCTGTTTTCATTTGGCTTTATGAACACGTAAGAGATCAGACAGGAAAAAACCAGCTGACCCATCTCACCTGGGCCAAACGGTTGAGATGCTGTTGAAAACCGAAAACATAGGAAAAAGATTGAGCCATTATTCCCTCTCGAATTTCTGTTCAATTCGATCAAAACTGATATGAACCCCTCTTAACTGTTTAATCCAAATCGCCTGATATCTTTACTAAAAATGATTTTCAGTCTTGAAAATTTTATTTGACTCAGCATCTACAAAATTATTAGCATGAGTAAGTTCTTGACTTTTCTACCCTTTGTGTTTGAAAATGTACTCCTTGATTTTACTTCTCAATGAGCTAGCATTCACTTGAAGATTATTCTCTAGTTTCTCAATATCTACAATGTAGGATCCTTCAGTTGTTTAAGACTGCTTGATTACATAACATGCCAACTTTGTAAACTCAAGAAACAACATTTCAAAAATGCTGTCCAATTCTGCTAGATGATTGAAGCTAGTCCTGGGGGTCACACTGATCATGGACACATTTGATACCTCACACTAGCATGTTGTGATCTCTGCCTAAGCCAGGATTCAGTGCAGATCTTCATGAATGTTGACATTGAAATGGCACTCACTGCACCAGTTGGCAACTTTTTCCATAGATTCACTATTCTGTAGGAAAAGAAACCCACGCAGACACAGGGAGAATGTGCAACCTCCACAGAGACAGTCGTCCGAGGGTGAAATCGAACCTAGCTCCCTGGCGCTGTGAGGCAGCAGTGGTGGCTCAGCAGTTACTGTTGCTGCCTCACAGTGCTAGGGACCTGTGTTCCTTCCACCATCGGGGCAATTGAGTGTGTGGAGCTCACACACTCTCCCTCTGTCTGCATGAGTGTCCTCTGGTTCCTTCCAGTGTTCAAAAATGTGTAGGTTAGGTGAATAGGCCATGGGAGATTGCCCCGCGTTATCCTTGGATGTGTAAGATTAGTGAAGGAGGAATTGATTTCAGTTCATGGAGTACTCATACCAGTATTGGGATAGAAGGGAACTGTTCTGAACAGACAGATTTCATTTGAACTGTGATAAAATTGTATCTGAGATAAAAGGTACTGCAGATGCCGGAGAATCCGAGATAACAAGCATGGGGCTGGATGAACACAGCAGGTCAAGCAGCATCATAGGAGCAGGAAA
>JAHRHZ010000273.1:5641674-5657910 GCA_024137785.1 Ginglymostoma cirratum | reverse complement strand
TTAAATTAAACATGATTTGCCTTTTACAAATCCATTAGGCATTCTTTAATTAAACTACACTTAACCAAGTCAGTGTTAGTTTTGTCTCAAGATTATCATTTGTAAAAGGTTTCCTGCTGCTGAGATTGAGCTGATTGGTATGTAGTTGCTGGGTTTAATGTTACAGTTTTTCTGAACAAAGATGCAATATTTGCAATTTTCTAGTTGTCTGATACTACACACTGTAACTAAGGAGGATTGGAAGTTGAAAGACATTGCCTCTGTAATTTTGGCCCTTACTTTCTTCAGTATCCTTGGATGTATCCCATCTGGTCTGCTTGCATTTAACGTTTTGCCAGTAATTCCATTTTATGAATTTTCGGCCCATTCTTTATGCCCTCTTTCACCGTGACTTCAGCAGCATCTTCTTTAACAAATACTAAATGCGTACTTTGCGTCCGTATCTTAGCTATGTCTACTGCGTCAAGATTTTTTGCAGTTGAATTTTCTCCAAAGTCCTAAAACCTGTATAAATCAGTGTCAGCTATAAACTTGGAAATCATTTCCATTGATTAGTATCACTAAACCTGTACTTTCCAATATTATTGAAAAGCAACAATCATGCCAATTTACTTTAAGGATTCAGATTAAAGACCTCTAACAATCTCAGATTATTTCCAAATTATTATGCTTGTGTCAAACCCCACAAAAATCATGGCTTGGGAGAATTGTTGCCGTGTCTTGATCTGATGAATAATTCAGCTAAGGAGCAGACCAGTCAAATTACAATTTCTCAGAATAATCATACAGCTGTGTAGATTGATCTGTTTACAGTATGAAATCAGTGCAGAAACTCTTAAGGTTTCAAAATAGACAAAAATTCAAAATGAAACTTCCATTAGCAGCACAACTAAATGTTTATGTGAACTTTGCAATATTTGGTTATTTCTGTTTCTGATTATAATGAGCACATCCATAATGTTGGCATTATCTATTCTATACCACCCAGCATTCTTTCTAACATGTTTTATCTATATTTCTAGGAAATAAAGGAACAAAATGACAGAAATAACGCTGCATTAAAAGCCTTACAAAATCAAACAGATGAAGAAGCTGCCAAAGTCTGTAAACGTTATTTTATACTCTTTATAATTCTGTTTTTGTAGATAGTAAATGTATGCAAATAGAAGAAGTGTTGATTAGTTAAATTTAAATTGGGTGACCATTTTATGGAATTTGTGCATTTCCAAATCAGAAATGTTTAATTGTAGGTTTTCAATATCTTGCAACTTTTTCACTGTTCTGTTGAATAACCACAGGTTAAAGCTTTGGAAAATGCATTGGTAATTTCTAAGGAGGAGCTGAAAATTCAGTCACAACAGTCTGAAGATATCAGGGAACAACATGAGAAACAGATAGGAAAGAAGTGTGAAGAGGTAAATTATCCTAATATTATGTACTGCTATCAATGTTGAACAATCTCTTTTGCTAGATTTAACTTCTGTTTCATTAATTTCAGAATGTGTGTATATATGTTTATTTTTAGAACTGCTTCTTGTCTTTTCCAACCTTGCTGAAAATCTGAAATCCTTGTAAGATTTGACTGTTGATTCTCGATGACAGAAAAAATGGCAAATTTTAAATATAATTTTTCATTTCCAGTCGGTTATTCTAGACTGTTATCAGAAAGCCATTTCACAAAATGGTGCAGATTTTTCAAAATCTGATTCATAATCCATGTTTTTAACAGGTAGTGCAGTATTTAGAAACAGAGAAGGTACTGCCCAGATATTGTCTAGCATTTATTCATTCAGTATCACTTTCTGTAAGACATGATGTGGAGGTGCCGGTGTTGGACTGGAGTTGACAAAATCAGAAATCACACGACACCAGGTTATACTCTAACAGATTTATTTGAAAACACAAGCCTTCGGAGCCTCAGTCGTCCTTCAAGTATTAGTGAGAGAGGTCAGTATCAGACACAGAATTTATAAGTAAAAGATCAAAGGGTCACACCGCTGATGAGGATGTACTGAACAAACCTGCTGTTAAATCTTTAATCAGTTTGAAGGTTTCAGTTGATTGATATGTACATGTAAATCCCTGAATTCCTTTCAAGTCACGGTCCTGAGAGAACTAAAGGTTTTATTGTACAAAGAAGGGGTAACATTTTAGGTCAGACAATGCATGTTAGGTGTGAGACGTTGTTAAGAATCTGTTTGTCTTTTAGTTTGAAGTCAGACTGGGTTTTATTTCTAAAGTAGGAATTTATAAAACGCCATATTGACTGACTTTATAAATTGTGTGCTTTTTGAACAAAACAAAATGTATCTGCAAATACAAATTCACCCATAGATTCACGTGTGTGTGTGTGTGTGTGTGTGTGTGTGTGTGTGTGTGTGAGAGAGAGAGAGTGTGAGGAGGGAAGGAGAGAGAATGTGAGAGTGAGGAGGAGAGAGAGAACGAGCATGTGGGAAGAGTGTGTGTGTGTCAGGGGTTGGATTTACATATACATATTAATCCATCAAAACATTTTGATTAAAGATTTAACACGTCTTAGGTTTGTTTAGTACATCCTTGTCAGCGGTGTGACCCTTCGATCTTTCACTTATAAACTCTGTACCTGATACTACCTCTCACTAACACCTGAAGAAGGATTGAGGCTCCGAAGGCTTGTGTTTTCAAATAAACCTGTTGGACTATAACCTGGTGTTGTGTGATTTCTGACTTTCTATAAGAGCTTTGTTTGCTTTCAGTGGTGTTACTTATCTGGTGTATTTCTCAAAAGATATTTTACAGATTCCTTTCACAGAGCCAAATTATCCTCTACCAAGTTAAAAAAAATTGCATTGTGCAAAATAACACCAACATAGTGGGATGTGAGAAGGAAAGTTGATATAACTTCCTGCAAATTCTGTGTCGTCTTAACTTTTCTGACCAACAGTTGGAGAGGAGAATTGAACAAAGTTACTATAAAATAAGTTAGCAATTAGTTAGCAGTTAGCAATTGAGGGAACAATATCAAAATTGACTGGCCCTAAATAGGGAGCGATGATAATTAAATTGCTGTAAAAAGGCTTTGGGGAAAATAGGAAACAAAGGATAGCCAGCAACTCTTTGTAGAAAAAAAGTGGTGGTAATATGCTTCGAAGTAAAATCAGGCAAAGGAAATGCACTTCCTATTGATATTACATGGAGGACCTGAGATGTAGATATGAAGTTATTTAAGACTGGTAAGGAATATGTTTAAAAAAGCAAAGAGGTAAAGTCATCCTCAGTTTTGTAACAAGGCGTAGGCTACCAAAGCAAGAAGCTATTATTAACTTCTAAAAAATCTTGGACAATAATTGGAGAATTATGTACATTTTTGGACAACCAATCAAAGAAAACACGTCAAAAGAATGAAGAAGATTGCCGTATAGATTTGCTAAAATCTTCAAGAATGGGTTTGAGTTTAGGATATAAAATACATCAGATGTCGTGTCTTAACTTTTACTGAAGTCAAGGGATCATTTGACAAGCTGTATCTGGATATAAAAGTAAATTAAAGTAAGTTAATTGTAAATTGTAGATTATTTTCTTTGTTAAGGTAGAAATGAAAGTTCATAATTTTGAGGTAATCATCAAAAAAAATGTTGAGGCTGTGATGGTTTCTTTGTGTTCCAGATGTTTAGAATGTAGATTCTAATGATTAAAACAAATTTATTTCAATGACTGAAGAGATTTTTTTTAGAAGAGTAGCATTAAATTCTGCATAGAGAACAGCCTGGAGAATGGCAGTAGATTGGGTGACTCATGAAGAAAAGTAGTGCTCAGTTGATGGGATGAAAGATATATTTGTTTTCAGTTGTAACATTATCATTCTATGATTATAGGATTTGGGGCTCTAAAGACTGGCATAAGTTTTTGGTTATTCAGTAAAAATGCAGCTTCAGAATACAGTAAATAGTTCCTGAATTTTATTTTTGAAAGGTACTTTGTCTGCAGAAACAGTTGAAAATATCTACAATCAACCTGAAAGAAAGTAATGAGCAAAATATGCAACTTCAGCAGACCTTGGTACAGTATCAACAAATGTTGCAGCAGGGTACAGATAGAATTGGAGAGCTTGAAGACCACCAGGCAATGATAGAAAGACAGGTGATTGTTTTCAAAGTGTATACTTTCCATTTGATTTTTATAGCATAATCTGATGGAATCTGCTGTCCTTCGTTTTTCCTTGCAAGAAGGCATGCAAGTTTTTGAGGTGAGTGCATTGAAAAAAACTCTAGTATTAAATCCTAACTTCAAGCAGAATAACACCTTCTACAGAATATAGTTACTTCTCATTTCGCTAGAGACCTACAATGAATTCTGTCCCTTTGGTTATGTAGTTAGATTTCTAATAAATGGAAAGGAAAGATGAAGGTTTTTTGAAAAGAATCTGTCTTTGAATGTGGCTGTAGCTGTCTAAACCAACATTATTGCCAATCATTGATTGCAGTCGAGAAAGCGCTGCCAAGCTTTGCCTTAAACTACTGTGACCCATATGATGCAGCTAGGATGAGAATTCTAGAATTTTGACCTGTTTAATATATGGATGCAGCGTGCACCCAACTGCAAAAGCGGAGTGCTGGAGTTCTGAAGCGGGGCAAAGGGCATGCTCATTTGTAGTATCTGGGTGTGCTCATTTCTATTCTTGCTGGCAGAAAGCACTGTACATTGAATATGCAGAATGCCAGACACATGGTGGAACTATTCTGGAAATGTCTAATTTTGAACTCCAATGTGGTCAATTTTCTACATTGCTATTAATTGCAGTGTGTGACTCTCATCACGTATGGTGGCAGGGTTACCTCTTCACCACCAACAACCTGACTTCATAATGCTTTCTTTGAATTGACACCTCAATTCTTTGGTCACTGATTATGACGATCAACTATTCTGGCATAATTTGTATATCCAACATTGAAAGCATACCAGACACTGAAGATGGGGCTATGTCTGTAGCTGTCAACATTCCTGCCACTCTAAAATATATGACACTACTGTGTTCACAACCCAAGCCATCCACCCAATCTGGTAGATTCCTATGTGAAAGTGACATAGGATTGCGATGAGAGGGGTGCTGAGGAGTTAGGAAGAGCAAAATGATCTGAAATAGTACGCTGACCTTCTGATAACCTTTGGCAAGTTGACACACAGGGTACTATTGGAGAAAAGCAGAGTAAAAGTGCAGTAGAACATTGGAATGTAAAATGAAAGGAACAAGGAATAGAAGTTAAGCGCAGGTTCTTGGAATGATTGAGATAGGTAATAGCATGCCACAGGTTTCTGTTTTGGGTTGCTTCTGGTACTGCATGTGTCTATGGTATAGAGTGATACCTGAATTTGAAGACAAGTATAAAATTGTAAACAATCATGCAGATAGAAGAAAGGTCTGGATATTATTGATTAAATAATGGGATATTTAGTTATGATGCACGTTCACAAGGATATCGATCAGTGTGAAGAAATACCAATATGAAGGAAGACTTGAAAATTTAGTGGCTGTTTTTATTAATGTGATAAATTTATTTCAAACTCTGAAGGAATGAGCTGGAGTGTAGAAACAAACTGTTTCCTTCAAATGTGGAGTCTACAACGAGGTGTATATAAGATTAAATGCAAGGGCTAAAGTTTTTGAAGTTGATAATTGAAATGTAGGCTGTTTGTAGATGATTACTGGAAGATAAGTAATGTAGGCACAGGGTATAGAGAGGCTAAATACTGACATGGACAGATTGGAGCAAATGGCGTTTATTCATACCGTAGGTTCTGTGAAGATCCTCCGTATCTCTATTATGATATTCCCTGTTTATTGTGCCATGCACACTCAATGCTCCATGCATTATTATTATGAACATTTTAACAAAACAGGAATTGAATGTTTTTAATCTCACCTGTGGTCCCACATGTAAATGTATTAAAATTAAATATTTAACATTTGTCACCGATTTATGAATGATAAATTGACTTCATTCAGAAATGACAGAATCTTCCAGCACAAGGTAAAACAAAATCTGTTCCTGGTAGGCCTATTCACTGCTGCATTATTTATGGGCCTGAAGTGAAGTTACTTGGTTTGTTACTTTGCAAGATGGTTACTGTGTGAGAATTTTTCATTATTCTTTCATGAATTTGCCAGCATTTGTTGCCTACCCTGTTTGCCCTTAAACTGATTGCTGGCTAGGCCATTAAAGGGCAGTCAAGAGTCAGCCACATTACTGTCGGTCTGGAGCATATGTATGCCAGGCAGATAAAGAAAGAAGATTTCCTTCCCCAAAGGATACTAGTGAAACCAGGTAGCTTTCCACTACAGTCAGTGACAGCTGTCCTGGTCACTTGTAAAGTAGATTTATATTCCAGATGTTATTAACTAATTTAAAATCCACCAGCTACATGGTGGGATTTGAATCTGTTTTCACACAAAATTAGCCTGGGCCTCTGGATCATTTGTCCAGTGATATTACCACTACTGCCCCACTTCACCCTGAAAATCTGAGTAATAGTTCCACTGCTGCCTTATCACTTAATAATGGGATAAAATGCTGTTATGTTTGTGAAATAGGTTTCTCAACTGGAGCAAGAATTATATAAACAGAAAGTGGCCTATACAGATGAGCTCTCAAAAACAGAAGAAAAGCTTTTGAAGGCATATGATGGCCAGGATTCCAAACACCTGCAGGTGGTTGAACTTACCAGCACTTTGAAGTAAGTTTTATGGTAGAGATTAACATCCGTCATAAATATTGTTGTTGTTGTTGTTGTTGTTGTTGTTTTGCCCTTGTAGTTCCCCAGTGTTGAAAGGATAAGGTTGAGTTTTTAAATATTCACAATCTGCTTTTATGTACTAATTCCCAAGTTGTTAAATAGCACCCTGATCTTGGTGGGTTTCAATACCCTTTGAAAAAAGTAGGCAGTGGGTTAGCAAATTTGCCCTATTGCTGTAGGGCCTGGATGAATATTTAATCCATCGTAAGTGCTGCAGGAAGTACATTATGAGCAACTTCAGCTCTATCCATGTGGACGTGAGCCCGGAACACTGAGCCAGTAGGTCTGGTATCAATCAGTTGCCAAGTAGAAAAGCTAGTCTAATGTTAGGGTTCCCAGGCATGGATAATTGACTCATTTAATGTGATAACCTGCATTTTTAACCTGCATTTGTTTTTTTTTTCTGCAACTGATGCACCAGCTCTCTCTTTTTTTATATAAAAGCAATAAATTATAAATTTGCCAAGTTGGCAGACGTGCAACTTTCATATTTATAAGTATAGACATAATAAATAGATGAATGTGCATTGTGTTTTCCTAGAAGCCCGCTATCTGATGATCCTAATTGAATTGAGATTCTGTCTCTGAGTTGACCATAGATTGTTACATCGAATGACATTTATACAACGTTTTAATATCTAATGGTGTATATTTTTCTGATGCAAATAGTTATTATTCATTTGGTTGGTAAATTTGCTATATAGCACAATAATGGTTTTTTTATATGTTTTAATCGGAGTTGTTTATTCAAACGTCAGTGATACTTACATGAGGCAATTCAGCCCATCTTGTGTAAAATGGCTCGATATAACTTTCCAGTTATTGCCACTTGCCTGCTCTTTAACCATAGTTAGGTAATTTTTTCCTTTCAAGTACTCGTTTTTTTTATTTGATAAAATTTGCTTCCACCATCTCAAAGATTCAGTGGATTCAGTGTCACAACTTGCTGAACCTCTATTTCTTTGGCCAAATGCCTGAAGTCTGTTCCCATTGGTAACCAACTGATCTATCACTGAAAACAGTTTGCCTTTATTTAGTATATCAAAACTTCCCGTGATTCTGAGACCCTTTATTATCAGAGCAACCCCACCTTTTTGTGTTTCTATGATGTTAATTTTATTTTGTTACTTTCTATGCTATTAATAAAGCCCGACCGTTTTTTTTAGAAAAAAGTCCTTTTCAACTGGCCTGCCACCTTGTGGAAGTAATGGCATAGTGGTATTATCGTTGAACTGTTAATATAGAAAGACTCAAGTAATGTTCTGGGGATCCAGTTCGAATTTCACTATGGCAGATGATGGAATTTGAAATCAATAAACATCTGGAATTAAGGGTGTAATGATGAATCCATTGTCTCAGGTTGGGGAAAAACCCATTTGCTTCACTAATGCCTTTAGGGAAGGAAACTGCCATCCTTACTTGGTCTGGCCGACATGTGACTCCAGTCCCACAACAATGTGGTTGACTCGTAACTGCACTCTGAGCAATATGTGATGCTCACGTCTGTTCCCTCAGACTTTTTAAAACTGTGTAATTTAGATAATTAAACCTTTCCTTGATTTTTCTACTGAAGTATAACACTTCACACTTCCCAATATTGAATTTTACCAGTTTACCAATTCTGAAGAAGGGTGTTTGCACCGGAGATGTTAACTCGGTTTCTCTTTGCACAGATGCTGCCAGACCTGCTGAGTTGTTCCGGCAGTTTCTGTTTTTGTTTGAATTTTACCTCCCATGTGTCTGTCAGCTTGATGTGTGCTGTCCTCCTCCTCATTTATTATATTTCACTCTGTACTGCCAAAAATATAATACTACCTACACTAATTCCACTTTCCTGCACTAGGCCAATGACTTTGCAAGTTATGACACTTAAGTGCTCAACCAAGTATTTTTAAAAGTTGTGGGGATTCCTGCCTCAACTACCCTCCCAGAGAGTGCATTCCAGCCCCCTGCAATCCTCAGGCTCTCAAGGTTTTTCCTCAAATCCTCTCTGAACCTTCTGTCTTTCACTTTAAGCTTATGTCCCTTGTTATGGAACCTTCAACTAAGAGAAGCACCTGCTTTCTATTCACCCATGCCCCTCATAATCTATCAGCACCTCGCCACCACCCCTGCCACTCACCCAACTTCAACCTTCTCGTGCTCCAGAGAAAATAACCTGAACTTATCCAGCCCCTTTCCATAACTGAAATGCTCTATCCCACGCAACATCCTGGTGAATCTCCTTACCACGTACTCTAGTGTAATCACATTCTTTCTATAGCATGGTGAGTAGAACTGCGGACAGTACTCCAGGTATAACCTAACCAACATGACCTCCCTGCACTAATAATCTGTGCCATGATTGATAAAGGTAAGTGACCCGTATGCAGCTTTAACTACTCTATTAACCTATCCTGTCACCTTCAGGGATCTGTGGTCAAGTACCCAAGATCCCTTTGTTCCTCTGAGCTTCTTGTGTCTGGTTCCCTGTCACTGGTTGCATAGTCCCTTGTCTTGTTCCTTCTTCCAAAGTACATCCTCTCACATTTATCAGAGTTAAATTCCATCTGCTACTGATCTGCCCATCTGACAGAAATGTTTTATATTCCCTTTGTAACCTAACACATCACTCCTCGATGAACAGCACTAGGCCAGTCCTTACGTCACCTGCAAACTTACTTTTTGCCACAGCCCCCAACATTCTTGCCTACATCATTTATGAATGTCACAGACAATAAGAGACCCAGCACTAATCCCTGTGGTATGCAATTGTACACTGGGCACCAGTCACATGAACAGCCTTCTACCACCTCTTTCTGTCTCCTGTTACTAAGCCAATTTTAGATCCATCTTGCCAAATTACCTTGGATCCAATGAGTTTTTACCTTCATTATCAGTTTCCCATGTGGGACCTTGTCAAAGGCCCTGCTGAAATCCATATAAATCATATCAACTGCCCTACCCTCATCCAAACACTTGGTCACTTCCTCAGAAATTCAAGCATATTTGTAAGGCATGATCTCCCTCTGATAAAGCTATGCTGACTATCCCTGATCAACCTTGCCTCTCTAAATGGTGATTAATTTTCTCCAATAGTTTCCCTATTGCTGATGTTAGGCTCACTGGTCTATAGTTCCCTGTTCTCTCTCTCTCTATTACCCTGTTGTGTAGTGAAACCACATTAGCTGATCTTCAGTCCTCTGGGATCACCTCTGGGGCCAGAGATGATTTAAAAATTTGAATCAGGTCTCTGTATTTTCCTCCCTTGTCTCCCAAAGCAGGCTGGGATACAACTTACCTGGGCCTGGGAATTTATCCACTTTTAAATCTGTCAGAACACCCCAAAGCCATCTCAGTTCTTCTCTCAACCTGCTCAAGGACTTCACGGTCCATCTTCTCGAATCCTGTATTTGCATCCTCCTTGTCCCAAATAAAGACCAATGTGAAGTACACATTTAACACACTACCGATGTCCTCCAGCTTCACATACAGATTGCCCCCTTGGTACCTAATGGGTCCTCCTCTTTCCCTGGTTGCTCTCTTCCCCTTGATATACTTCTAGAATGTCTTGGGATTCTCCTGAATTTTGCCTATCAGTATTTTCTCGTGCCCTCTCTTTGCTCCTAATTGCTTTCTTAAAACCCCCCTGCACTTTCTGAACTCCTCTCGGGCCTTCATTGTTTTGCTCCCTTTGTATCTGTATGCATCTATTTTCATTTTTGTCTAGTTCCGAATATACCTAGACATCCATGGTTCACTGGGCTTTACTGCTCCTACATTTCACTCTAAAGGAAACATGTAATTCCCAAGTGTGTCTTTGAACACCTACCACTGTTTTGCTGTAGATTGACCTTCAGATAGCTGTTCCCTGTCTATTTTTGGCCAGATCCTGCCTTATTTTAATTAACTCTTGTCTTCCCTTCAACCCAAAACCCTTTTTGCAGACCATTTTTCTCTTTTCCAGAATCTTAAAACATATGGTTTTGTGGTCGCTCTCAGTAAAATGCTCTTCTCCTGTCACCTCAAACACCTCTGTGGTTTCACCTGGTAAAGGACCAATGATGGCAAAAATGTCTGCCCATCATCCTTGTGTGATTTACCATTTATGTCATCATAGAACCCACTTGCTTATGAAATGAGCTGAAGAGCACATGATTATGTGAGAAAACTTGCCACTGGCTGTGGTGGATATGATGCCATTTAAGAGACCCGCCGCGATGCTTGAACCCCAAATGGAAACCCCTAGCTTTGGAAGTTATGAAAGATACTATACTATGAAAACTATTTTCTTATTTAAGTTATTGTTTATAAAATTTTAAATGCGATTCTGATTTCACTTTTTATTTGGAAAATGAGCCTCTGTTTTAATTTGTTTCAAAAAGCAAAGCTTTCAGTTTTGCCCTTAGGGTTAGGTTCATCGCATGAAGGTCATTTTTAAGTCTGTAAATAGACTAAGATTTATTTAAGTATCTTTATTTCTGGGTATGCGTTGTGCATTTGGTTGTCTGTTCCAGAAGCTTGTACTTGGTACTGCAAATCATTTGTAATTAAGAGCTGTAATATCTTTCAGATATTAGTATCTACATGAGTAATTCACGGTGCTTGTCTTTTTTTAGGGAAATAAAGACTGAGATGGATAAGTGCAAAGCTGAAACTACTGCACTGGAAAAAGAGCTACTTCAATTGAGACGTGACAGTGCAAACAAGGATATTCAGCTTAACCAGCTGGAAATAACTTTGCGTAATACACAGATTGAATTGAACAAGAAGTCTGACCAAGGTAGTAAATATATGTGTGTGCGTGTGTGTGTTTGTCTATATATGTACTAGTTCATTAGTGTAGCACTAATTAAATAATCAACAAAAATAATTATAACATTATTTAAGACCATTTCAAAAAAATACAAAGTTTTTTGTAGGATGCCTTGCATAATTCTAACTTGTTTCTTATTTGCTCTTGCATCACCTGAACTTTAATTTCATGTGTAGTATTACTAATTTCAACCTATTTGAAAGAAAATTAGATTTCCACCTGTGAAGTATTTTGGCATATTATTAAATGTCTTAACTAGTTCATATACCATTGAAGTGCAATGGAATTTGTCAACAAGTGAATAACTAAACAGAACTTTGTAATTTTTTTTTCCATTATGTAAATATATATTCAAATTTGAAAAATTAATTCCCTGGTAGTGCTTGATCTGGAAGAAAATTTGCACAAGATTGAGACAGACCGAAGGAATGCTTTGCAGGAAACTCAGAAGATGGAAGCGCAGTTGAAGAATGCACGCAATGAATTACATGACACTTTAAATCAGCTGAAAGAGCTACGTGATGTCCTTCAAACGGCCCAGAATAGCATGGAGGAGAAAAAAAACATTATTGAAGAGCTCACACATGAACTCCGGTGAGTTACTTCATCTACTGGAGCAAAGAAGAGAACTATTATATTGAATAATAGATTTGGATCAAGTCATTTAATTTTCCTCTCAGTTTCTTTCTTGGATTTCTGATCATACTTCAGCATTCCATAAATGTCGCATTGAACAAATGCATACTGCATGTTTACATGGTATCAACTATATGCATATTTTATCTTAATTAATATCATAATGGCCTGTTTTGTTTTGTATGGTGCCAAGTGCAAAAGTTCAAAATTCAAAGTCACATACATTGAGTCTACGAAAGATGAAGTTTATCAAAATTTATCTATAATGGTTTTATCAAAATGATTTCGATTTTATATCAAATTTCTGAGATGTTGAGATTGTTAAGTGGTGTACTTTCAACCTTTAAAGCTTCTCCTTTTTATTGTTAGTTTCACATATTCGAGTAAAATATTTCTGGATCAAAAATACTAAATATTTTTAAATTCACTTAGAGCAGACTGCAAGACTGAGACTGGTTTGTCAAAGTGATTGTGAGTGCGACTTCAATCGAAAGTGCATGTTTGTAAAGTAATGGATTACATTAATACTCTACATCCATTCATTTAACTACATTTGAATGTAATGCAGTGATCAAATATAAAAAGCTTTTTATAAAATTAGCGTGTTTTCTAACTTTATTTGTAGATTTCATCAATGTGATTATCTGATCAAATGCATAGCATTATGAATCCCTACTTCGATGCAAACAGAATTCATCACTTTCAGACATAATTGCCAATTGATTTGTCATTCAGCAGCTTTTCTGTTTCAAGGGCTGTGTCTAAATATAAGATGGAAAAAATAGAGTTGGGAAGAATGGAATTTTTTTGTTCAGTTATATCAGTCACACCTGTACGTTGAGAGTTTCTCTCATTATTTCACTGATTTTTAAAAAATTATTCATTTTGTGTGTTGGGGGATTCACTGATTCGGCCATTTATTGCGCATCTCTTGTTGCCCTTGAGAAGATGTTCATGAGCTCCTTTCACATGAGTTGCAACGTATTTGCTGTCCACAATGCCATTAGGGAGAGAGTTCCTGGATTTTGACACAGCAACATTGAAGGAGCAGTGATATATTTCCAAATCAGGATGATGAGCACCTTGGTGTGGAAACTTGCAGGTGGTGTTGTTCCGATGTATCTGCTGCTCTTGCCTGGATGGTAGTGGTCATGGGTTTGGAAAATGCTGTCTGAGGAGCCTTGCTTAATTTCTACATTGCATGTTATAGATGGTACAGCATCAGCAGCATGAGTTTAGGTGGTGGAGGGAATGTGTATTTGTGGATGTGGTCCTAATCAAATGGGTGGCTTTGTCCTGAATGGTATCAAGTTTCTTGAGTGTCGATGGAGCCGCATTCGTCTAGGCAAGTGGGGAGTGTTCCATCATGCTTTTGACTTAAGCCTTGTAGATGGTGGACATACTTTGGGGAATCAGAAAGTGAGTTATTTGCTGCTGTATTCCTAGCATCTCACTGCTGTTGTAGACACAGTATTCATATGGTTAGTCCAGTTCTGTTTCTGGTCAATGGTAACACCCAGGCTGTTGATAGTGGCATATTCAGTGATGGTGATGCCATTGAATGGCAAGAGGGGATGGTTAGAATTTCTCTTGGAGCTGTTCATTGACTCACACTTGTGTGGCACAGATGTTATTTGCTACTTAGCAGCCCAATTAAATGCCAGGTTTTGTTGTATTTGGACATGGACCGCTTCAGTACCTGAGGAATTATGAATGTTGCTGAACATTGTGCACTCATCAGTGACCATCTCCAGTTGTAACATTGTGATGAAGGAAAGGTCATTGATGAAGCGGTTGAAGATGTTTGGGCTCTATCCTGAAGATGAAACTCTATCCTGAAGAACTCTTGCAGAGAAATTCTGGTGCTGAGATATCTGACCTCTAATGACCACAACTATCTTCCTTTGTGCCAGGTATGACCTTAACCAGCAGAGTTTTCCCTCTGATTCCCATTGACACCAGTTTTTCTGGGCCTTTTTAATGCCACACTCGACCAAATGCAGCCCTGACGACGAAAGCAGTCACTTTCTCTCACCTCTGTAATTTGATGTTTTTACAGCCGTGGTTAAAACCTGGTGAAATTAGGCCAGGAGCTGAGTATCCCTGGTAGGATCCAAACTGAGCATCAGTGAGCATGTTATTTCTAAGCAAGTGCTGCCTAATACCGCAGTTGATGACACCACCCATCACTTTCAAGAGGGTCAAGAGGGCCCGGCAATTGATTTGATTGATTGATTATTGTCACAAGTAACGAGATACAGTGAAAAGTATTGTTTTGTGTGCTAACCAGACAAATCTTATGTTCTTAAGGTGCATCAGGGTAATAGAATAGAATGCAGAAAATAGTGTTATGCCTGCAGGGAAGGTACAAGAGAAAGATCAGCTCTAATATGTGAGACGTCTGCCCATAAGTCTAACAGTGGGGAAGAAGCTGTGTTGGATTTGTCTTGCCTTTTGGTACAGGACGTATCTGTGAAATTTTCCACGCTGTCAGATAAACGCATGTTGTAGCTGTACTGGAACAGGTCGGCTAGGAGCATGAATGTTCTGGAGCACATATCTTCAGCACTATTGTCAAATGCTTTTCGGAACTGTAGCTTTTGCAAAATCTAATGCCTCCAGCCATTTCTTTATATCATGTGAAGTGAAGTGAATTCTCTGAAGACTGGCAGCTGTGATGTTGGGGACCTCTGGAGGAGCTGAGATGAAACCTACACTGTTTTTATGGGGCTTAATAGTTCAGTTGGCTGGACAGCTGGTTTGCGATGCAGAGAGATGCCAACAGCATGTTTTCACTCCTTGCACTATCTGAGGTTACCGTGAAAGGTCCGCCTTCTCACCCTTGCCTTTTGCTAAGACATTGTGACCCTTAGGTGTAAACTCCCCACCATTTATGTCTCTCTAATGAAAGAACAACTCTGGTCCTCTGGGACTGTGGTGACTTTACTGTTTGTATCCTCTAACATGACCTTGCGCAATTATTTTTCCTATGAAATTCTTCCAACCACTGTAGCAGTAGTTTGCTTAATCACAGTAACAAAGGTGCACAGGCAGGTCGTATAACCCATTGAGCCTACTCCACCTTTTAGTAATATAATAGCTGATTCTTAATGCCATAACACATTTCTCCACGATTCCCATGTGCCTTGATTCTCTTAGAAGTTTGAAAATGTGTCAGTCAAAGTCTTGGATATACCTAATGACTGCAAAGTAGAAAATTTTCAAGATTCATGTTCCTGAATGAAGAAATTTCACTTTATTTTAGTCTAAACTGGCCACCATTACTTGTCCTTGAGAAGATGGCAGTAACCCACCATTTTGAACCACAGGAGTCTTTGTGGCACAGGTACACCCATAGGTGCTTTGTATAGATAGCTTGACCCAACAATGATGAAGCGTCAGGAAGGTGTGTGACTAGAAGGGGAACTAGTAGATGGGTGTGTTTTTGTGCACCTGCTGCCTTGTCCTTCTGCATAGTGGACATGAAGTTAAATGGTGCTTTTAAAGAAGATTGAGTTGCCATAGTGCATGATGTAGTTGGTACGCACTGCAGTCAAGATGAAGCACTGTGGAGGGAGCAAGTTCAGTGGGCTGTTTTGCTCTAAATGATGTTGAGCTTCTTGAGAGTCAGAATTATTCTACCTTCTAACTTATGACGTGTGAATGTGGAAAGGCTTTGGAGGATCCAGAGATGCATTACATGCCATAGTAGGCCCATACTCAGACATGCTATTTTCACTACTGCTGTTATAGAGTCATAAGTACAGAAACAGGCCCTTCTGTCCAACTCATCCGCGCCAACCAGACGTCCCAATCTGACCTAATCCCATTTGCCAGAATTTGGCCTATATCCTTCTAAATCCTTCCTGTTCATACACCCATCCAGATGCCTTTTTAAATGTTGTAATTGTCCTCATCTCCACTAATTCATCTGGCAGATCATTCCAGACATGCACCACCCTCAGTGTGAAAAAATTACCTATCAGTTCCTTTTAAATTTTAAAACATCCTCTACAGTTTTGGACTCCGCCCCC
>JAHRHZ010000273.1:5612591-5641274 GCA_024137785.1 Ginglymostoma cirratum | reverse complement strand
CCAATTAGTCGTAACCTCTGTTTCTCAATGTTGTTCTGTTTACACATTATAATGAAAATCAGGACTTGGTGACGAGGACAGTGACAGTTTAGTGAATCAGCATGTAAAATTTCAAAATTTAAACATGGTCTTGGAATTCAGTTTTACAATTATGCTGAAAGATTGGATGCTATTTTTGTAATCCCCAAGTGAACAATGTCAACACTAAAGCATCTGAAGTTCTATTGTTTGAAGTTATAGCCCAAGCAGTTGACTGCCTGTTAACAAGTGCTCACCACAAACCCTCATTTTCGTTTCAATAGAAAATCTGATACACTGTAAAATGAGTTTCAAAGCTGAAAATCACCTACTTTGCACTCCTGACAAAATTGAATTTCAATATTGCTTGATCCTCTACCTTCCTTTCAGCAATCATTTCAGATTTTGGTGATCACTCATTCAGAAAGTCTTTAAAACTCTGCATCCCTGATGAAAATTCCAACTGCTCTTTTTCTGGAAGTAAGTCTGATGCCCAGCTGACAGCAGCACACAACCAACCAGAATTTTGGATATCAAGGTTTCTTAACCAAGTATCATAATCCTAATTTCAGAAGAGCCCTTATTACCCTATGGTGAATTTTACATTCCAAATTAAATTGTTTCTTATGGAGTGGGTGTGTAAAGTTTGTATGTTTTGATGTAGTCCCTAACCAAAACCAGAAAAGGAAACAAATGCTCCTAGTGTCAATGGAAACAAAAACAAACTGAGATTTGGAAATCAAAATTGTTAGTCATGCTGAAACTGGTTGAAAGATATGAAAGGGCGTAGATCAATCCAAACTGGATGGTAGCAACTGATGAGTCCTGTGATGCAAAATAGGCAAGCTTAAGAAAGCAAAGTGTAGATGCTGAAGGTGGAAATAAGTTGCTGCAGCTGTTATTTTTACTAGAACATAACATTGATAAGTTTACCCCAACCAGCCAAATTGAGCAAATTCTGTAGGCATGTGACATGCTCACGCTCTCGTCGGTCATCTGATGCTGTCAGCTAGTGATCAGAGGAGCTTCTAGAAGATGAGAAGCGGAATTCTTCATGAGGAATGCAGAGTTTTGAAGGACTATGACTGAGAGTGAATACCAAAATCTGAGACTTTTTCTTAGCTATATCTGCCTTTTAATATGCAATTTATAGTACATAATTTTAATTTGCCTGATAATTCATATTCAACTTGTGTTGATTCTGAATGTTAAAGAATGGTTGTTTAAGCTATTGTGTACTGTCTCTTTAACTGTTGTGAAATTCATGTTTTAAACAGTGGAATATTGAGGTTTAACTCCCTCTGGATTTTAGGTTTCTTCTAGATTTTATAAAACAAAGGTATTCGCCTTTACAGAAGTTATGAAAGTGGTTTCTGGATAAAATTGAGAGTTTTGTTAAACGATGTCTGGTTCAAATTAATCAACTTAGTTCATGAAGAACTCGTTTAAAACTGTTCCAGTATGTTTTACGCAGAACCCTTCTATTCATAATTGAATCTAAAAGTTGTTAATGTAATTGTTCAGTCACCCAACACAACACATCCTGGGTTGGAGAAAGTACCATGATTTTCCTCACAATAAACTGATTTTGTTCAATTCCAGGTAACTTATTAATGTGGATTTTGCCCTGAAGGAATTTTGATTTGCTTTCACTGGATAAATGGAAGTTTTTATTGAAATGGGTATTATGTTTTGTATAATTAGAAACTCGTGGGAATTTTTTTCCATGAGCATTCATTAATATAAAATGTCTGCAGCCCTCTGATCAATTGCTTAAAAACTTTAAACAGTCTATCACTCTCAGAGCACAGTAATTATTGTTTCTAAGTAATTGGATGTCCCTGTGCCAATTGGATGTAGATATTTATTTTATATTTATGCTTTTAACTTATATTTTGAAAAGGAAAGATTGAATACCCATGAGGAGAAACAGGAGTGGGACTAGCTGACAGCTGTTTTAGACAATTGGCACAAGCCAAATGGCATCTTTGTGTTTTCTGATTCGAAGTAATGTGTTTTTTTAAAAATTAATCATTAATGGAACATCGCCTTTGCTAGCTCAGCCAATATTTATACGCCATTGCTAGCTGTAAGTAATAATAGGTTGCAGATAATCAGTTGTATTGGTATAGTGCATTCCATTCACAATGCGGTTAAGCACAGAGCATATGGAAGTTTTAAGCTTTTGCAACTGACTGAAATCTTGTGGTATTCAATTACTGAAAAGATGGGCAAGTTGAAGAAAATTGGTGAAGCAATTGGGTGCCTCCTTGGACCCATATATATCCTCTTCAGTTTCAATAAGTAATTGTAACATTTAGAGTTCATGTTGGTTCTATTGTGTAAGGGTTAAAAAGAATCCAAGCTATAGTATAAATGACTTTTTGTTTAGTCCTCAAGGATTCTATCTAATGTGTTTCTGTGTCTAACTCTGACTTGAAAATAATTATACTGCCTTTGAAAACTGTATAAAAGGCAGCAGACCCTGCAGCAATTTGCACAGTGCTATCAGGCAGCTAATTTTATCCAACTATCTAAAGAATTGAAAACTTCATTTGAAAAATCGATTTGAAGTGGTAAATATGCCAAGACCATTTTCTTTGCACCGAGTTACAAGGTGAATACTGTCCAGACGTTATAAATTATTTTTATCTTGTCATAAATATTTATTATAGATTTCATGTTTTTGAGCATTTGTGCTTTTAGAGGAAAAATGCTTGCTTTCTATTTCAAGGCTTTATCTATAGTTGATATGTTTTTTGATTTCTTGTGACGTGATTCTTGTGACAAGTATTTAGAGCAGTTTTTTATTGTGTACTAGATTCAGAGCAAGAAATTGTTGATCTCCCTAGAGAACGTTAAAGTTTCAGGAATAATGATGTATAAATTTTCTAGCTTGTTGCCGGAATTCGTTCGTTCTTACAGGCCTGGCTGTTTTATGAGAATATGCCCTGAATGAACATGGAGCAGATAACATGTTACATTTTAGCCCTAAAGTTAGACTTTAAATTTGCTATCAGTTCAACTCATTTTCATTGTATATAGGGCTTTTACTGCAGCATTTCAACCAATTAATTATGTTACATCTGTTTCATAGCAGAAAGTTTTGAGTTCTGAAGAAGAGTTATATCAGACTTAAAGTGTTAAACTCTGTTTCTCTTTCTACAGATGTTGCCAGGCCTACTGAGCTTCTCCAGCATTTTCTGTGTTCGTTTCAGAATTGAATCTAGTTTGATTTTTGTGACAATGGAATCATTGAAAACTAACAGGATTTTACCACTAAATATTCATGATGGGATAATCGTTCAGTAGTCACTGCATCATCCCTTTAAAGCTGTTAAGCATAGTGATTTTGGACACTTTTTTTACTGATGTTTGTTTCTTCAATAGGCAGTATAAAAGTGAATTACAGGACAGAAATGTGAAAATCATTGACATGGACCAGGCACTCAAGGACAGGCAATGGGAGCTCCAACAGAGAGCAGCTCAGGTATCTTGTAAACAAGTGATTTTGCATCAATATATGATCAGTACCTTGTCCTGTGTTTTACTTATTCAGGGGTTGATACTTACCTTGTATTTTCCATACCTACACATGATATTCAGACTTGTTTTTTCTGGTTTTTTAGAACTAATTTTAGGTTGATTTGCAGAAAACCATCAGCTACTTCTCCTGTTGTGTTTTCATTGATTATTTTAGCAGAAGTGAAAACATTTCAATATGTCAAATGATAAATAGGTGGACAGTAGTTGGAAGTGACTATTTAAGTCGACTCCTCAAGATTGATGAGAAAGGTTTTAAGGAATTGGACACTATGCTCGATGAGAGATACATTAATGATGTTGAAGTAATTTCCTAAAAAATCAGAAGTTTGAAGTCTGTTCATACTATTATGAGGTATGAACCTACAATCGACCTAGATTGATCCAACTATATCAGCAGAGCAGGAATGAATAATCAGTATTGAAACAAAGGATTATAATTAAGCACATTGTTTTAAATGACTTGGATGAATTATGGTCCTTTAACTGATTGAGTTGTCTGGAGATTATTTGGAATTTTCACAAAGCTAACAATCCAATATTATTTTATGATGTGGAGGTGCCAGTGTTGGATTGGGGTGGCCAGAGTCAGAAGTCACACGCCATTAGGTATAGTCCAACAGGTTTGTTTGAAATCACAAGCTTCATCTGGCAAAGGAGCAATGATCCAAAAGCTTTTGATTTCAAATAAACCTGTTAGACTATAACCTGGTGTCGTGTGACTTCTGAATATTATTTCGAGCTTAGCTTCTTGAAAAATTCAGCAATCTAACCACCTTAATGGAAATACTTAGCATTGTAAAGAAACTCACTTCACTAAACAATCCCAGTTTGATAAATGATCTGTGTTCATACAGAAAGTTAATCCGAATTCGCTCAGGAAGTATTTTCCCATTATTAAAACAACAAAATAAATTTTATCCAATATTCAAGTTCTAATTGCAGATTTATTTTTGCTGTATAGGTCTTAGCTCAAATAATACCTGAAACTTGAATTGCCATATCATGTTAGCCATATAAAAATATATTTTATTCCACAGCTCACACAATTGGATATGAATGTTCATGAGCACAAAACAGAGATGGAGCAGAAAATTATCTGTTTACAAAGTTCTTTGGAGAAATCTGAGTTGAGCGTTAAGGAGCATACTAAACAGGTTGGTGTTCCTCTTTTAAATATCATAGCTTTAACTATGCTTTTAATTTAGCTAATCCTGAATTTTAATTGTAGTGCAGTAAATTTGTACAACGGATCCTCTGCCTGAGCTGTATCACTGGAATAACATGAAGATAAGACACTCCTTAAAGGGAGGCAGCTCCAAGCAGTGATGAGAGTATTACTCTGTTGTCAGCAGTCATATTGTTAAAAAGAAATGAATTAATGCAATCTTTTCTCCCAGTGTGTTTGCATTAATTGTTATCCCTTTTTAGTTAATTCTATAGTGACAAGAGTATCATGCTTCATTTTCTCCTTTTGGAATGAAAATAATCTGAAGAGACAGCCTAGTGAACAATGAATCTGTTCTGGGTATGTGTAACATTCACCAGGATGAAGTTGGAGTTGGTGGACAGACATCAGATTTGCCAGATTTTTCATTGAATTCTGTAGTATGTCACACTTTTCTTTGAGGATGCCCAAAAAGGAGCTGTAATCTTGATCTGTGACTCAAGTTTTGTTATTCATTGCAGATTAGGGGAAGCGGTGGATAGTGAGGAGGATAGCCCGAGGATACAGCAGGATGTATGTAGACTGGAGACGTGGGTAGAGAAATGGCAGATGGAGTTTAATCCAGACAAATGTGAGGTGATGCATTTTGGAAGATCTAATGCAGGAGGGAAGTATATAGTAAATGGCAGAACCCTTGGTAGCATTAACGTACAGAGGGATCTAAGTGTACGAGTCCACATTTCCTGACAGTGGCAATGCAAGTGGATAAAGTGGTCAAGACAGCATACATCATGCTTGCCTTCTTTGATCTAGGCATGGAAAATAAAAATAGGCAAATTGTATTGTAGCTGTATAGAACTTTAGTTAGGCTGCTCACCAAGAAGGATGTAAAGGCTTTGGAGAGGGTACAGAAACAGTTTACCAGGATGTTCCCTGGTTTGGAGGGTATTAGCTATGAGGAGAGATTGGACAAACTTGGTTTGTTTTCACTTGAACGTCGAAGGATGACGAACAACCTGATAGAAGTTTACAAAATGATCAAACGCATGGATAGTCTGTGTCTTTTACACATGATAGAAATGTCAATTACTGGAAACATAGGTTGATGATAAAAGAAGGTAAATTTAAAGGAGATGTGAAAGGCAAGCGTTTTTACATAGAGGATAGTAAGTGCATTTGCGGAGGAGGTGTTAGAGATTAATGTAGTAGCAACATTTAAGAGGCATCTTGACAGACATATGAATAGGCAAGGAATAGAGGGATATGGCAAAAGTTATTAGTTTAGAAAGGCATCACGTGTCAATGCAGTCTTGGTGGGCCAAAGGGCCTGTTTCTGTGCTGTATGGTTCCTTTTCTGTTCCTTGTATGAATGAGCTACGTAGAGGTCAATTAAAATAGCTTGAGATGCATGACAATCTACTGCTTCTTGGATTGGATGTCAGTCTGTTTATGTTTCAGACCCTCTGGTTGGATCAAGGCTTTTTTTTGTTTGATAAATTGATGGATGGAGGGAAGAGCCATAATTCAGCTTTCGTGAGTAAGGGGAGGTGGTTGGGAGAAGAATTAGATGTTTAGCTGGATTGGGTGGAGTGGGGAGGGGTGTTGATGACAGCAGTTTTGAAGGTACAGGGGGAAGTAGAGCAACAAGTTGATCTTTTTCTTTGTTCATTAGTGAGATGTGGATGTCTCTGGCTGGCCAGCATTCATTGCCTGTCCCTAGTTGCTCTCTCAAAAAGTAGTAGCTGTGTGTTCTGAATGAGAGGATGAATGAGATGGGGAAAACTTGCAGAAAATAGGAAGGCTTAAGACACAAATGGCTGAAAGGTAAAAAGGAGTGCTGGGATTGGAAATTTGGGCTTCAGTTTTTAAGATGCAGCTACGGTGGAGATGGTCTTGATTTTCGGATACATGAAGATCCTTTGCAGCAGGTAGCAGATTTGGTCGAAGAGATGCAAGGCTGCAATTGACTAAGTCCGACATCAAGGAGCTGTAAAAAATGCTGAAATCAATGGGGAGATGATGGCCTAATTATATTATCGCTAGCCAAGGGTACAGGAGGTACTCTGACTGACGAGTTTCAGTATCCATCATCAAGAGATTTTTTTAAAAGCTCGGCAGCAGCATTACTGATTGAGCTGTGGAATCCTAAAGAATATTGCTGCTAGACTAGGTGTGCAGTAGGTGTTGAGGGTATTCTGTACTTTGGATGGGGAATTTCAGTGTCTATAGGAAGGATGTTGTGAAACTTGAAAGGGTTCTCTTATGGAACGGATGGTGGTCGGACCCCTCTGGGCAGCAACACTGTTGATCGAGCTGGTCATGTCTTAAAGGACATACCTGCTAGACTAGGTCTGCAGCAGGTGGTAAGGGAATCAACAAGAGTGAAAAGCATACTTGATCTCATCCTCACCAATCTTCCCCCGACACACAAGTTTCTGTCCGTGACAGTATCAGTTAGCGTGACCACCGTATAGTCCTTGTGGAGACTGAGTCCTGCCTTCACATTGACAGTACCCCTCCGTGTGTGACATTGTCACCTTGCTAAATGGGACAGCCTTCGAGCATATCTAGCAACTCAAGACTTGTCATCCATGAGGGACCATGGACCATCAGCAGCTGCAAAATTGTACTCCAACACAATCTGCAACTTTATGGTCTGGCATATCCCCACTCTACCATTATCGTCAAACCAAGGATCAACCCTGAAACAATGGAGAGTGCAGAAGGGCATGCTAGGAACAGAACTAAGCATACCTAAAAATGAGGTGCCAACCTGGTGAAGTTACAAAACAGGACTGCTTGCATGGCACACAACATAAGCAGCATGTGATTGACAGATAGAACTAAGTGATTCTACAACCAACAGATCAGAACTAAACTCTGCAGTCCTCACCCATCCATTCATAAATTGGAAGAGTTACAGAATTCCACTGCCATTTATCATGGCTATGGATTTATTTGAAGATTAGCTACTGATGGTGGCTAATAGGAAGTTTTGCCCTTTATTGCCTTAGATTTTAACGTAGGTATTGGGGAACGATCCATATGCTTGTGTCTGAGGAAGAATCTATAGGAAGGATGTTGTGAAACTTGAAAGGGTTCTCTTATGGAACAGATGGTGGTCGGACCCCTCTGATAATTAAAAACCAAAGCACCCAGAGAAGCTCACCTCACCTCGCCTCGCAATCTGCTAAAGGAAATGGGAAGAATGGTATAAACTGCCTTTTACCTCCTAACCTGTTATAGAGGAGAAGTTAAATGAAAGAAATCCCTGTTACTTACTTTATAAGCAGCATGTAACAACTTATTTATATAACTCTAACAGTGAACAAATTAACAGACCTAACAAACCGAACAATTCCTCCTTGACTACAAACTGTTCCAAAACAGAACAAAATTCCATTGGCACGCTGTTCCAATAAATACAAGTCCCACTTATACAAACCAAAGTAATAAGAAAAATAAATTAAAACTTAGACTCTCAAAACTACAGTCAGGATGCATTTTCCGGAATGTCCTTCGCCTTTTTAGCTATTCTTCAGTCAGGAATTCTTTCTTCTTTGAATCTTTGTGTCGGGAATGTTAGCTAAGAGTGCCGTGGTATCTTTTAGATGGTGCTTCATGAGAGAGCTTAAAGATTCCTGAGAGACAGAGTTTTACTCTTCCAATGGCAGTTCACTCTCACATTGATTATCAAAAAAAAAACCTCTTCTTATATACCCTTGATGACCTATCAATTTTATAATAATAGGATTGGTCCTAGGTTGTCAACGCCATCAAATTTAATTTTAATTTGGTCTTGGTATCAAGGCCTGGTTTAAATTAGTTGGCTGATATTCAAGCTGGTTGCCTTGACATCAAAACAAGCCTAAGTTGCCAACCACAATTAATAAGTACGTTTCAATTTCAGAACTGTCTGCACACCAGCTTCTTGCAGACTTCTTTTAAAATCTCCAAGTTTAGTAAAGCACATCACCTCTCAAAGGGACTACACGCTATTTCCCCCTATCCTTTATACAAACACATTCTAACATCCTGTCTTCTAATTCACATGTACTCGACCCAAATTCACAAACGTTCAGAAAATATTTACAAGGGTGTTTCCAGGGTTGGAGGGTTTGAGCTATAGGAAGGGCTGAATAGGCTGGGACTATTTTCCCTGGAGCATTGGAAGCTGAGGGGTGACTTTATGTAAGTTTATAAAATCATGAAGGGCATAGATAGTGTGAATAGCCAAGGTCTTTTCCCCAGGGTAGCAGAGTCCAAAACTAGACGGCATAGGTTTAAGATGAGAAGGGAAAGATTTTAAAGGGACCTGAGGGGCAACTTTTTCACACAGAGGGTGATGCATGTGTGGAATGAGCTACCAGAGGAAGTGGTGGAGGCTGGTACAATTGCAATATTTAAAAGGCATCTGGATGAGTAAACGAACAGGAAGTGTTTAGAGAGATATGGGCCAAGTGCTGACAAATGGGATTAGATTAATTTAGGATATCTGGTCAGCATGGACGAGTTGGACCCAAGAGTCTGTTCCCACGCTGTATTACTATATGACGATGACTATGAGGCAAGGCTTTATGTGAAATATTAGGATGGGTGAGGAGATAAGACCATAAGAGACAGGAGTAGAAGCAGGCCATTCAGCCCATCTAGTCTGCTCTGCCATTCAATGAAACTGTGACTGATTTGTTAATCCTCAAATCCACTTCCCTGCCTTTTCGCCATAACCCTTAATTCCCTTCCTGATTCAAAATTCTGCCTATCTTGGCTTTGAATATACTTATTGACCAGCTTCAATAGCCTGCTGTGATAAAGAACTCCATAGAGTCATTATCCTCTGAAAGAAGGAAACTCTACCTCATCTCTGTCTTAAGTTTGCGACCCTTGATCCGAGATTGTGCTGTCTGGTCCTAGACTGTCCAACAAGGGGAACCAGCTCTTCTGATTCTACCCTGTCAAGAGATCTAAGAATCTTGTATGTTTCAATAAGTTGTCCTCTCATTTTTCTGTATTCCAAGCGAACAGACTCAACCTACTTGACCTGTCCTTATAAGACAATCGCTCCTTACCTGTATTAGTGTAGGGAACCTTGTCTGGACTGCCTCCAATGCCAGTATATTTTTCCTTAGATCAGTGCCCCAATACGGTTCACAGCTATGTGGAGTAAATGACTGTAATCACCCCTCTTGTGTTTGTGTCCACATTTGTCAAATGGTATTTAACTAAAACAGATGCAGTGTAATTACATGTGGGTGGAGCCGTTGCTAAAAGTAAATACTTTTTCTTACTCGACACTAAGTTGTAACCACCTAGATTATTTGAAATTGAGCAAAATGGCAACAATTCTTGCAGATTATACATGGTTCATATGTCAATGGAGAAAAGACTCTATCTCTAGATTCCCACCTTCCATACTACCTTGCTGTAAGTTCTGAAAATGTCATCAAATGGCAAAGTAGCTATACATAAGTATGGTTATGCTGTGTGGTTAGTTTAGATGCCAGGAGATCCTTTATACAGCTTTAGGATTGATTGGTTTAGAATTTTGGCCTTTGCTGAAGAAAATCATCACATGCCCTGCATGAGATAATTGTTCAATATTGTAAACTTGAACAGCTGCGATTTGTTTGAGTAAGAAGTAGGAAAAAAGGATGACAAAGGCTGTATCTAGGTAACTACTATGTCGATTCTTAATCGATGAAAACAAAGTTTTTTTTGTTCTAAAGTACTTTTTGATTTCTTGCTCAAATACAAGTTCTGGTTCAAGATTTTCGGACTTCAGTTTCAGAGCTGAGCAGTAAATATGTCCCAATTTTGTTCTAAATCTCTTTTGTTTGAAGATTACAAGTCCAGATTGCCTCTTGACTATTAAATCAACTCTAACATCCCATTGTATGGATAGGTGGAGACTTTGGATGGAAAACTACAGCTTATACAAGAGGAGTTACGTGAAAAAGACTTTAAATTACTACAAAAGGAGCAACAAATAAATCAGCTGAAAAGTGAAGTTGAAGGAAGGAATGTGCAGATTGATAAATATGAGCAGGTAAATATAATCGAAAATACTTCAGTAACAGAAATTTATACAGATAACAGCGCTTGTAACTTAGGTAAAACATCCCAAGACATTTCTGTAGCATGAGGAAAGCAGGTACATAGCCCCATTACAGTTGAGAGAAAATTGGTTTGAAAGGAAGAGACAGAGGTGGAACAAAAAAGGATTTGGGCCAAGGAAAGCAGGGGGTAGGATTGAAGTGTCTGAAAGCACAGTTGTCGGTAGTGCTGCGAAAGGGTCTAGACACTGCAGGAGATGCTGGACCTAGGCGAGCGAGAAGTAGGACATGTGAGAAAACATGGCTGGTTTGATTGGTTACTGAAGTTGGTGTTAAGACCATGGACAAACTTAAAGATCACGAATTTTGAATTTGTGGTGATGTGGAACCGGAAGCCAACACAAGGCAGTGCAAACAGGTAATAGGAAAGGCATTTGGTTCACATTAGGTTGTCAATATTAGTTTTTGGAGCTGGAGAAGAATGATGAAGAATGGAAAACTGGTAAAGAAAACATTGGAATAATCAAATGTGGAATGATAAGGCATGTTATTTTCAAATTCTACTTTCGCGCACTTAATTCATTCAGTTTTGCTGGGAAGACAAAATAATTTAACGCGGATTAATTTTGAATCATTGCTGTACATTCGCAATACTAATGAATAATGTGGCTGGACAGTTGTTTTACGAAGCATGGGTTCAATTCCCATCACTGGCTGAGATAATCATGAAAGACTGTCCTTCTCAGCCTCTTTCCTCACCTAAGGTATGGTGGCCCCTCAGGTTAAATCAGTTGTGTCTCTCTTAATAGTTTGAAGTTTGAATTGTAAGTTGCAGGCAGAAAGAACTTGTGAACACATCCTGTCCTATTCAACTCCACAAAATAGGTGACAATCATTTCTCAGATTTCACTGGTTTAAAATGTAAACAAGGCCTGGCCGTTAACTGCCTGTCAGTTGTTGATTGATGCATTCTCAATAGCGTAATACTATTTTGTGCAGTATAAATTTTGGTACTTTCCTTGAATTTTTATTCTTGCAATTTGGCGTAATGAGTACAAGATTAAAATTTTCGTCAAAATGTATCTTTTTATCGGCAATACTCAAGTTCTGTACTACCAAACAAGTAATTGCACCTTCCTTTTATTGTGTTTTGTTGCAGAACACCCCATTAGTTTTATTTTAAATGTATGGAATAGCATTTTTAAAGATGTTTTCAAGATATTATTGGACGTACTTCATAAATAATCCTTTCTATTTATTGACTTGATTAACATTTATCCAGATACTGAAAAATAAGGATCAGTGTATTGTGAAACAGCAAAAGGAGGTGTTGGACGAAAGCCAACAAGTACGGATAGCATGTGAACAAATGCAGCGCTGTCATCTGGAACTGAGGGAGGCTCAGCAACACCTAGCACAGACACAAAGAGAGGTGGAACGCCTCTCTGTTGAGCTGGACGAAACTATTCGACTATCTCAAGAAAAGGTAAGAGCAGCAGTTAAGTAAAATAGAGTCATAGAATTTTACAGCACAGAAGGAGGCCATTTGACTCTTTGTATCTGTACTGGCTCCTGAAAGAGCTACCCAATTAGTTCCATTCTCCAGCTCTATCTCCATGGCCCTCTAAATTTTGAAATATATATCCAGCTCTTTTCTGCAATTTAAATGGAATCCATTACCACCACTCTGCAATGCAGCATATTCCAAGTCCTAACAACTGAGTAAAGAAGTTTCCCCTCACCTCACTCCTCGCTGTCTTGTTGATAATCTCAAAATTGTTGCCCCAGTTACTGATATACCAACCAGTGTAAACAGAATATCCTCTTTTACCCTGTCAAAATTGTTCATAATTTTGAACACTTCAATGAGGTCACTTCCTTAAACTTCTCTGCTCCAATGAGATAAGCCCAATTTCTCTCATTTTTCCTCACATCCCTCATTCCTGATATCATTCTAGTAAATCTCCTTTGAACTCTCTCCGCGGTTTTAATATCCTTCCTTAAATAAGGTGCCCACAACTGAGCACAATACTCCAAATATGGTCTACCCAATGATTTGCAGAGATCTAGCAGAACTTCCTTGCTTTTATACTCGCTGCCTCGATTCATAAACCTGAGGATCCTATAAATTAATATGGAGTCATCCCTATTTCCACACTAAAGGTTGTTGCTCAACTGACATAGCTGTAATGCATTTCGTTTTCACAAACTTCTCAGCATTCACTGAATGTTATTTTCTCCAGTTAATTTCTTTCCCCCAGGCCCTTTAAGAAACTCCGCACACAGTTCACTATTTAACATGAGCCAATGGTGTCTTCCTCTCTGACACCCCACAGCCTTCCATTTCTGAACCTTTCATCTTATTGACCTCCAATTTCTCCTCCGCCTAGACTGATTGGGGACTGCAAGTAATTGCACCTTTTCTTGGGAATATTCAAATAGGTAGTTCTCCTGAATCCTCTTTTAAAAAAAAAAAGCCCTTTAACATCAGAAAATTCAGAGAGTACTGCTTCCTTAAAGTTGATAGTTACCCAGGAAAAGTTAGTCAATTAAAAACCTAGTCTAACTCCTGGGTAACTATGAAGATCACACCGAAAGAACTGCGGATGCTGTAAATCAGAAACAAAAACAGCTGTTGCTGGAAAAGTTCAGCAGGTCTCGGCAGCATCTGTGAGGAAGGGTCACGGGACCTGAAACATTAACTCTGATTTCTCTTCGCAGATGCTGCCAGACCTGCTGAGTTTTCCAGCAGTTTCTGTTTTTGTTTAAGAAGATCACAGCCGTAATTACACCTTCCCCTGACCCTTTATGCCTGTGTGTCCCACATTCTGACTGAAGCCCAGAACCCAACCCAACCCTTCCCTCACCCCTAAAACGTGCATGGACGCACACAGATGCGCACACAGACACAAAGCCGCAACCTGTTACCAATCTAAGTTCAGCACTCCAAAGATTCACCTGGCACACTGGCATCCTAGCCACCTGGATATAACCTCTTAACCAAATGTCACCCTTGCATGTTTGCTGTTTCACAGCAGATGTCAAAGTGTCTGGCTATGTTGGTGGATATTTAAATTTCTGAACACCGCAACTGACTGCTGTAAAAGAGGTTTGACTTCCCTGCAAAAAGAAAGACTCTCCTGTATTAAAGGAAAACTGAGTTGATTTATACTATGCTCCGTAAATTATGCTGATATTAGAATCCCCAGCTGTAAATCAGAACTAGGTACTAAGTTTAAAACTCTGAGCAGATTGGCAATAGGGTTATGATTGCCAGTCCTCGAGATATATTTGGGCCAGTACTCTATGAAAATTCATCATAATTTCTTTGCTTTGTGGTCTATGATTTACGAAGTTCAGGATCTGTTAAGCTGTTCTAAGCACATTCTTAACCAGTTATTCTACCTTCAACAGTTTTGTGCAAGTATACCCGTAGATGTCTCTGTTTCTGTCCTGTTTGATTTATGATACCACATTTCATTCTTCCTAGAAAATGTACCACTTCGCACTTACCAACATTAAATTTTACCAGCCTGTCTGTATCCTTTTGAAATCTATTCGTTTCCTTGTAAAATTACACTTCCAAGTTCTGCAATATCTACAGACTTTGAAATTGTGTCTGTTAATCTAAATCTAAGTCACTAACATGTATCAAGAAAAGCTGTACTCTAGGCATCTATCCATGAGAATACCTCCCTCCAGTCTGAGAAATAAAAACATTTACTATGTCCTTACTCTTACTTCATATGCATGCTGCAGAATCTCTCTTATCCCATGGGCTTTAACTTTGTTGGCAAACCTATTATACAGCACTTTTGGAACTCCACATACATCACATCAATTGTATTACCTTCATTAACATCTCATCAAAAACTCAATCAGGTTATTTATTTTTAATAAATACATGCTGGCTTTCCTTTATTTATCCAGGTGACTGTTAATTTTGTCCAAGTTTATCTTTCTAAAGGCTTTCCCACCACCGATGTTAAACTAGCATAGTGATGCTGGGCTATCCTTGTGATTTGTCCAATTTTTCAATACTGTGGCACCACTGCCATACTTAAAGAGGGGGTCTTGAAATTATAGTCAGTTTGACTACTATTGCTACATTTACTTTCCTATCTTATCCTAGCCACTTACCCAACTTTAAGTACAATCTGCCATTCTAGTATCTTCTTTCTATCGATATAGAGCCTCTAGTATCACAACTTGCAACTCTTTCACTGATTTTAGTAGCATTTTTTTTCTTTGGTAAGGATGAATTTATATCACTTATACCTTATTGTATTGTCTATAGGAAGCCCGTGCTGCTCATCTTGCTGAAGAATTGGGAGCTGCTCAAGTTCGAGAGGACCAATTGGAAATCAGGATGCAGACAGAAACAAAGAAATTAAAAGAATTTATTAAACACTTGAAAAATACTCATCAGAGAGAAGTAAGATACAGTTTATTTAATGAGAACTATGTGGAAACTTGTTACTGTGATGGTACTTCTATCAATTTAATAGCCTTATTGAATATACAACAAATCAAAAGATGTGTATCTACCCTTAGATCATTTTGACCCAGTTATGTTTTGAAATGTATTTTCTGACAGAGACACATCAGACAGACGCATAACCACAAATGCATACACTCACATGCTCCCATCCTGCACGAGAAATGAACTGTCAGAATACAAGCATGGCTCCACATTTTTGAAGAAGCCCTAATAGGAATCTTCTCTTGGAAGTGTGGAGCTCTTCCAGTGGAGTGCCAGCGTGCAAGAGATTGGCACCTCAGGAAAACTAATTCATCCAATTACATAACGTTTTTTTTTGCATGCTATATTACGTATGCATTCTCTCTGACTAATGGTCTGGCATATTCTGCATTCTACCATTATCATCATATCAGGGGATCATTCATGGTTTATTGCAGCCTTGTAGAATATCTAAGGTTTTGGAATAAATCCGTAGCTTGGGTTGTGGGTGTTGAGGTTGGTTGGCTCGCTGAGCTGGTTTGTTGTTCCGCAGACGTTTCGTTACTGTGCTTGGTAACATCCTCAGTGCAGCCTCTGGTGAAGCATCGGTGTGTTTTCCCACCTGGTTTTTAAACTGGCTACAAAAAGACATGACCAATACTCACTCATCTCAATCCACATGGACAAGGAGAACCATGACTTCGACTGGGACAACACCAAGATCCTGGGACAGGCTAGGCAGAGACAAGCACAAGAATTCCTGGAAGCATGGCACTCCACGGAGCATGCTACACATTGAACTCGACCCCACATACATTCCACTACGGAGGAAACCCGGAAGTGAGGCGATCCATCGCAACGGATCCCAAAGTTTAAAAACCAGGTGGCAAAACACACCGACGCTTCATCGGAGGCTGCACTGAGGATGTTACCAAGCACGGTAACAAAACATCTGCGGAACAACAAACCAGCTCAGCGAGCCAACCAACCTCAACATTGTAGAATATGCTGGGATATGCCAACGTGGTGAAGCTTCAACACAGGGTTACTTACATAAAAGACAGTGGAAGTAACATGAAATACTCAGAGCTAAGCAATCCCATTGGCATAGCCACTGGATCAGATCCAAGCTCCATAGTCTACTACAACCAGTTGTGAACTGACAGCTAATGGCCTGAGAATGTTCCACAAACATTGCCATCTCTGTGAACCATCATCAAGCGACATGGGCCATATTTCTTTTACATCTAATTCATTAAAACATCTTATCTAAACTGCTACTTGTTAAACTATTGGTAAATTCCTTGGGGGTGGTCAACTACCTTTATTAGGTAAATATGGTTCCAAACATTAAAATCAGCTTCTGAAACACCTTTGCTGCATTCAGTGCCTTCAGCCAGTACTTGATATGGCATGGAATGAATCAAATTGCTTGAAGCCTGGCATTATGAAGCGAGGGACCTCAGGAAGGAGGCAGAGGGATCATCTACTTAACGCTTCTGGCAAAGGTGGGTGCAAATGCTTCTGCCTTGTTTTTGCAATGATGTGTCTTCAGTGAGATGGCAATGTTTGTGGAATATTTTCAGGCCATTCAAATTGCATCTGGAATGCGACATCTTACATTTACCTTGAAAATAAGTAAAAATTAAACTCTAGACTATCTTCTTAATATTTTGAAAGAGTTTGGTCTGGTCCGTAATAAACAGCTCTGCTAATTTTGTCACTAGCTTCCAGTTGTTAGTCAGGAGAACGTTCCAGGATTGACAAAGTCAGAAATCACATGACACCAGGCTATAATCTAACAGGTTTATTTGAAAACACAAGCATTCAGAGTCTTACTCCCTCTTCAGGTGTTAGTGACTCAAAAAGCTTGTGTCTTCAAATAAATCTGCTGGACCAGAACCTGGTGTTGTGTGATTTCTGAGCTTGTCCACCCCAGTCCAACACCAGCATCGCCACATCAGGGTCAACAGGGCTGTTCTTGCCATTGTCATTTTCTGTGCCTAGGTTGATGCCAAGAGATCGGTCTGGTTTCACTTCTTTGTTGAGACTTAATAACCATTGATACAATTGAGTGACTTGCTAGGCCATTTCAGACGGCAGTTGAGAGTCAATCACATCGTTTTGGGTCTAGAGTCACATGTAGGCCAGACCAGGTAAGGATGGCAGATTTCCTTCCCTAAAGAACATTAATGAAACTCTTTTCTGTTGCAAGGCTCTGTGAGGACTACTGTAGATATGGTATATGGTTTCATATGGTAGTTGCAAGCTAAAGCCAATCTTGCTTTTCCTTTGAAAAATTCACACTGAGATTGAGGCCCACCCACATTCCATGCAGTGAACAATTGAGTTAATATTTCTCTGCCTGTAATGCAGCCTAATAGACTGTCCTCTGCCATCAGCTCCTTCAATCCTGTGAATGATGATCTTCATTAAAGCAGAATTATAACTTTCTTTTGCTTGTGTCTAAACTGAACTGTCTGTTCCTTTCTTTTAAATGATTCATGGGCTGTAAATGTTCCTTGCTTAGCCAACATTTGTTGTACATCTTTAATTGTCCTGGAGAAGGTGGAAATAAGCTGCCTTCAATAGGGACATCCTTAGTATTGTTAGGAAGTGTATTCCAAATTTTGACCAGTGACGAAGGATGATCTAGTTTGTGTGTGACTTGAAGGGGAATGTGTAGGTGCTAGTGCATCTGCTGCCCATGTTCTTCCATGAGGTAGAGGTTGCAGGTTTGGAAGATGCTGTTGAAAGAGCCCTGATGTGTTACCGCAGTGTGTCTTTCAGATGATTCATGCAGCTGTTTCAATTATGTAGGGAGTGAATGTTGAAGGTGTTGAGCCTTTCAATCAGGTTGCTTCGTTCCACATCTTGTTGAGCTTTCTTAACTGGAGCAGCCTTCATCCAGGCACTTCGGCAGCATTCAGTCACACTGCTGATTGTGCCTTATTGATGGCGAACAGGCACTGGGGCGACAGGAGCTGAGTTACTCGTTGCAGAATTCCTAGGCTCTGTCCTGATCATGGAGTCACAGCATTAATATGGCTAGTCAAGTTCAGTAATGACCACCAGGATGTGGTTAGTAGGAAGAATCAGTGACTGTAATGCCATTGAACGTCAAAGGATGATGGTTAGATTCTGTTGGAGATAACCACTGGCTGGCTCAGTGTGCCATGAATGTTACTTATGAGGTTTCAGCACAAGCCTGGATGTTGCCCAGGTTTTGCCAAATATGGATACATATTCTCAGATGCTTCAGCATCTGAGAAGTCACAAACGGTACTGAGCAATGTGTAATTATCAGCGAACATCCCCATTTCTGACCTTATGATAGAGGAAGGATCATTGACCAAGCAGCTGAAGATGGTTGGGCCTCGAACACTACCCTGAGGACTCCCTGAAGTGCTATCCTGAGGTCAGGATTATTGATCACCAACAACAATAACCATCTTTCTCTGTGCTTGGTGTGATTCCAGCTGACATAGTTTCCACCTGATTCCCGTTGGCTCCAGAAAACGCTCAAAGATAAATTAAACAAATGAATCTTTGGCATTGCATTGCAACGTGAGGTTCAATGTGATAAGCTTCAAATAGAAGTGCAAACTAATTATTTTACTTTGTGTGACTGCTGGATCCTTTCATTTATATCTGCAATGGAAATTTATTATCCTTTTCCAGGAATTGCTGGCTTATAACTTATTTTCTCAAATCAATGGTAGATACTCTGACTCTACCAAGAAAGTAGGAATATTAGATTTGCCCTTTGAGCCTCCTTCACCACTCTATAAGATCGTGGCTAATCTCGTTGAGGTCTCCAACTCTGAGGTTATTCTTTCTTCTTATCTTTACATCTTTCGCACTGATCTCTTAAAGGAAGTGTGGGTTACCTTTTAACTGTAATTCCCAGTTTATATTATTTGCGTTCAGTTCTGAGTTATTACCTGTGTCCCATTCAGGATTCTTCATTTGTCCTACTTCTAATACTTTAATCTCCTAAAACTAGTAGTTACACTCTAAAACAGCTGAATTACGAGCTAGACATTTGAAACAGTATTTGTTACATATTGCTGAGAAGTCTCTTTTAATCTATTTGATCTGGAGATAAAAGACTGGCTCTAAGTCATCAAGAATTAAACTTAAAAGTCTGCATTTGTTTTTGTTACAGATTGCTATGCTTAGAGAACGAAATGCACAGTCATTACCAACTATTATGGAGAGTTCTGAGACCCAAAAATCAAGTGATCAGTTGCTACAATTGAGCCAGGATCTAGAAAAGGCTCAGGAATGTATTCTTCATCTTGAGTCAGAAGTTAAGAATCAGAGGGAGGTGATAAATGCTGCAGAAGAGAGCCTCATCATTAAGGTAGGACTTTTATTTTGAGATAATTGACTGGAGCAAATTGTCATTCAAGAACAATTTAATATCCTATTCAGAATATAAAACATTTCCTCAAAATTCTAGCAGTAAAGACAGAGAAGTCAAGATTTTGTTCGCTGATTAAAATTTTGATGGGATTTTGCAGACCTTTAAAAGTGACAGGGGAGGAAAAGGGAAATTGAACACCCTGGTTCAAAAAGAGTGTAAGGATAAGTCCAGTGATTACAGTTTAAAGTTGGAAGTGGATCAACTTCTGGAAACAATAATTTGGGACAGAATTAGTGGTCACAAGGTCAAATGTGGATTAATTGAGAAGAATAACATGTAATTCTTTAGGGCAAATCATGTTTAACTAACTTGCTGGAGTTTTTTTTGAAGAGGTAACAAAAGGTTGACAGGGGTAATGCAGTCGGAATGGATTTCTAAAAGGTGTTTGGTACAGTGCTGCAGAACAATCCTGGGGGCAGAGTTATATCTCTAGAAATAAAATGAGCAGTAGCAATATGGATATGCATGTGTGTCAAGAAACAAATAGTGGTCTATTAAATTTTTTTGGCTGGAGAAAAGGCTTGTGCTGGAGATTCCCAGGATTTGATATTGCAACCCTTGCAAAGGATAGTTTCAAAGTCTGCAGATGAAACAAAACTTAGAGGCATTGTAAACTGTGAGAAGAATAATGTAGAACTTCCAAAGGACACTGACAAGTTGGTGGAACGGGTGGATAGGTGGTTAGCACTGCTGCCTCACAGCACCAGGGACATGGGTTCAATCCCAGCTTTGGGTGATCGTCTGTGTGGATCTTGCATATTCTCTCTATGTCTACGTGATGTTCCAGTTTTCTCCCAAAAGTCCAAAGATGGTTAGGTGGATTGACTGTGCATTGTCTGTTAGAGGCTGGTCCAATTGAAGCATTCAGGAGAGCATTAAATGATTATTTGAATACAAACTACATGTAGGATTATGAAAAAAAGGTCATGCAGCCAGCTGGTGCAGACAAGATGGGTTGGATGACTTCCTTCTGCACCATTTGCAGTTCTGAGATTTTTTTTGCTAAACTTCTAACGTGAACTGTTGTCATACAAACCGAATGATGATTGGTATTACACGGTGATGTAGTTTTATTTTCCATGTTTAAATATAGGAATCTGAAATAGCAAGACTACAAGTCAAAATTTCTGGATTTGAAAGAGCAATGGGTAAACAGCAGCTGCATTCTCCCACATTAGAGACTCCGAATGAATCCAGTAATAGAAAAGACTACACATCACAACTGAAGAGCTTTTGCCCTTTGACCAGAAACATGAACAGATCTTTCAGTGCTCATGATACATATGGCACAGATATTGGTTCAGCGTTACAGTCACTGAATTACTCTAACAGGATTCGTGAAAAACTTGAGCAGTCTTTTATTGAGCAGAATATCAGCTTAGATGATACAATGGATGCTTCTTGTGCAGGGAAGTCAGAGAGCACAACTTTATTCAGTCAATCTGCCAATGCAGAAGCTGAAGAAGATTTAGAGCTCACTAATCTGACTAGTAATGGCAACATGGACACCCTAAGTGGAATGTTGAATCATCTAATTGCCATGGAACAAAGTAGTGCTAAACTGTGCTCTCCAGTTAACAAGTCACCAGGCTTGCCTAATGAACAGATTAAATCAAAAACGGAGGAATGTTCAACAGAAGAGCACAGAATTCCAGATCAGGTGGGTGTCATATTTGTTAAGTAGCCAATTTGTTTGCTCATTCATTTTATTTAATTATTTAATTTATATTATTCTAAACTGTTGCAACTTATAAGAATCTGTGGTTTTTTATTCATTTATGGTATGTGAGCACCTCTAGCTAGACCAGCATTTATTGCTCACCCCTAATGCCCAGAGAGTAGTTAAGACTCAGGTACATTGCTGTGGATCTAGAGTCACAGCCAGACCGGGTAATGACAGCAGATTTCCTTCCTTGAGAGACATTAATAAACCAGATGAGTTTTAAAACAATTGACAGTGGTTACATGGTCACCATTAGGCTAGCTTTCTAATTCCAGATTTTTATTTAATATAAATGTCACCAGTTGCCATGGTGGGCTTAAAATCCATGTCCTTAGAATATTTTATTAGAATTTTATTACATTATTAATTTTGTCAACCTGTGTGATTGTTTTCCAACATATTGTCTCTGTAATTGCTGTTTTTACTGAATATCTGTAACACTTACAGCAATTTCACTTTTCCTGAACCATTGCAGTTAATTAGCGCACACAGGCTTCTATTCAACTTGTTCCATTTTATCTGTGGAAAAGATATCCAATGAGTTCCACCTCCTGTTCAACCTAATCCTATAATTTTCTACTTTTTAAGTGTTTATCCAATTCCTTTTCGAAAGCTACTGTTTAATTTACTTACATTTCCACTTTAGGTAGTGCAGGTCCATCCAGATCATAATTCGCTATGTGCGAAAATAAAAGGAATCGAATTTCCTGTCTGGATGTTTTTCCACTTATCCTCATTTTTTTTTCTGGTTACTAATTCTTCTACCAGTTGAAACAGACTAGCTGGGGAAGAAACCATCAAAACCATTTGAAATTTTGAATTTGCTTGTTAAGTCTTCTCTTAATATTCTCAGATCTGAGGAGAACAATTCCATTTCCTCTAGTCTTTCCACTAGTTCCTTGTTTCTGGCACCATTCTAGCAATGTTCCTTTGTGCTTTCTATAAGGCCTAGACCTCTTTCCTAGAATTGGACACGATAGTGCAGCTGAAGCCTAATAGTGATTTTTAAATTTTTGCATAATTAAGGAACATAAGAACAAGAGTAGACCATTTAGATCCTCAATCCTGTTCCATCACCATTCAATAAGATCACTGGTTGGAATTTTACTGCATATATACACCTTTGCTCCATCTCTTAATAACTTTAATAAGTTTCCATGAATCTCTGATTTAAAATGAACAATAGTGTAACATTAGTTACCATTTATGGAAATTTGCCACCCTTTATGTTGAGAAGCGCTTCCTAGTTTCAATCCTGAAAAGTCTCTCTCAAACATTCAGACAATTCCCTTTAGTCCTAGACAGTCCAAACATTGTTAATATCTCCTGTTTTTAACCTACCTGTTCCTCCTAAAGTGTTCTTGTCAAGTAAATCGCCCATTAATGCTGTACATTCCTGAAAATACAATCCTAGTTTTTGTAATCTCTCCTCATAATTTAAATAATTGATGCCTTCCTTTCTTATTATTCCATTCCTCCAGATATATAACCACACAGCCCATTAGATTTTTTTTAAAACAGTCCTGCATTAGTAACTAAATATCTGAAGTCCCTCGGCCTTTCTGTTTTTGCACTACCTTTAAGTTGCCCCATTTAAATTGTGGAAGATGATGTGTTTCATTTGAAAATGTGTCACTTCACACTTTTGCATTAACCTTCAAGTATGGCTGCCATTTCACTAATCTTTCTATGCCCTCATGCTTGATTTCAATTGTTTAATAAGTTGCTATGAATCTTTTGATTTAAAATGAACAATTATGTAGCATTAGTTTTCATCTTTATGCTATCTTTGAAATTGTGTCACCTTTATACGTGTCAAGATCATTAATATTATAAAGAGCCCTGGTTTCAATAATGATCATGGGAGACATGGGTAAATAAATGTTTCCAGTCTGATGAACTGTTCAACACTGTTTCGTTTTCTGTTTCTTCGCTCATTCTTTTTCTAAGATACCACTTGTCAATCAATCTCAAGGATTTCAGTCTTACTAATAAGCTTACCTTATGCTACCTCATTAAACATCTTCATCAATCCACTCAATTGTTTAATTATAAAATCTCAATGTTTTTTCAGGGTTAATTTTAACAAATTCATGTTGGCTGTCATTTATTAACTCTTGTTCTTCCAAGTGATAATTTTGTCATGGATTGTATGTTCTCTGGAAGTTTTCCTACTGCTGACAAGCTTGTAGTCAGTTGCTCAAATATATTTTATAAATATTAAGTTGTTCTTGCTACCTATCCACGGATATCATTTCTACTCATCATACTAATAGTAGTAGAACTGAGTGAATTGAAAGAAGTCTCTTCTGAACTATCCTCTACAGTATCTCATCAAGTACGTTGTTGTGAGCCATTCCACATTATTGCCAAGCTTGCTGTAGCAGACCATTGGCAACTTCACTTAGTTATATCATTTCAACTAGTCGAAGGTCATTGTAATTTGCAGAGGGGTCATTGTACCAACTAGTGCTCGTTGTATTTGGACAAATCTTAATTGGTAACAAATTTTTCCTCTGAGTCACAAGGTACTGGGTTTCATGTTACATTCCAGGATGTGTGCTCAAAAATCAAGGCTGACCATCCAGTGCAGTACTAAGAGAGTGCTGTATTATCAGGGATGCCACTTTTCAGTGACACATCTCCCCTCTCAAGTAGGCATAAAAGTTTCCGTGGTACTGGTTAAAGAAGAATAGATAAGTTATCTCTGGTGTTCTGGTCATTATTTATCCCTAAGCCAACATTACAAAAATAGATATCTGACCATTGCCATATTACTGTTTGCAGAAGCTTGCTGTATGCACATTGACTGGCATGTTTCCGGCATTACAGCCATGATAACACTTTGAAAGCACTTTTATTTGCACTTGAAAAGAAGCCCTTGTATTTTATAACATTTGGCATGACCACTAGATGTCTCAAAGCACTTTATAGGCAATGAAGAATTTCTGAACTGTATTCGCTATTGTAATACATAGCGCTATATGAATGCATATCTTTTTTTCTTTAGGCAAATTCTGTATTGTATTTGTTGATTCACAGCATATTTGCATGTTCCACAGTAGTTGCAAGAATGCATTGCTGCCGAATTGTGCGGGAATCAGGATTTTTTTTGGCTGGCTCTTGTCATCTACAGGCTGTATTGAGTTGTGTGTGGATTGAGAGTGGATTCTGAGAGTCCCATCTGTGACTGGTGCCATTTGACATACGTTGTCAATTTGCATATAGAGTCATAGAGCTGTACAGCATGGAAACAGACCATAAATCCTAATTTAATTTAGTCCCATTTGTCAGCATTTAGCCCACATTTCTCCAGATCCTCCTACTCATGTTTTTGTTTTTGTTTGTGGGATGTGGGCGTTGCAGGCTGGCCAGCATTTATTACCTGTACCTAGTGCCCTTGAGAAGGTGGTGGTGAGCTGCCATCTTGAACCATTGCAGTCTATCTTTTGTGGGTTGACCCACAATGCCATGAGGGAGGGTATTCCAGGATTTTGACCAGTGACAGTGAAGGAACGGCGATATATTTCCAAGTCAGGATGGTGAGTCGCTTGGTAAGGGAACTTGAAGGTGGTGGTGTTCCCATGTATCTGCTGTCCTTGTCCTTCTCGATGAAAATGGTCATGGGTTTAGAAGGTGCTCTCCTGAGGTTCGTTGGTGAGTTTCTGCAGTGCATCTTGTAGATAGTACACACTGGTGCTATGGAGCATTGATGGTGGAGAGAATGGATGCTTGTGGATGTAGTGCTGACCAAGTGGACTGCTTTATCCTGGATGGTGTCAAGCTTCTTGAGTGTTGTTGGGGCTGCATTCATCCAAACAATTGTACCAGCCACCACCCCTTCCTCTGGCAACGCAATCCGTGCATGCACCACCATGTGCATGAAAAAGTTGCCCCCTAGGTCCCTTTTAAATCTTTCCCCTCTCACCTTAAATCTGTGCCTTGTTTTAGACTTCCCTAACCTAGGGAAAGACCTTGGCTATTCACCCCATCCATGCCTCTCATGGATTTATAATCCTGTATAAGGTCACCCCTCAGCCTTAGATGCTCCAGGGAAAAATGCCCCAGCCTATTCAAACCCTCCAATTCTGGCAACATCCTTGTAAATCTTTTCTGAACCTTTTCAAGTTTCACAACATCCTTCCCATGGTAGAGAGACCAGCATTGAAAGCAGTATTACAGATGTGGCCTAACCAATGCCCTGTACAGCTGCAACATGATCTCCCAATTCCTATTCTCAATGCACTGACCTATAAAGGCAAGCATGCCAAATGCCTTCTTCACTGTCCTGTCTACTTGCAACTTTATTTTCAAGGAACTATGAACCTGCACTCCAAGGTCTCTTTGTTCAGCCACACTCCCCAGGACCTTGTCATTGAGTGTATAAGTCCCTGATTTGCCTTTCCAAAATGCAGTGCCTCACATTTATCTAAATTAAACTCCATCTGCTAATCCTCAGCCCATTGGCCCATCTGATCAACATCCTGTTGTACTCTGAAGTAACCTTCTTGGCTGTCCACTACACCATCAATTTTGGTGTCATCTGCAAATGTACTCACCATAACTTCTATGTTCACATCCGAATCATTTATATAAATGTCGAAAAGTAGTGGACCCAGCACCGATCCTTGTGTCACACAGCTGGTCACAGGCCTTCATTCTGACATCAGTGGTGGGCAAGTTATTGGAGGGGCTCCTGAGGGACTGGATTTACATGTATTTGGAAAGGCAAGGACTGATTAGGAATTGGTCTCCAGTCTGCAAAGCAACCCTCTACCGTCACCCTCTGTCTCCTACCTTTGAGCCAGCTCTGTATCCAAATGGTTAATTCTCCCTGTATTCCATGTGATCTAACTTGGTAACCAGTCTACCATGCAGAACTTTATCGAACACCTTACTGAAGTCCATATAGATCACGTCCGCCAGTCAGCCTTCCTTAATCCTCATTGTTACTTCTTCTAAAAACTCAATTAAGTCAGTGAAACATGATTTCCCACACACAAAACCGTGTTAACTATCCCTTATCAGTCTTTGCCTTTCTAAATATATGTAAATCTTGTTCCTCACAATCCCCTCCAACAACTTGCTCACTACTGATGTCAGGCATACTGGTCTATAGTTCCCTGGCTTTTCTTTACCACCTTTCTTAAACAGTGGCACCGTGTTAGCCAACCTCCAGGCTTCCTGCACCTCACCTATGGCTATTGATTAAAAAATACCTCAGCAAGGGGCCCAGCAATCGCTTCCGACAGAGCTCTAGCATACACCTGATCAGGTCCCGGGGATTTATCCACCTTTGTGTGTTTTAAGACATCCAGACCACCACCTCTGTAATATGGACATTTTTCAAGATGTTGCTGTTTGTTTTCCCAAGTTCTCTAGCTTCCATATCCTTCTCCACTATGTTTTAGATGTCTGGTCAAATAACCTTGGTGTTTTGTGAGATATCTGCAACAATGATGATTCCTTCCCTTTTATGTTATACCTCGTAAGTATAGATTCTAAGGTAACATCTTTCTTTAAATTGCTGAAAGGTTTCTGTTTTCTGAGGCTGATGGCTGAGATGGCTGCCTGCACATTGAAACTGTTGTCAAAATATGGTTTTTATTGCAGGCTCTCAGATGTTTTATATTAGGTTTTAGTACTGTACTCATTTTATAAATTCATATTTGGAAATGATTCCTCATTTTGCTCTAATTGAACAACTCTGGTTTATGTTTCAGATCTATATTATATATCTATGTTACTGACATAGTGATAAATTCAGAACAGCACAGTGGCTATAGATGAGACGTGATGGACATTTGCTGGAATAAGAAATCCATATCGAAGTGTATTTTTGTAATGACCTCTATGAGACTCTGGGTGAATACTTAACATAGTATTTTCCCTTTACAGATTGACTTGCCACTTTTAGGAGTTTGTGGTTTTCTTATTGAGATACCTAGGTTGTTTAAATTATCTTTTATAAGTTTGTTGTCCAACTGTAGCAGTATCCTTACTGCTATCTATATTGCAGTATCTGCTAGAAATTATTCTTCACTTTCGTTTACAGAGTTAACTAATTTCTGTTTTCTAACAGGATGGTGCCCACTGTAAACTTGCAGATGCTGATTTAAATGTGCAAAGTGGTGCATCTGTACCATTGAAATAATCCCAGAAGTGCCATTTGCTTCATCTTCAGTTGTGCTAGGTAATAATAGCGTTTCTTCAGCCTTTACTTTTGAAATTGTCTGTATGCCAGATTTTTGTTAGACTAATGCATACTTGTTGAGACGTTTACCAGCTGTTGAGAAACAAGGCATGAGGACAACTGAAGTTATCTGGAGAGAGGCCCAACAACAGCTCCCCATCAGGAGATATTTTGGAAGTCAGGAAAGGCTCAGACACCTGCCAAGAGTCAGCATGGGTCCAATTAATAGTATTGACTGGCCTATTAATGATCATTTTGCGTGCCCCTGCTACATTTTACAAGCACCTGAGCACCTGCGGGTTACGGTTAGATCTCCTCTGCATGGAGACATGGGTAGTACTTCAAAGTGGTATCATAGTAGCTTCCAAGGAGGAGATGGGGAATGCTGGGAATTGCTTGATAGACCACAAAATGGCAATGGATGTCAGCATGGCATCAGCACTACCTCCAGGGGTTACCTCTTCAATTTCTGGGACCTGCCTGCAGTTTCTTCCTCATCCTTTGAGATCATGCCATTGGGGAGGCCTTTCCTTCCCCTTGCAGCCTCAGCAGCATCCGCATCCAGTGTCACCAACCTGCTAGCCTCTGATTGCGCCAGCAATTTAGAGAGGCAGGGCACTGCCATCAATGTGAAGTTGCACCTTATTAATTGATTTAAAAATCTGCCCTCCTCTCTGTTTATCCGTAGGACCTGCATGTGATCTCGATATCAGGACCCATGGTTAAAATTCCATCCATTTAGTTTAGTTCCATAGCCCCCCATTCCTAGTCTTTGGCCGGGCTTGTACGAATTATCAACAGGTGTACTCTCGCATCTAAGTAAGGAATGATCACTGACAGTTAAGACTTTTCCTGGACTCAGACCAGCTGTTTAAAGACAGCTTTAAAAAAAAATACTACTTTTTACCAGAGATAAAAGGTACTGCAGATGCTGGAGAATCCGAGATAACAAGCATGGGGCTGGATGAACACAGCAGGTCAAGCAGCATCATAGGAGCAGGAAAACTTGACGTTTCGGGCCTAAACCCTTCATCAGAAATGGGGGAGGGGAAGAGGGTTCTGAAATAAATAGGGAGAGAGGGGGAGGCGGATAC
>JAHRHZ010000273.1:5587311-5602591 GCA_024137785.1 Ginglymostoma cirratum | reverse complement strand
CATCCAGCTCTACACCTTGTTGTCTCAGATTCTCCAGCATCTGCAGTTCCTACTATCTTTGAAAATTAGTCCATGTGTTAATGTACTTATTAAGACCAATATTGGGCTATTGATCTGATTTATAATTACTTTTTAGAAAGGCAATCAGGTCTTCATAAGATCCCATGTCAAGTGTAGAAAAACCTTGATTTTGAAAGCAGTTTCTCCTGTCCACAATCCTCGGCCACATAAAAAGATAAAATCCTTTTCATCCTCAAGGTATTAATAGAACTGGTGAATAACCTTTTGAGGTATAGCCTCAGATGATGTTAAAAGGCAGCCAATTTGTACAGACTAGTTTCTCTCAAGCAGCTGTGTGACTATTATGTCTGTTTCAGATTGGAGCATTTGAGATATGAATGTTGGCTGTTGACCCTTCTCCTGCCTCCTTGAACAGTATCATAAACTTCTTATGCTTTTCACATTTTGGTTAAGTGTCATTTTTGTTGACTTTCATGAGAGGGATTCACTCTGAGAGGCCTAGCAGGTTTTCTAGTGCAATTGTCAGAAACTGTCCTTATTAACAACCAATACTGGGATATACTGCTTTCACTGTGGCTAGCACCATGCTTAAAATACCTTTGCTCACCCAATCAAGTGCTGACCGTATGGAGTTGCCTGCACAGTTGCAGATGTTTGCCCCAGACATGGCAAACCAGGAGAAATTGACAGTCCATTTTGCAAACAAGAACCTGGAAGTCCAGGTACACGTGTGGTGCAGCGAAGGGAAAGTCTTTTTCCTCAGGACTGGCAGAAAAGGCCATGATACCAAACTATACTAGCCTGGTCTGATGCTGCTGCTGCCTGCTCAGTCACCACATTTCCTGTGCCTGCATCAGCACTAACAACTGTGCCACCTATATTCCCTTCACTTCAGCACTTCCTTTCTCTCATAACTAGAAAAAATGACCCATGAAAGCATTGGAACAGCCAGAATGGGGTACTAGATATTAGTCTCTTCACTCCTTATGAAATGAGGACCTTGCCCCTTGCAGACCAAGACCAGGACTGGTCCTGTGACGATGCAGAAACCTCCATGTATTGGAAACCAAATAAGACGCATTGTCCATTGTTATGCTACTCTGCATGATCCCTACTGTGAATTTATTGTTAACATGCCACATCTTCCAACTCTTGATCATGATACTTTCTCTCTTTGTCTGCTGCAGGCACAAGCAGGATGGCCATGGTGACTGCAGTCAAGAGGGCTGCTCACATTAATGCACTCCTCCATCTCTGAGGAAGACAAGCATAGTTGTTTCAAAGGAAGCACCAGTAAGGTTGCCTTGTGAAAACCACACCAGCTCAAATACTGACCCCTTTAGAAGGTATTTCATCAAGGTTAGAGTTAGAAGCATCTGCTGGTGAGCACTTCATAGAGACACTTCTGCAGTTGGCTGAGGAAGAAAATGCTCCATGAGGCTAGCAATCAGAGGATGCCAGAAACCAGGCATCTGTTCAGCCCCAGGCAGGAGAGGACTCAGTGGTAAAATAAAACAACGTGGATGCTGAAGATCTGAAACAGAAATAAAAACAAATTGCTGGTATAACTCAGTAGGCTTGGCAGCATCTGTGAGGAGACAGCAGAGTCTGGTGACCCTTCATCAGAACCGATAGCAGCTAGGAGAATGTGGTTTTTGTGCTGAATGTGAGGTTAGTAGGAGAGATGAGTGGATAGGTGTAGATGGAGCCGAGAGAGAGAAGCATGAAAGGGGTAAGCAAATGAGGCAATTCTTGATAGTAGGCCAGGACAGAAGGTAAGCTGAATAAGTAATAGTGAGAGATCAGAGTAGAAGAGAATGGGTATGCTGTGCTGAAAACAATCCATGTCTTGTATTAATAGGACTAAGAGAATGTACAAATGTGTAGGCTGTGCTGAAAGTAACCAGTGTCATCACATGACTATGATGTAGGGATGGATACAAAACATGGAAGGCCGGAATCAGGTTCTAAAGTTTACTGAAGTTTAGAGTCTTAGAGGCTGCAGTGTCCCAATCAGAAAATGAAATGCTGTTCTTAGAGCTTGTGCGAAGGCTTGCTGGAGTATTGCAACAGGCCTGCAACAGAAATGTTGGCATGGGGACACGGTTGTGCATTGAAGTGGCAGGCAACTGGAGATGAAGCAGCTACTTACTGGCGGGTCTACTGTACTCCCTGTTCACTGTGTGGTCTCCTGTACATTGGGGAAACGAAACGCTGACTTTTGAAGTCTCTTTGCAGAATACCTACATCCTGTCTGTAAGAATACCCCTGAGCTAGAAACTAAACACACAAATACATGGGTCCTATTTTACGTAGGCAAAAAAAAGTGTACGTGCATTGCAACTTTTTCAAAAAAGGGAGTCGTGGAGACAACCAAATTTGGCTGTATCCCAATGGCAATGCCCTGACTGATCAGAATCTATTTGTTTGGTGGGGGAATTAAGATTGACACTGTATCGCCATGCTAATGATGGCCCAGCCAATCAGCATCCTCTTTTCGAGCTCTTCTCAAGTCTGTCTTTTGTGACCTACTTCTGATAAGCACAAAATCAAAAGCTTCAACTCTTGCCTTATTTTAGAAATGCTTAAGTTCTGTCTTATCAAGAATCACTTCTGACGGCACATAGGTGGCATGGATGAGATGTCTATGTAAATATGTTTCCAGTTTTGGAAAATGTATGCCCACTTTTCATCAGCAGCTATGTGTGTGCAAGCTTCTGTCTAGCTACAACTACAATCTTGAAGGTTTAGAGGCTGTCTGGGGTTAGTGGTCCAAGGTGTGAAGTGAGCAGCTCCCGCACTGTGTGCAGGCACTGGGTAAATGGCAAGTGATTGCTACTTTGGCAACTAGGGTTAATCTTTCTAGGTGGCAAAGCATTACTATTGCATCACAGCCAATAGTGGGATTCATTCTTTGCGTTGCATGATATGGTCAGACATGCTTGGAGCAAGGAATTGGGAGAGTGCATGTTAATGAGATGAGGTTAGGTAGTAATGAGGGTGATACTGAGCAATAATCCTGTTAATAGTCCTTCCACCATTACCTCACAGGCAGATGCTTTATCGGTAGGTTGCCCAACACATGTCAAACACCTGTTAATAATAGATCAAAATTATTCCTGGATAAAAGGTAATTATATTTCCAGTGATTGCTGAGAGTATAAGAATAATCTAATATCCATTATTGTCTAAATCTATATTTATAAGTCACAAGTAAAATATACAATGCCTGTTTTTTGAGGAGCTTCAGGAGCTGGACTGTGAGCTTCAAACACTGCAATGTATTGGGGGTGGGGGGTGGATCTTTTGAGACATCATACCCTTAATGAACTTATTGTAAAGGATCTTCTAGATACGAGTGATCATAACATGACAAGAGTTTGGCCTTAAGATTAAGGGTAAGAAATGTGAATCTGAAACTAGTATCTCTTTTAAAAAAAAAAGGTCATATTGCAAAGATTGGACAGGGAAAATAGAATTTGAAAATGAGATGATAGAGTAACAATAGCAAACACTTAAGGTGATATTTCATAACACTCAACAAAGATATACTCCAATGAGAAAGAAAGATGCTATGTGAAAAATCCATGCTTCAATGGCATCAAATTGAAAGAAAGAGGTAACCCACTTCAGTGATTAGTGGTACACCAGAAGGTTAGGAGAGTGTCAGAAACTAGCAAAGAATGATTTTTTTTAAAATATAGGGACAAGTTGGAGAATGAGAAATTAGCAAGAAACAAAAGAAAGGCCCAGTTTATAAAATGATAAAAATAGCTCTTAGAACTGGAATGAAGAGAAATTACTTCACACAGAGAGCGGTGAGCTTGTGGAATTCACCCCACAGGAAGCGATTGAGACCAAAACATTGTATTTTCAAGAAGAAAGTAGATATAGCTCAGGTGATTTAAGGGATATACGGGTAGGATTAGGGTATTGAGCTCAATGATCAGATATGATCATTATGAATGGTGGAGCAGAATCCTGGAGTTGAATGACCTACTCCTGCAATTACCTTCTATGTTTCTGTGTAGCTGAAGCATTGATCCCTTAGAGGATGAAGCTAGGAAATTAATGGGAATCAAGAAAGTGACAGACACTAGGACTGGTATTCTATATTCATTTTCAATGTAGAAGATACAAAAAGCATCAAAAAGTAGTAGAAAATCAGGAGGCAAAAAAAAAGATCATGACCATTAGACAAAGAATATTAGGAAATGTAGTGGGTTTAAAGGCTGACAAATCCTCTGGGCCTGATGGTTTGCATTGTAGGATTTTTTTTTTTTAAAGTAGTTTAGGAGATGATGGATGCATCACTTGCAATTTTCCAAAATTCCCCAGATTCTCAAAATGCCCGACTGGGCTTGAAAACATCAAATGAAACACCATTATTCAAGCAAGTAGGGAAACCAAAAGCATGAAGCTTTAAGTCAGTTAGTCTAATACGTGTACTTGGAAGTAGGCTAGAATGTTGTTAAGGAAATAGAGGTCATATATTTAAAGTGTATAAATGAGGGAGAATCAAGATTTTTCTGTGAAATGAGATTGTGATTAACAAATTAGATAGCATTCTTTGTGAATGTAATAAGCAACATGGATAAACGGCATGGTAGATGCGCTGCATTTCTATTTCAGAAAGCTGCCACAGAAAAGGTTAATTTACGAGAGTTCATTGAATTGGAGGTGAGATATAAAGGATTGGCTAATGAACAGGAAATGGTGATGAAGAGTAATTGGGTCGTTTTCAGGATGGTAGGCTGTTGCACTGCCACAGGGATTGGTTCTATGGGCTCAATTATTTATATCTTATACTAACGACTTCGTTGAAAGGGCTGACTATATATTGTAGCCAAATTTGTGATCCAAAAATAGGAAGGCAAGTTATGGAGTTGATACAAAGATACAACCATAATATAGATTTTTTTTTTAATAGAATCCCTACAGTGAGGAAACAGGCCCTTAGGCTCAACAAGTCCACACCGACCCTCACAGCATCCCCCCAGACCCATTCCCATCCCCTTATAACCCACCTAATCTACAAATTCCTGAACACTATGGGCAATTTAGCCTGGCTAATCCAGCTAGCCCGTACATCTTTGGACTGTGGGAGGAAATCCACACAGACGGGGGAAGAATGTGTAAACTCCACACAAACAGTCGCCTGAGGGCAGAGTCAAACCCAGGTCCCTAGTGCTGTGAGGCAGCAGTGCTAACCACTGAGCTGCTGTGCCACATAAAGCAAATAGGCAAGAAATTGGCTAATGGATGATAGTTAGAAAAATGTGGGTTTGTCCATTTTGGCAGGAAGAATAGAAAAGCAAATTTAGACGCAGAATGAACTGTAGCATGCTCAGTACAGAGGGAACTGGATGATCTTGTACATGTAACTCAAGAAGTTAGCAAACAATCATTGCAACTAACAAGTGAAGAGGCAGTTGGAGAACATAACTGTGCCATACTATTAACTTAGTTATTTCAGCTATGTGACTCTTCCTTGAGGCTTTTCCCTGCCTGATTGGAGAAAGCAGAAACAAAAAATATTTTTATTAATAGTTTTCACCTCACAGAAGACTTCAGGACTATCCACGTCCAACAATCTGCCCTGAAAACCTAGCTTGCATATTGTCAGCTGTGACAAATTCCATCAAAGCAGCTAATGCAAACAGCTTTGCAACGTACACCATTCTTAAATCTTTTGCACCATGTCTCTTTAAGATTAGTAGATTTCTTTTTTTAATTTTAAAGATCCAAATCCGGGTGTGGAACTTAACAAAACAAATCAGTTTTTCCTTGGGCATACCATATCTGTACCAGCTTTCAATGAAGTCCGTCAATTAGATTTGAACTGGTAGTTGTTCAAATAATATGCTCACCTTCAGTGGCAAAGGAAATTAAGAAAGCAAATGGAATGTGACCATTTATTACAAGAGGGGTAAAGTATAAAAGAATGATCTTATTAAAATATGTAAGTTTTTGAGGAGGCTTGACATGGGAGGATGTTCCATCGGAGATCTAGAATTCACGGACACAGTTTGAAAAGGTCTCCCATTTGAGATGGAATGCAGAGTATTTTCTTCTGAGTGGGTCATTTGTCTTCAGAAGTCTTTTCCTCGCCAGTGGCAAATCGGTAATTGAATATATTTCAAGGCTAAGAGACAGATTTTTAGCTACAAGGGAGTGGAGAGGCAGGCAGGAAACTGAAGTTAAGGCCAGAATCCAAACAGGTGACAACGTTTTGGCGTGACAGTGCAGGCTCAGTGTCCAATTCTGCTGCTGTCATTTCTTGTGGGATTTTTGCAATGGTTTTGAAACTTTAGTCTTTACCAGACTTCGTGTGTCAGACATTTGCACAAATCCATTGCGAGGTTCATTTTGGTGTATCATTCGGTTTGTAACTTGATTTCAAATTACACCCTGATTAAAAGCTTAGCAACAATCATGACTCCTGTTAAACTGTTTTTTTTCAAGCTAGAAAAATTACAGGTTGTAGAAAAAAGAATGAGACTGGGGCTGCAAGAGAAGCCAAGTTTGAAGGCAAGAAATTATTAATAAAGTTAAAGATTGATACATTGTAGCTTATTTACACATGGAATTAAATATTGATCTGAAACCCAAAGTGATAGTTTCTTAAAATATCTGTAGTTGATCATATTGATCTTAGATTATCAACAGTGTCAGCAAATTCAAAGATCCTCTAGCTAACCATATATTTTGCAAGTTTTCAACTTGCAATTGTTGTGCTCTAACCTGTTATTACAATAATGTACTACATAAATGGTAGAATTTACTGTTCCTGTAATATAACCTACATGGCTAAAATGAGCCATTGAATATTTCTGCTGAATGAAAGAATTTCCTCCCTTCATCTCTACTTTGTTATCACCCAGTTCAACTCATTACAGCTATTTACTAGTTCGTTTCTCAGGGTAATTGTTTTTATTCATTCAAGGGATGTGGGGATCATCGGCTGGACCAGTATTTATTGCCCGTCCTGAATTGCCCAGAGGACAGTTAAAAGTCAACCATATTGCTGTGGGTCTGGAATCACAGGCAGGCCAGACCAGGTAAGGATGGCAGATTTCCTTCCCTGAATGGCATGAGTGAACCAGATGGGGTTTTTGTTCCTGGTATTCGGCAATGGTATTATGGTCATCATTAAACTCTCATTTCTAGATTATTATCAAATTCTGCCATGTTCTAGATTCCCAGAACATTACCTGGATCTATAGATTAATAGTCTAGGAATAATACCACGAAGCCATTGCCGGCCCATGTCCTGACCAATCAATCAGCCTGTTTATATTTTAAACAAAGTCTGCAAGTGCTGCATTCTCCATTGCAATGTCTCTACCAATCAGAGTTCATTGCCAACCAACCTGCGCTCTTCTGTTACACAGTAGAAATGTTGGTTTTCCTCTTAAACTGGTATTCTGCTGAATTGCCCTGATGAATGCAAGACTGTACGTGTAAGGTTAAAAATGTCTTGTTTTTGGCAATATAGTTTTATTTACGTTCAGCGTTCTCAATAAGAGTCTGCCTAACTGGCAATTTAGGACTGCATAGGGCAACTGTCACCTCAGTTATGCATAGTGAACGTGAACAACCATACATATCATCACAGCTGCAGACACGTATGTTCAACTGGAAAAGCTACTCCTTAAATACAAAGAACAGATCAGAAAGAAGTGATCTCACATCCTGCCAGGATACAGGATAAGCATCAGTCCCAGAGATCCAGTACTCCCCAAGAACAGACTGGAGCAGCAACAATAATTCCCAAAGTGTTGCACTCGCCATGTGAATGACTCTCCCTAGAAAAGGAACGCCCTGGGAATGAGCATATGCCAGAAGAATAGCAAACAGAATCACATACTTACCATTAGGTGACCTGCACAATTTAAAGATTGTGTACATAGCGCATGTTCAAAGACTGATGAAAGTCTGCTGGATAGAGTTAATGCGTCGTTGTTGATGAATGATCATTTTCTTTATGATCATAGAGTCATACAGAATAGAAACAGACCCTTCAGTCCAACTAGTCTATGCCGCCCATGATCCCAAACTAAACTAATCCCACTTGCCGACGTTAAGAGTCATAGAGTTCGACAGCATGGAGACAGACCCTTCGGCCCAAACTGGTCCGTGCCGACCAAAATGTCCATCCACATTAAGCCCATTTCCCTGCACTTGGCCAATATCATTCTAAACCTTTCCTAGCCACGTATTTGTCAAAATGCCTTCTAAATGTTGTTAATGTACCTGCCTCAACTACTTCCACTGGCAGCTCATTCCATTTGCTTGCCTCTGTGTAAACAAGTTGCCCCTCAGGTACCAATTTATTCTTTTCCCTCTTACATCTTAAACTGATGCCGTTTAGTTCTTGATTCCCTAACCTTGGTAAAAAGACGGAGTACAATCACCCTATCCATGTCGCTCATGATCTTATACACTTCTATAAGATCCTCCCTCAGTCTCCTACGCTCTAAAAGGAAAAAGTCCTAGCTTGCCCAACCTCTCCCTATAACTCAGTTCCCTTGAGTCCTGGCAACATCCTTGTAAATTTCTTCTACAATCTACCTGGTTTAATATTATCCTTCCTAAAGCAAGGTGGCCAAAACTGAACACAATACTCCAAGTGTGGCCCCACCCATGACCTGTACAACTGCAACATAACTTCCCAACTTCAATACTCAATTCACTGACTGATGAAGGCCAGTGAGCCAAAAGCCTTCTTCACTGCTCTGTGTACCTGTGACTCCACTTTCAGAGAACCGTGCACCTGAACTTCGAAGTCCTTCGGTTCCACTACACACCTTAAGGCCCTACCATTCATCATGAAACTCCTACCTTGATTTGACTTTCCAAAATGCAATACCACACATCTATATTATACTCCATTTGCCATTTCTTGGCCAACATCCACAGCTGATCAAGATCCTGCTGCAATTTCTGATCATTACCTCACTGTCCACAATACCGCCTACTTTAATGTCATCCACAAACTTACTAATCATGCCTTGTACATTCTCATCCAAGTCCTTAATATAAATAACAAACAGCAATGGGCCCAGCACTGATCCCTGAGGCACACCACTAATAACAGGCCTCCAGTCAGTCGAGCATCCTTCAGTATTACCCTCTGCTTCCTACCACCAAGCCAATTGTGTATCCAATTTGCCTGGATTCCATGCCATCTAACCATCCAACCATGTGAAAACTTATAAAAGGCCTTACTAGTCTATCCATGTAGACTACATCTACTGCCCTGCCCCTAACAACCTCCCTGGTCACTTCATCAAAAAACTCTAACAAATTTGTGAGGCATAATCTCCCTACACAAAGCCATACTGACTGTCTTTCCAAACGCATGTATATCTTATCCCTCAGAATCTTCTCAAATAACTTACCTATCACAGATATTAAGCTTATTGTTCTGTAGTTCCCAGGTTTTTCTTTGCAGCCCTTATTGAATTAGGGCACATCATTCACTACCCTCCAGTCTTCTGGGCCCTCACCTGTGGCTAACGATGATGCAAATATATCATCCAGGGTCCCCGCAATTTCTTCCCTAGCCTCTTGCAGGGTTCTCAGACACATCTGGTCAGGACCAGGAGATTTATCCACCTTCATTCATTCTAATACTTCCCAACATCTCTTCTGCTGTGATATGGACTGTCCAAAGATATGGCCACTAACTTCCCCAAATTCCCAAGTCTTCACGTCTTTCTTCACTATAAACACACAGGAGAAATATTCATTGAGGACCTTGCCAACCTCCTGCAGTTCCACACATACATGTTCACTTTGATCCATGAGAGGTCCTATTTTCTCTCTAGTTATTCTTTTTCCTTTAATATACTTAAAGAATCTCTTTGGATTCACCCTAATCTTCTCAGCCAAACCTATATTCTGCCCCTTCTCCAGCCTCCTGATGTCTTTCTTCAGTAAACTCCTGTATCCCCTGTATACTTCCAGGGATTCCCTTGATTCCAGCTGCCTGTACCTGAGCCATGCCTCCTTTTTTCCTGGTCAAAGCCCCAATATCTCTTGTCATCCAGGGTTCCCTACTCCTGCCAACCTTGCCCTTCACCCTCACAGGGACATAAAGACCTTGGACTCTAGCTATTACACTTTTAAAGGCCTCCCACTCGCCGGAGGTCCCTTTGCCTGCAGACAAACTACTCCAATCAACCCTTGCAAGCTTCCGTTTAATTCCATCAAAATTCGCCCTGTCCCAGTTTAGGACTTGAACCTAATTTGGCCCATATCCCTCCAAACCTTTCCTATTTATGTACTTTTTCAGCTGTCTGTTAAACGTTGTAACTGTACCCGCATCTACCACTTCCTCTGGCAGTTCATTCCACACACAAACTACTCAGTGTAAAAAAAGTTGCCCCTCCTGGCCTTTTTAAAAAATTCTTCTCTCACCTTAAAAATATGTCCCCTAGTTTTGAGCTCCCCTTACCCTGGGGAAAAGACCTTTGCTATAATAAGGTCGCCCCTCAATCTCCTATGCTCCAGTGAAAAAACGTCCCAGCCTATCCAGCCTATTTTTATAACTCAAGCCCTTTTTTCCTGGCAACATCCTGGTAAATCTTTTCTGAATCCTCTTCAACTTAATAAAAACCGAAAGAACTGAAGGTGCTGTAAATCAGGAACAAAAACAAAGTTGCTGGAAAAGCTCAGCAGGTCTGACAGCATCTGTGAAGGAAAAATGAGTTAACATTTCAGGTTCGGTGATCCTTCCTCAGAACAGCTGTTCTGAGGAAGGGTCGCTGGATCCGAAACATTAGCTCTTTTTTTCCTTCACAGATGCTGCCAGACCTGCTGAGCTTTTCCAGCAACTTTGTTTTTGTTCAATTTAATAATATCCTTCCTATAACAGGTCAACCACAATTGGACACCGTACTCCAAAGAGGCCTTACCAACGTCCTGTACAACCTCAACATAATGTCCCAACTCCTAGACTCAAAGGTATGAGCAATGAAGGCAGGCGTGGTAAATACCTTCTTAATCACCCTGTCTACCTGCAATGCAAATTTAAAAGAATTATGCACCTGAGCCTCTAGGTCTGTCTGTTCTATAACACTACCCAGGGCCCTACCATTAACTGTATACGTCCTGCCCTTGTTTGTTTTACCAAAATGCAATACCTCACATTTATCCAAATTAAACTCTTCCACTCCTCAGTCCATTGACCCAATTGATCAAGATCTCGTTGTAATCTTAGATAACCTTCTTCACTGTCCACAATACCACCAATTTTGGTGTCTTCTGCAAAATTACTAACTTTGTCTTCTACATTCTCATCCAAATCATTTGTGTAAATGACAAACAAAATTGCCGATCCCTGTGGAAAACTGCTGATCACAGGCCTCCAGTCCAAAATATAACCCTCCACCACCACCCTCCGTTTCCTACCATCAAGCCAATTTTGTATCCAATTGGCAAGCTCACCCTGAATCCCACGTGATCTAATTTTACTAATTAGTCTGCCATGAGGAACTTTGTCAAAGGCTTTACTAATGTCTGTGTAAACAACATCTGCCCTCATCGATGTTTTTCGTTACTTCCTCAAAAAACTCAGTCAAGTTAGTGAGACAGAATTTCCCATGCTCAGAAACATGTTGACTATCCCAAATCAGTCCTTGCCTCTCCATTGCATGCGAATCCTGACTTTCAGAATCACTTCCGACAACTTACACACCACCAATGTCAAGCTCACAGGTCTGTAGTTCCCAGGCTTCTCCTTACAGCCTTTCTTAAATAAACATCTTGGGTAATCTGTATAATTTGTAAATGTCAGTGATGGTGCATGCAATCTTTTTCTTGTTTTATGAAAATGTGGCTGTTTAGAGAAATCCAATCATGTTTGGTGTCCTGATTGGCACTCTGTAGTCATGCGATCTCTGCCTCTGTTGTAAGTGCCTTGGTGTGTAGATTATGGCAACAGTCAAAAATCTTGAAATTGCTCCAACAACACCCAAAGCTTTACACCATGCAGGGCAAAGCAACCCACTCGATTGCCATCCCAGCTACAACCTTTACATTACCCTACTCCACCGATGCACTGTGTACCAGTTACATGATTCACTGCTGCCATTCATCAAGGCTCTTTCAATAGCATCTTCCAACCTGCAACTTCTACCATCCACAAGGATGAGGTCAGGAGATGCAAGGAAACAACAATACCTCCAACTTCTCCTCCAGGCAACACACCAACCCAATTTACAATGATATTACCGTTGCCTCCTTATTGTTGTTTCAATGTCCTGGAAACAGTTCTGTGGGGTACTGTGCACCCATGGGCTACAGCCATTCAAGAAGATGATTTGCCAACCCTTTCTCGAGGGATGTGCAATATATGCTGATGCAGCCAGCAGCACTCACATTTCATAAAAGAAATGTTTAAGACGTTCTTCAATTCTGATGAACGTCGCAATCACACTCCAGATTTTTTAAAAATATTTGCCTATGTTCTCAATTTGTTACTTATATTTCGCCTTTTCCGACCCACTTTCCCCTTATAGACACTTTGGTCTGCACCAAGCCTGGGGGAGTGACTTGCTCCCTGTCTTCTGTCGAGGCTGTTCAGCTGTGACAGGCTGTGAGAAGAAGCGTGATCAGAATTATGATTCATCTGTTGATTTATTTTATGCATCACACAAGTTCCATCCCTCAGTTCCATAGCAGCCTTTAAAAGCACAAATATTATAGCATTTCACTGCATGGAAAGCATAGATCTAACCCTACAGAGTAGCACACTGCCTCCTCTCAGTGTTAATGAAGATGTGTTATATTATCATGTGACTTTTTATTATAAATTCCAAAGTATATTACACACATAACTGAGAATGTGGGTTAATGAACAATAAAAGCACATTGATTCATTGTTTCAACATTAAAAATATTTTAACCATTCAGCTGGGAATCTAATTGATGTAACTTTTCTTTCAGATGCAATGCAACATTATTTTTGTACCCTGTGCCCTGATTTTATTCACCACCCAGATCAAGTTAACCAGAGGAGGAAAATAGTTGTGATAAACAGTATAAGAAACATTGCCTTGATAATTCCAGTATTAGATTTAATTACAGTTTCAATGTTTTCATTTGTCTGAAACAGACTGTTATTAGTTTCAGTAAAACAAGACATTTCCACATTATATGCATTTGTGTGGTTACAGCTGATAGTTTAATGATCCTTTAGCACTTTTGTTGGATTCCAGATTATTTATGTATAAGGTACTCCCCCATGTTTCAATCAGGTGATTCACTAAGTACCTGAACCATCCAGACAAATGTAGTTAGTTCACTCCTTAGACTACAGCAATTGATGGTAATTGACTTAAGGGTTACAAAGGTGGTGAAAATATTGCCTACCTACTTGTGATTACCATCAGAAATTATTTTGTTAATGTCTATTGTGAATGTCTAACCAACTTTGTAACCCTTAAGTTGATTACCATCTATTGCTCACTCAGAGATAGTAAGAACTGCCGATGCTGGAGTCAGAGATAACACAGTGTGGAACTGGAGGAGCACAGCAGGCCAGGCAGCATCAGAGGAGCAGGAAAGTTGACATTGCGGGTTTTTCTAAAGAAGGGTCCTGACCCGAAACATTAACTTTCCTGCTCCTCTGATGTTGCCTCGCCTGCTGCGTTCCTCCAGCTCCACACTGTGTTACTACCATCTATTGCTGTAGTTTAAGGAGTAAACCAATCACCTTCCTTGTCAGAGATAAAAGGTACTGCAGATGCTGGAGAATCCGAGATAACAAGGCATGGGGCTGTCCCGCCCCCTTGACCTGTCTGTCCTCCCTGGACTGACCTATCTCCTCCCTACCCCCCCACCTACACTCACCTTTACTGGCTCCATCCCTGCCTCTTCGACTTGTCTGCCTCCTCTCCACCTATTCTCTCCTCTATCCATCCTCTATCTGCCTCCCCCTCTCTCCCTATTTATTTCAGAACCCTCTTCCCCTCCCCCATTTCTGATGAAGGGTCTAGGCCCGAAACGTCAAGTTTTCCTGCACCTATGATACTGCTTGGCCTGCTGTGTTCATCCAGCCCCACGCCTTGTTACCTTCCTTGTCAGGATGGTTCAGGTACTTAGTGACATTGACCTCTGCTATCGTGGCCCTACAGGTGAGTTGTTGACTCTCTGTAACCGACTCAAAATGTGTACAATTACACGAAGCATTCAGTACCCATGGAATTCAGCAAGGGATCGTGATTTCAAAGAGGAGGGACAGGAAGGAATTTGTGTAAAAAAAATATATTTTAAGCAATGGAGCTCAAATGCAACCTGTTGTAGTTCTGCATCTGCACAATTTCATCACACTTTAGGACTTTTAAGTGTACGCTTTTGATAATTTTCTCTTGAGAAAGTGGTGACTCTTACTCGAGAGGTTTGAAATTTGGGATTTTCCCTTCCATGTGTCTGATGAGCATGTTGTAGTTTGATTCTAAACCCTCAAATGTTTAGCAGATGTTTATTTTCTGGCTTTCATCTTGCCAATTTATTACAATGCTTCCTTTTATTTATAAAAGCATCGGCAGAATTGAATAAGGCATTGTAATTTGTGCTAGCTTTTACTTAGATTTTGAAGGTCAATTTTATGATACCTAAGACATTTACTTAATAAATTGAAGTCTTGCATTTGAGAAAATCTTGTTTAAGTGTCTCACTTACAATCTATCCTCTTTTTCATCACATTAGGTAATATTAGACACACAGAGAGTCATAGGCATTTACAGCAGAGGAGGCCGTTTGGCCCATCATATCTGCACCAGTCAACAAAGATCTAACTGCACTAATCCCATTTTCCAGATTTTGACCTGTAACCCTTGAGGCTATGGCAATGCAAGTGAATATTTAAATGCTTAAATGATGTGAAAGTTTTGTGACTCATCTATAGTTACAGAGGGTTCCAGACTCTCACCACCCTCGGGGTAAAAAAACGTTCACAGCAATTCTCTGCTTTAGCCTTTACCTTTTACCTTAAATCTATTCATATGGATTACTGACCCTTTACTAATGGAAAATGTGCTTTCCTATCCACCTTTCTATAGCCCTCATTGTCTTACATGCCACCATCAGGTCCCCTTTTTAGCCTTTTCTGCTCCAAGAAATACAAAACAATCTTACTCCATAGTTCAGAGATAACAAGGTGTAGAGCTGGATGAACACAGCAGGCCAAGCAGCATCAGAGGAGCAGGAAGGATGACATTTCGGGCCTAGACCCTTCTTCAGAAAATGA
>JAHRHZ010000273.1:5570986-5583312 GCA_024137785.1 Ginglymostoma cirratum | reverse complement strand
ATACATACACATACGTACAGATACACACGCACACACACACATACAGAGACCGGCATGCACAGATACACAAACACACACACACCCACAACATAGCCAAGAGGCAGAACATCCAGAGCTTTTTGCAAGCTAGAGATTATCCAACTGAAGCTGTACACCCTGGAGCTTTCTGCTGTTTTCCCATTCAAAACCACCCATTCAACTTGCTTTCAGTCAGCCAAGGGGTGGCTGGTATATTATTCAGCCATGCCCTGAAAGATTGTGGAACTTATTAACTCTAGCATTGAATTACTAAGAAAGCTAGTATGTGTTCCCCAACTTTTTTTTTCATTAACTCTAGGGATGTGGGTGTCACTGACTGGATCAGCTTTTATTGCCCATCCCTAATTGCTGCTAGACTGGAGCAGCTTTCTGCTCTATGTCAGAGAGCGTTTGAGAGTCAACCACATTGTGTTGGTCTGGAATCACATGTAGGCAAGACCAGTAAAAGACTTTTGATTGATTCAAATTTCACCATCTATGATGGTAGGATTTGAACCTGTGTCCCCATAACTTCAACTTGAAGTTCTGGATTGTTAGTCTAGTGCCAATGCCATTATATCACTACCTTATTTCATTTTTTTTAAAATGACAAGATATTATTGGGTCTTCATTTAGTTCCCAATTCAGTGCTGAATGGGTAGAGATACTAACATTTCAACTCTCCATCCTTTGCTTCCCTGACACTCATACTTTTACTCTAATTTTCCTCCTTTCCCAAATCCACATGCTACATTTTGAATTGGATACAAGATGGCATTCCTCTTCCAATCATCTATTATTTTTCCCTCCTTGTTAATTGGCAATGAGGTTAAATTTTGACTCAACATGGACTAAGCTTGGGTGTGTCTTTACTCCACTGAACAATCAGGGTCACGTAGTCTTGATTGGAATGATATTTGAGTCTAAATTTTGCTAATAATTAATTTGTCATTAAAGCTCTGCGGTGATCCATTAACTCTGCAAAAACAATGTGGTGTTTAATTAACGAATTATCAACTTGTAGATATCCTTTAAAGTTCTACATTGATAGTGACTTCACAGAACAAACTGTTTTATTGTATTTGGATCATATCTAAAATTAAATACACGGCAACGTTGAAAGGAAATTGACAGGAAACTGACTAATTGACATTTTAGCTACACTTCCTTTATATGTTATCCTAGCACAGTTTAAGACACTGTTACTGTTAGCATTTTTTAAAATACTAAAAGTAGGCAACCAGCGTATTCAGTGAGGTGTGAGATGGGAATGTTTGTTCCATGGTGATGTTGGGTAGGGTATGTTGATATTCTAGGGTATGTTGCTGTTAAGAAGGAGGAGCTTTTGGGTGACTTTAAAACATTCAGGTAGATAAGTCCCCAGAAGCAGAAGGGATCGATCTCAGGATACAAAGGGAGAAAGGGAGGAGATTGCTGGGGCCTTGACAGAGATCTTTGCATCCTCTTTAGCCATAGGCAAGTTCCTAGAAAACTGGAGAATAGCCAGTGTGGTTCCTTTGTTTAAGAAGGGTAACAGGGATAATCCAGGAAATTATAGGCCAATGAACCTTATATCAGTGGTAGGGAAATTATTGGAGAAGATTCTTAGGATATACTCGCACTTGGAGAAGAATGCACACATTAGGGATAGTCAGCTTTGTTTTGTGCAGGGGAGGTCTTGTCTCAAAAATTTGATTTGAGTTTTTTGAGGAAGTGATGAAGATGATTAAGGGTAAGGCAATGAATGTTGTCTACATGGACTTTACTAAAGCATTTGACAATAGATGGATTGGAGAGTTGGGCAGAGAAATGGCAGATGGAGTTCAATCCAGGTAAATGCGAGGTGATGCATTTTAGAAGATCCAATTTAAGAGTGAACTATACGGTAAATGGAAAAGCCCTGGGGAAACTTGATGCACAGAGAGATCTGGGTGTTCAGGTCCATTGTACCCTGAAGGTGGCAACGCAGGTGGGTAGAGTGGTCAAGAAGGCATACGGCATGCTTTCATTCATCGGACGGGGTATTGAGTACAAGAGTTGGCAGGTCATGTTGCAGTTGTGTAGGAGTTTGGTTCGACCACATTTGGAGTACTGCATACAGTTCTGGTCACCACATTACGAAAAGGATGTGGATGCTTTGGAGAGGGTGCAGAGGAGGTTCACCAGGGTGTTGCCTGGTATGGAGGGTACTAGCTATGAAGAGAGATTGAGTAGATTAGGATTATTTACATTAGAAAAACGGAGGTTGAGGGGGGACCTGATTGAGGTCTACAAAATCATGAGAGGTATAGACAGGGTGGATAGCAAGAAGCTTTTTTCCAGAGTGGGGGACTCAATTACCAGGGATCACGATTTCAAGGTCAGAGGGGAAAAGTTTAAGGGAGATATGCGTGGAACATTCTTTACGCAGAGAGTGGTGGGTGCCTGGTACGCGTTGCCAGCAGAGGTGGTAGAGGCAGATACGATAGTGTCATTTAGGATGTATCTAGATAGATCATGAATGGGCAGGGAGCAGAATGATACAGATCCTTGGAAAATAGGCGACAGGTTTAGATAGAGGATCTGGATCGGCGCAGGCTTGGATGGCCGATGGGCCTTTCCTGTGCTGTAATTTTCTTTGTTCTTTGTTCTCGATAAAGTGCCTCATGGTAGGCTTCAGAAGATTAAGACACATGGGATCCATGGTGAATTGGAATGTTGGGTACAAAATTGGCTTGGTCATAAAAGATAGAGGGTATTTGTGGAAGCATTTTTCTGATTGGAAGTCTGTGACCGGTGGTGTTAGAACAACAAAGAAGAAGGAACGATACAGCACAGGAACAGGCTCTTCGGGTCTCCAACTTTTTGAACCGACACTTTTTGCCCTTCCATACTAAAACTGTCTTCACTTATGGGATTCATGTCCCTCTATTCCCTTCCTAGTCATGTATTCGTCCAGGTGCTTCCTGAATGCTGCTATTGTGTCTGCTTCCACCACCACCTCTGGCAGCACATTCCAGGCACTCACTGGGATGTTATCCCAATAACATCTCATTTGGGATAACATTCCACTCACCACTCTTTGTGTGAAAAACTTCCCTCATACATATCTTTTAAACTTCTCCCCTCACACCTTGAACCTGTGTCCCCTAGTAATTGACCCTTCCACCCTGGGAAAAAGCCTCATACTTTCCACTGTGTCCATGTCATTCACAATCTTATAAACTTCTATCAAGTTGGTCCTCAACCTCCTGTGCTCCAGTGAAAACAAACCCAGTCTATCCAACCTTTCTTCATAGCTAAAATCCCCCATACCAGGCAACATCCTGGTAAACCTTTTCTGTCCTGTCTCCAAAGCATCCATATCCTACTGGTAGCGTGGTGTTTTTGTACAGATCAGTGCTGGGACATCTGTTGTTTATAATAAATATATAAATGATTTTAATGAAAATGTAGGTGGTCTGATTAGTAAGTTTGCAAATGACACTAAAATTGTTGGAGTGGTAATAGTGAGAAAGGTTATTAAAGGATACGTCAAGATATAAATCCAGTTGGAAAGTTGGGCAAAGAAATGCCAGGTGGAATTAAATTCAGACAAGTGTGAGGTGATGTATTTTGGGAGGTCAAGTGCAAGAGGAAAGTATATTGTAACTGGCAGGACCCCAGGAGCATTCTTGTACAGAGGGATCTTGGGGTGCAAGTCCATAGTTCCTTGATAGTCGCAACACAAGTAGATAAGGTGGTAAAGGCAGATGGCATGATTGTCTTCATGCATCAAGGACATTGAATATAAAAGTTGGCAAGACATAATGCAGTTGTATAAAGCTTTAGTTAGATCACATTTGGAACATTATGTGCAGTTCTGGTTGCTATACTTTAAGAAGGATGTGCAGGCTTTGGAGAGGGTGCAAAAGAGGTTTAACAGGATGATTCCTGGATTGGAATGTATTAACAATAAGGAGAGGTTGGACAAACGTGGATTGTTTTTGCTAGAGCATCAGCGACTGAGGGGCAGCCTGATAGAAGCACAGTCGGTTCTGCTATAAAGCGTGTTCTGGTAATGCGAATTGGCTATTATGCGATTGACAAAAGGGGAACACTATTTCTAAAATGCAAACTTGTATTGGCTATAACGCGATTCCATCGGTGTGCAGAGGAGGGCGTGTCGACATCAGATGATCGTTTTGCAGGTTTTGACCTGAATATGTGTGATGTTAGTACTGAAAGAGCTTCCACACTGGTATCATAAGACCATTTTGCAGAATGAAGTGCTTTCTGTGATAGGTACAGTACTCCATGATTTTTGGGTTTTTTTGCAAATTCTGCCATGTAACCCACAAAAATGCGAGGACAAAATGAGAAGAATGTTTACAGGAAGTGTCCTGGTGATAAAATTGCAGGTGGTGAACGTAAAAGAAAGGTTGTATCACTGGAGTAGAAGCTAGATGTTATAAAGCGCTTTCAGCGTAATGAGAGAATATGTGATATAGCTCACGTAACAGGAATAAAGGAGTCTACCTTACGCACCATTAGAGGCAATGCAGAAAAAATTAAAGCAAGCTCTATTGCTGGAAAAAGTTTGAGTGCTAGAAAATCTGTGAGGTCATGGACAAAGAAATTTGAAGAGATGGAGCAGCTTCTAAGTGTGTGCATAGAAGATCAAATGAAAAAGTGATCTGGGACCAATTTTCTCACCATTAGAGAGGAAGTCTTATCAATTTATGAAGATCTAATTAAAAAAAGCTGAAAATCCTGCAGATGTGTCTGCCATTAGTACTAGTGGTGCCTGGTTTGCTGGTTTTAAGAACCACTATGATTTTCACAATGTAAAGTTATGTGGCAAAGCTGCCAGAGCAGATGAGGAGCATGTGATGGCATTTCCTCCTAAAGTCAAAAAACTAATTGATAAAGAAGGCTACAACTTAGATCGAATTTTCGATATGGATGAGACAGGATTATACTGGAGGCAAATGTCCTAACCTTACAACCACAACTGCACCTTATGGTGATGATGATGATGATAATGATGACACTCAGCCCTTGCATTAACAACAGAGCAAACTCAAAACTTCCTCCCATATCAAGCCATGTGGACATTTTTTCAAGACAACGTCTTAAATTTACTTTTATTTCACTATTAGATGTGAATTAAACATTTATTCAAACTATGCTGTCCCTTGCGTTAGGCTTTTGAGTGATTTTGTTATTTTTTGGTGGTCTGCCCCAAACCCTGCTTTTCCCATAGGCCCCACCATTTCTATAGCACGATTTTCTATAATGCGATATTGCACAGGAAGACAACTATCACATTATAACAGAATTGACTGTATATGAAATAATGAGAGGCATGGAGAGGGTGGAAAATTGGAGTCTTTTTCCCAGTGTGGAAACATCAAATACAAGGGGCATAGGTTTAAGGTGAGAGGGGGAATGTTTAAAACAGATGTGCGAGGCAAGTTTTTTTTTACCTGGATGGTAGCAGGTGCCTGGAACACACTGCCAGGGAAGGTGGTGGAAGCAGATGTGTTATCAACGTTTAAGAGGCATTTGGACAGACACATCAACAGGCAGGGAATAGAGGGACAATGGATCTTCTGCAGTAAGATGGGATTGATTTAGAATGGCATCATGATTGACACAGACATGATGGGTCTACTCCTGTGCTGTATTGTTCAATGTTTGATGAATATTGAGCACAAAATGCTAAAAGCTGTACCAAGATTTATCCATTACTTTAGGAAACTTTCTGGGTAAATACTCTTTCATTTAGATTTTTTATTGTCACACGTGCTCAAGGACAGAAGTACAGGAGTACAGTGAAAAGTCTCTAATTTCACCACAAATGGTGCCATCTTAAGTACCAAGGTACCTAGGTACAAAAAAACTTAGCTACAAAGTAGTAAGAGAAACAAGACTTAAAAAGTTAAACATTACTCAAAAGAATAGTAGAAAATAAATAAATAAGGCAATAGTTATCATTTAGGTCTGTCATAGTTTGAACTCGGAAAATAAAGGAATAAGTAAAAGTTCACCAGGATTCGATGAGTCCTCTGCTTGTCTCGCTCTGCTGTTGGATCTCGACATCGGTACGACAGATACCGTCACTGCTGCACAGACTGCTGCCTCTCCAATCTCCTCCATTCCCTTGGGAACATGCCTGGGTACGGTCCGTTTCCATCCCAAGCTGAGACACCGGCATGAGTCACTAAGAAACCAGCTGACATTCTGCCGAGAGACCAGGCTGGGACCAGGCCGGGGCCCACCACGAGCCGCTGAGAGACCAGGCCCGGGGCCCACCAAAAGAAGAGGTCGAGACCTGCCACAGGGGAGATGAACGCCAAGAGGGGAAAGCAGCAAACAGGGGGAGAAAAAGAGGAACAAGAAATAAACAGAAGGAGTGGAGGAGCTCTGGTTGGAGCATCCTAATCCACCGCCGCTCAGTTGTTGTGTACATATTGTTTTACATTGTTAAATTCAACCACGTTGTACTCATTTCACAAGGGGCATACAAACAAAAGATCTGCATGTAACTAGGAACATGAGTACATCGTTCAAGCCCATTGAACCTGCTCTGTTGTTCAATAAGTTCATTTACTCCACCCTCATGCCTGTTCCTTTTTCTGCTTTTCATACCACAGAACATACTTTCCCACATTATACTCCATCTGATAAAATTCTGCCTACTCAATTAACACAACATTGTCTCTTTGAAGATTCTTTGTGTCCTCCATAGCCCTAACCCTAATCGTAACTGCAGCCCTAACCCTAAGTCCTAATCATAACCATAGCCCTAACCCAGCCCTAATCATAATCATAGCCCTAACACTAACCCTAATCATGATCATGGCCCTAACCCTAATCATAACCGTAGCCCTAACCCTAACCCTTCCTGTCTTTGTATCATGATAAATTTGTCAATGGTAGTTTCTCCTTTCTTTCAAGCCATTAGTACAGAAGCTGGGGTCTGAGTCCAGATCCCTGTGGTAGGGTTGTAGTTATAGCCAACATGAAAATGATCTATTTATGCCAACACTCTGTTTCCTGTCAGTTAGCCAATGCTTTATACATGCTCCTATGTCTCTCCCAAAACCACAGAGTCACGGAGGCCTACAGCACAGAAAAAGGCCCTTTGGCCCATCAAATCTGCACCAGTTAATAACAAACACCTAACTATTCTAATCCCATTTTCCAGCACTTGGCTCTTAACCTCATATACCTTGGCATCACAACTGCAAATCTAAATACTTCTTAAATATTACAAGTGTTTCTGCCTCTACCACCCTTACAGGCAGTGAATTCCAGATTCCCACCACCCTCTGAGTAAAATAAAGTTTACCTCACATCTCCTCTAAACCTCCTGACCTTTATCTTAATTCTATGCCTCCAGTCATTAATATCTCCACCAAGGGGAGAAGTCCCTTCCATCTGATCTATGTCCCTCATCATTTTATACATCTTGATCATGTTGGCACAGATCCTCAATGTTTAGCACTGCCGCCTCACAGCACCAGGGACCCGGGTTCAATTCCAGTCTTGGTTGACTGTGTGGAGTTTGCACATTCTCCCCACATCTGCTTGGGTTTCCTCCGGGTGCTCCAGTTTCCTCCCACAGTCCAAATATTTGCAGGTTAGGTGGATTGGCCATGCTAAATTGCCCGTAGTATCCAAGGATGTGTAGATTGTGTGGATTAGCCATAGGAAATACAGGGTTAAAGGGATAGGGTGGGGGAGTTGAGTCTGGGTGAGATGCTTTCCAGAGAATTGGTGTGGATTTGTTGGGCTGAATGGCCTATTTCCACACTGTAGGGATTCTATAATGTCATTCCTCACTCTCATCTGCTTCATGGAAAACAACCGTTGTCCAATCTGTTTTTATAAGAGCTCTCTAGCCCAGATAACATCCTGGTAAATCTGTTCTGCACTCTCTTCAGTGTGATCACATCTCTGCTATATTATGGATTCCAGAACGACACACGACACTCTAGCTGTGGCCTGACTAATGTTTTATACAGTTCCACCATGAACTGATCTCTTGTTCAATAATCATTATGTGGCAGCTGATTGAATGGCTTTTTGAAATCCAAATTCAATACATCTACTGGCACTTCTTTATTAATCCTGTTTGTTACACCCTCAAAAGATGCTAATGCATTTGAGAAACACAATTTCCCTTTCGCAAAACCATACCGACTCTGTCTGAATGTATCCTGATTTTCCAAATGTCCTGCCGCTACTTCCTTACTAATGGCTTCCAGCATTTTCCCTTTACAGATTTTAGATAACGGGTGGTCTTTAGTTGCCTGCTTTCTATCTCCTTTCTTTCTTGTGTTACATTGTGGTTTTTTTTTATTGCACTGGAACCTTTGCTTAATTGAGGGAATTTTCGAAGTTTACAACAAATGCATTTGCTTGCTCTGCAGCTGCTTATTTTAAGACCCTAGGATGCTGACCGTCAGGTTCAGAAGATTTGACAACCTTTTCCCAGTTTTCTGAATTTCTGAAGAAGGGTCCAGACCCGAAACGTCAGCTTTCCCGTTCCTCTGATGCTGCCTGGCCTGTTGTGTTCCTCCCGCTCCGCACTGTGTTACCTCAGACTCCAGCATCGGCAGTTCCTACTACCCCTTTTCCCAGTTTTACCCGTTTTACCGTTTGCCAGTTTTCCTGGTACTTTTTCCACTCATGATCAGTTCTTCACTTCTCCTTCCTCCTGGTGTGGTTGCATTGTGGACCTCTGTGACAATTTCAGTTAGGACAAAACTGTCTTTGTTAGCGAGTTGTACTTCTGTCAATTAGGATCATCTATGTGAAGTTGAGTGGCTGGCTCCATGCCATTCATTGGCCTGTTCTCAGAAGCTGTTGTAAATGTGATTGTTTTATTAACAGCAGGCAGATTCTCCTTGGAAGAAATTTGCCAGAACCACTCACAGTTAAGTGTTTGTTCCGAGGTGTGTCAGTTACAAGTTAGTTTAGAATTTTGTGAAGGTTTTCTTGATAGACAGGAGTAGGAAATGCTTCGAGGTATTGGAGATGTGACGAGTTAGTTCATAGCTGACGCAGTCTTGATAAGCAACTTGTGAAAGAGGAAAAGGAAGCAGCAATTATTTTGAGAGGCTCTGGGTGAGAGGGAGGAAGAAGAATTACTGCTTGCTGCTGGGGCAGCATTTAAACCATATAAGGCTGGCCAGAGGAGCTGAACAGCAAATGCAAGGTGCTACAGAGGTGTTTTTTTATTTTTTTAAATCAGAGCTAATATTTGTGAAGTATCATGTTTTCTGTGACATCTGAAAAACATACAGAAAAGATTAAATTGTTCTTTCACTCTGCAGCACCCTCTCATAGAGTTCAAGCAAAATCTCATCGTAATTGTGGACCAACAATTACCATCCTGGTGCAGGAAGATCTGAGCTTTTTTGCTGAAATTGATTACATCTTTTGGGTTTCTCTTCAGAATTTCTAATTTAAACAGAAGAACTTGCTGCAGTTATAACTAACTGAGTTTGTCTTTACTCTGAAAACATTGCTGGCTCGCATCATGTGTGACTACACTTGAGCTTTTTACTCATCCACAAAACACAAGGAACTGGCTACCAAGTCCAGGCAAAGGTCTGCTGCCTGGCCTGCTGTGCTCCTCCAGCTCCACACTGTGTTATCTCTGACTCCAGCGTCAGCAGTTCTGACAATCCTGAGTGAGCTACGAAGTATACACACCCCTTCTGGCTTTCATTTCCTCTTGTTGTAAACTAGCAGTCCCTCCCCCTCCCCACTCCCCCCCAAAACCTTCACCCAAAAACAATTTGTGCACGTTTGCCTTATTGTTATTTGGTTTTATTTATTCTATTTGGCGTTTTACTTTATTCATGGGCATCATTGGCCTGGCCAATTCATCAGAGGACAGTTAAGAGTTAACCATATTGCTGTGAGTCTGGAGTCACGTGTAGGCCAGACTGGGTAAGGATGGCACATCTCCATCCTTGTGTGTGAACTGGATGGATTTTTTTTAAACAACAATTGACATTGGTTTACATGGGGTGGGAACTTCCCAGACCCTGAGTAACATGGGTTATGCAGTAATTTGGAAAAATCAGTGAGATGTCCCGCATAAACCTTGGTCAAGTCCAAAGAGTTGCCTTTTCCAAGCAACACTTGACAAATTGGACTGGGCTCTGCTTCAAGATTGTGAGCTTGGTCAGACCACATGTGGAAGTCCCTGTGCTGAACTACTGCAGCGTAATGTTTATCTGACTGTAATGTTTATCCTTTTAACTTATACTATTAATCACTGTGAGGTAGTACAGCTTCTTTTCTTTTTATTCTTCTTTTTGTATCTAAGATCTCTACCCAGGTACTTTGTACCTAAGATGGTGCCATAAGAGACGACATTGTAAAGTTTGCACTATGCTCCTGTACTTGAGTACATGTGACAAAAAGGATATTCTAATATTCTCTGATTAGGTAATAACACCTCTGTAGAACCTTGCATTTGCTGTTCAGCTCCTCTGGCCAGCCTTATATGGTTCAGATTCTACCCCAGCAGCAAGGGATCACAAATAACTAATTCTTCTTCCTCCCTTTCACCCAGAGTCTCTCAAAATAATTGCTGCTTCCATTTCCTCTTTCGTAAGCTGCTTATCAAGACATAGCGTCAGCTGTGAACTACCTCCAGTCTTAGCTATGAAGACAGGATTCTTGCTAGATTGTGATGAGAGGTCAGTTAATGGAGATTAATACTCATGATCATTCTCATTTCTACCTAATCTCCACCCTGATCACCACTTCCCTTTCTTTTTCCTTTCATTTTCTCTTCTTCTTCTCTCTCCTCTCTCCTTCCTGCAGTATTTCTATCACACCCCCCACCCCACGCCCTTTTTTAATTTCCTACCTAAGGAGTTGGGTCATGACCAGGAACAGTGTGGTAGGAGCTGAATACATGGGCCTTGTGTTGCAGCGACGATGGATTGAGCGTGGGCTGGAGTGACGTCGGCAGATCACAAGCTGGTTGGTTTGATGGGGACAGCAGACCGGAGAGGCAGCAGTGGCGAGATTGGGCCAGTGAGGGGGCAGTGAGCGGTGAGGGTGGGGCCAGTGAGGGGGCAGTGGGTGGTGTGAGCAGGGCCGGTGAGGGGGCAGTGGGTGGTGTGAGCGGGGACGGTGAGGGGGCAGTGGGAGGTGAGAGCGGGGCCGGTGAGGGGGCAGTGGGTGGTGAGAATGGGGCAGGTGATAGGGCAGTGGGCAGTGAGAGTGGGCTGGTGAGGCGGCGATGGCGGTGAGAACGGGGCTGATGAGGGGGCGATGGCGGTGAGAGTGGGGCCTGGTGAGGGGACAGTGGGTGGTGAGAGTTGGGTTGGTGAGGGGGCGGTGGCGGTGGCGGTGAGAGCGGGGCCCGGTGAGGTGGTAGTGGGTGGTGAGATTTGGGCCGGTGAGGGGGCGATGGCGGTGAGAACGGAGCTGGTGAGGGGGCGATGGCGGTGAGAGCAGGGTTGGTGAGGGGGCGATGATGGTGAGAACGGGGCTGGTGAGGGGGCAATGGCGGTGAGAGCGGGGCCTGGTGAGGGGACAGTGGGCAGTAAGATCGGGGTTGGTGAGGGAGCGATGGCGGTGAGAACGGGGCTGGTAAGGGGGCGATGGCGGTGAGAGTGGGGCCGGTGAGGGGGCGATGGCGGTGAGAGCGGGGCCTGGTGAGGGGGCAGTGGGCAGTAAGATCGGGGTTGGTGAGGGAACGATGGCGGTGAGAACGGGGCTGGTGAGGGGGCGATGGCGGTGAGAGTGGGGCCTGGTGAGGGGGCGATGGCAGTGAGAGCAGGGCCGGTGAGGGGGCGATGGCGGTGAGAGCGGAGCCTGGTGAGGGGGCAGTGGGCAGTAAGATCGGGGTTGGTGAGGGGGCAATGGCGGTGAGAACGGGGCTGGTGAGGGGGCGATGGCGGTGAGAACGGGGCTGGTGAGGGGGCGATGGCAATGAGAGCAGTGCTGGTGAGGAGACGATGGCGGTGAGAGCGGGGCCGGTGAGGGGACGATGGGGGTGAGAGCGGGGTTGGTGAGGGGGCAGTGGTGGTGAGAGCGGGGCCAGTGAGGGGGCAATGGCAGTGAGAGCAGGGCCCGGTGAGGGGGCGATGGCGGTAAGAGCAGGGCCCGGTGAGGGGTCAGTGAACGGTGAGAGTGGGCTGGTGAAGGAGCAATGGCAGTGAGAAGGGGGCCGGTGAGGGGGCAGTGGGTGGTGAGAGTGGGCCGGTGAGGGGGCAATGGCAGTGAGAACGGGGTTGGTGAGGGGGCGATGGCGGTGAGCGTGGGGCCGGTGAGGGGTCAGTGGGTGGTGAGACTGGGCCAGTGAGGGG
>JAHRHZ010000273.1:5552681-5569992 GCA_024137785.1 Ginglymostoma cirratum | reverse complement strand
AGCAGGCAGTTTGAGGCAGTGAGAGAGGGAACAGGCGGCCCTGAGGCAGTGAGAGAGGGAACAGGCGGCCCCGAGGCGGTGAGAGAGGGAACAGGCGGCCCTGAGGCAGTGAGAGAGGGAGCAGGCGGCCCCGAGGCGGTGAGAGAGGGAACAGGCGGCCCTGAGGCAGTGAGAGAGGGAACGGGTGGCCCCGAGGCAGTGAGAGAGGGAACAGGCAGTTTGAGGCAGTGGTGAGGGTGAAGTTGAGCCTTGTGAGGAGTGCGAGTCCAGCATGGCCAGGCCCCTATGGACTGTGATGTTGAAGTATTAACTGTTTTCTTTGTTTTTCTACACCTTAGTAAGGACTGTAATGTTTAACCTTCTTAACTTGCTTTCTTTATTTTTCTGCTTTGTACTAAGATTCTGTTCCTAGGTATATTTGTACCTAAGGTGGTGCTGTAAATGGTAGATTCTAAACTTTTCACTGTACTTGTGGTGAGTGAGTACATGTGACAATAAAAGCTCATTCTAATTCAAATCCTAATTCTGATTGTCAGAAAAACATGTGTGAGGGAATGTTGGAATGATAATCTTATGTATTCTAATGTTTAAAACTGTTAAATTACTGTTAAGTACAATTTCACATACAATTTACGACTGCTCTGATTTTTTAATGTACATGACTGAATTTCCAATGAGAAGGAAGTGTTTAATGTTTGCTGATGCTTTATAAGTCGTTAGCAATATGTATCTTCACTACAGTGTCACTATGGCAATGTTTCAAAAAGCCTACTTCCACAAAATTATGGCTAACTAAATCAACCTTTAATAGTACCCATCCATTCTCAGATGTTCTTTCTTCCTTGCATAATTTGTAGTGATTTCTTCCTTTAATGTGGAATTTTTAATGAGCACCAGTCCTCTTTCTTTTCTCTTAATGTCACCAAATTCCATAGCAGCACATCACATGAGAATTAAAGCATTTTTCACTTTAGTTAGTCATTATGTCGAGTAAATTAATAATGTCCATTCTTTCATGCTGCCATGCTTCTTTGCTTCTTTTAATATCTCAATCAATATTTTCAAGCTTCTTTTCTCTTTCGCATCTCTTCTCTGTCCCAATAGTGATATCATGGGGTCTATCAGTTTTCAAATTCCATCATCTGATTTTAATGCATGGGACTTCCCTGAACTGAAACGGTTTCTAAAAGGAAAATCATTACATCAACTGGTTGTAAGAGTTCTTTACTGGGTCTTAGCCAAATCAAGATTACAATCTGTATGCATTCCATTATGAAAGATTTGATAAATGTTAATACATTTCCATTAATATGGAATTAGACTACAATTTTTCCTTTCTTCATGAGTAGCTGCCAGTATCCCTCTCTCTTATTTTGTTCCATTCTGTACAGCTACTGCATGTTACTTCTATGTATTTTCTGCAACATTTTTAGACTATCTTTTTGTGTTCATTATTCTGCACGGTAACATCAAAGTTGCTGTCTGGCTGTGCACGTGTGTGGTTTATGGAGAATGCTGCAGGTTGCACTTCCTTTTCTTTGTTTGTTGACAATAAATTCATCTAAATGGGTTTCTGCCAGTGTTAAAATCAATTAAATTTAAAAAGATTAAGGGGCTGCTTCGGATGCGTTACCAACAAATCCTAATGCCCCTTGGAGCATTTACACATCAACATTTGACTGGAACAAATTCATGAACTGAATTGCCTTGTAGGAAGTTTATGTTTGTTCATGTCACTGAATTCCAAATTGCACGGAGATCAAACATGCTCTTTTCATCATTCTTTCAAGTGTAAACTTAGTTAAGAACATTATTCATCGGCAGACCAGGCAACCCAATTTCAGCGTCCTTTCTGAGACCAACTAACCCAGTATTAAGTAGGAGCAAATTACTGCAGATGCTGGAATCTGTACCAAAAACAATAAATGCTGGAGATCACAGCGGGTCAGGCAGTATCCACGGAGAGAGCAAGCTAACGTTTCGAGTCTAGATGACTCTTCATTAGAGCTGAAGTGAAGTGTGGAGGGGGCAGCATTTATGCTGTAGTGGGGGAGGGGGGATGTTGGAGTTCTAGGGGAGAAAGGATGTTGATAGTTCACATTAAGTGATTGGAATGTGAGAATGGCAGAACAATGGTGTATCTAAGGATTTGGAATGGGCTGCCTGGGAGGGTGGTGGAAGTGGATTCCATGTGCACTTTCAGAAGGGAGCTGGATACATACGTTAAAGTGATTTGAAAAATTCTGGGTCAATAGCAGACTCGCTTATAGTGCTGGCTATACTTAAACTAGTGTTAACACATTATTAAGGCTGTATTTGGTTATAAGAAAAATAAAACAAAAAGTTGTTGAATTTTCTATTTTTGTTTGAATAATATCTTTCCTGATAAATATTATTTTTTGGTGAATGTGTGCATTCTACTGGAATTCACATTGTCCTCCATTTTGCAGTCAGTGATGGTGCCATAAGTTCAGGACTGATTTCTCTTTGGTTTGGCAACTGCTCTGCCCAAGACCACAAGAAATTACAGACAGACGCGAACACAGCCCTTCTATTGACTCTGTCTACACTTCCCGCTGCTTCAGGAAAGCAGCCAACATAATCAGAGATGCCTCCCACCCTGGTTATACTCTCTTCCACCTTCTTCCATTAGGCGGAAGATACAACAGTTTGAAAACACGTACCAACAGATTCAAGAACAGCTTGTTCCCCACTGTTATCAGATTTATGAATGGACCTCTCATATATTGGAATTGATCTTTCTTTGCACCTCTCTGTAGCCGTAGCACTACATTCTGCATTCTGTTCCATTACCTTCATGTAATTATGTAAGGTATGATTTGTCTGGTTAGCATGCAAAACAATACTTAGCACTGTATCTTAGTACATGTGACAATAATAAATCAAACCAAATCAAAATTCCCCCATTTGCAGACCTTCGCATGCTACCAGCTGTTCTCAGAATTTCAAATGTAGAAATTTCTGGTTTGCAGTAGTTTCTACATGACACAGTTTAAAGGAAGATGTCATTATTGGTTATGGTTTATGTTGCACAATGGGCGACCAACATTGGGAATTACGTCTCAATTTCACTTACGTCTTCTGGTTTGTGTAGGTTTCTATCGTTTCACCTCCGTGTGCGAACCAAGCAATCTCTCTAACCTAAAAGTGTATGTCAGCAACCATCAACACACCATCTGCGTGGTTGCAGTCAATTTCCTTACACTGTGTTGTTATAAGAGTGAAAGAGCACTTATGGAATTAACACGGCAGATGTCAGTGTAAAATTGTCTGCAACTAAAGTACAGCCAGGTATACGTTCCAGATACGTTCCAGGTATACACAAAATCCATGTGCTTCCTTTTACTGCTCATGATTAATGTGTTTCTGTGTGATTGTGTGTTTTCTCACCATCAATGCCCCAATTCAATACAGCTGGCAACAAGCTTTTTATGAGTTAAAGTATGTTGAGAACTAGCTAAATTGGATTGGCAAATTAGGTTAGAGGATAGGCCAGTAGAGGGGCATGTGGTCAACATTTAAAGATTATTTCATAGCATGCAGCATATATACACTCTGTAAGAACATTTCCACGGGATAGGACAACCATCCTTGTTAACTAACAAGGCTAATGACAGTATGAAATGTAAAGAAAAATGTATAATTGTGCAGAGATGGGTTACAAGTCAAAAGATTGAACATAGTATAAAAATCAGCAGTGAAAGATGAAAAGATTAATAAGGATGGAAAATTAGAGATGGGGAGAAAGCTAGCCATCAATATAAAAATAGATAGTAAGATATTTTTGGAAGTTGACACACTGTGAATTGGTCCTATAGAATGTTAGTCTGGAGAATTAATAATGGAAGTAAAACAATGACGTATGAACATATGTATAAACATACAAGCAAGGAATAACAGCAGGCTATTTGGCCCTTCGAGCCTACTCTACCATGCAATAGATTATGGCTGGTCTAATTTTAATTTCAACTTTACAATCTTGCGTATCCCAATAATCTTTCATCCCTCGGTAATAAAGAATCTACCTCCCTCTGCCATAAAAATATTTGAAGATTCTGCATCTACTGCTTTTTGAGGAACAGGATCCCAAAGACTCACATCTTCTGAGAGAGGAAAAAGTGTTTCCTCGTTTCTGTTCTAAATGGATACTCCCTTATTTTTAAACTATTACCCATAGTTCTAGATTCTGCCACTAGAGGAAATTTCCACCTGGTCAAGACTTCTCAGGATCATATATATTTCAACTAAATTACCTCTGGCTCTTCTAAACTTCAGAGAATACAGACCTAACCTGTCAAGCCTTTCCTCATAAGGCAATCTGCACATTCCAGATAGTAATCTAGTAAACCTTCTCTTAATTGCTTCCAAAGCGTTAACATCCACCTGTAGGTACAGTGACTGTTATTGTACATAGCTCCTGATGTGATCTCACCAATGTCCTGTATAACTGAAGCATAACCTCCTTACTTTTGCATTCAATTCCCCTCACAATAAACCACAACATTCTATTAGCTTTCCTGATTACTTGCTGTACCTGCATACTAACCTTCTGTGATTTATGCACTAGGAACCCCAGATCTCTCAGCATCTCAGAGCTCTGTAACCTCTCACCATTTAGACAGTGCTTTTTTAAAAATTCTTTCTGCCAAAATGGACAATTTCACACCTTTCCACATTGTACACCATTTTCCAGATCTTTGCCCACTCACTTAACCTATTTAAATTCCATTGAAGTCTCCTTACTTCCTCTTCATAACTCAGTTTTCTGCCTATCTTTGTGTCATCAAAGATACCATACCTTCAATCCCTTCATCCAAATCATTTTTATAAATGGTGGAGTTGAGACCCCCAGCATGGAGCCCTGTGGTGACCCACTTGTGACCTCCTGCCAGTCTGAAAAAGACCCACTTATACCTGCTCTCTGCTTCCTGTCAATCAATCTTCTATCTGCTGCCAATATGTTACACACTACAGCATGAGCTTTCATTTTCCAAAATAGTCTTTGATGTGGCGCCTCATCAAACTTCTTCTGAAAATCTAAATACAACTACAACGTTTAACAGACATTTGGGTAGATATATGAATAGGAAAGGTTTGGGGGGGATACAGGCCAGGAGGAGGCAGGGCGATTAGTTTAGTTTGTGATTATGTTCAGCATGGACTTGTTGGACGGAACGGCCTGTTTCCGTGTATGACTTAATGACTCTATGACATCACCTGGTTCTCCTTTATGTACAACATAAGCTACTTCTTCATAGAACTCCAATAAATTAGTTAAATGTGTTCTCTCATTGACAAAACCATGTTGGCTCTGCTTGATTCCGTGAACTTATCAACGTGCCCGAATATGTTATAGCATCTTTAAATGTTGCTTGTATCCACTGGAATTTAGAAGTGTAAGGTGTGGCTTCATTGAAGCATACAAGATCCTGATACAGCTTGACAAAGTGCATTTGGAATGGATGTTTCCTCTTGTAGGAAAGTCTCAATATAGTGGGTCACTGTTTGGAAATTCTTTGAGGATGTAACAAAACACATAGATGAAGGTAGAGCAGTAGATGTGGCGCATATGGATTTTAGCAAGGCATTTGATAAGGTTCTCCACGGCAGACTCATTCAGAAAGTAAGAAGGCATGGGATTCAGGGAAATTTGGCTGTCTGAGTATAGAATTGGCTGTCCATTAGAAGACAGAGGGTGGCAGTAGATGGAAAGTGCTCAGCCTGGAGCTCGGTGACCAGTGGTGTTCTGTAGGGATCTGTTCTGGGATCTCTGCTCTTGATGATCTTTATAAATGATTTGGATGAGGGAGTGGAAGGGTGGGTTAGTAAGTTTGCCGATGACACAAAAGTTGGTGGAGTTGTGGATAGTGTGGAGAGCTGTTGTAGGGACATTGACAGGATGCAGAGCTGGGCAAAGAAGTGGCAGATGGAATTCAACTCAGGAAAGTGTGAAGTGATTCATTTTGGAAGGTTGAATTTGAATGCAGAATACAGGGTTAATGGCAAGATTCTTGGCAGTGTGGAGGAACAGAGGGATCTTGGGGTCCACGTCCATAGATCCCTCAAAGTTGATATCCAAATTGGTAGGGTTGTTAAGAAGGCGTATGGTGTGTTGGCTTCCATTGGCAGGGGATTTGAGTTTAAGAGCCACGAGGTTATGCTGCAGCTCTATAAAACCTGGTTAGACCACACTTAGAATATTGTGTTCAGTTCTGGCCGCCTCATTATAGGAAGGATGCGGATGCTTTAGAGGGGGTGCAGAGGAGATTTATCAGGATGCTGCCTGGACTGGAGGGTAGGTCTTATGAGAAAATGTTGAGGGAGCTAGGGCTTTTTTCATTGGAGTGAAGAAGGATGAGAGGCGACTTGATAGAGTGTACAAGATGATGAGAGGCATAGATAGAGTGGATAGTCAGAGACTTTCCCAGGGCGGAAATGACTGTTACAAGGGGGCATAATTTTACGGTGATTGGAAGAAAGTATAGGGGAGATGTCAGAGGTAGGTTCATTACACAGAGAGCGGTGGGTGGGTGGAATGCGTTGCCAGCAGTGGTAGTGGAGTCAGATACATTAGGGACATTTAAGCAACTCTTGGATAGGCACATGGATGATAGTAAAATGTAGGGTATGCAGGGTAGTTTGATCTTAGAGTTGGATAATAGGTCGGCACAACATCGTGGGCCAAAGGGCCTGTACTGCGCTGTATTGTTCAATGTTCTATTGTCTATGAAATCAAAGGCTTGCTCATTTGAGTCAAAGATAGGGAGAACCTATTTCTCACAGAGGCCATGTGTCTTTGGAACTCTTCTTTAAAAGGCAGTGGAAGCAAAGTCTTCGAATATCTTAAAGCAGTGGCAGATAGATTCTTGTTCAGCAAAGTCAGAAAGAAAAGATATTGGATGTAGGAGGAAATGTGGACTAATCAGATGATCTAATTGAATGGTGGAACAGACTTCAGGGCCAGAGTGGCCTATTCCTGCTTCTAATTTGTTGGTTCAAACATTTGTTTGTTAAATTAAAGAAGGCTATTGTTACATACTGACCCAATAATGCACCATTTTGGTGACTTGTCTCACCCTCACTTGGACACACGAAGAAAAGATACAGATAATGGTTACATACTGTTACAGCTTATAATTATTTCAGTCATTTACATGGCAGGTTTCTTAGATGATGTTAATGCTTTAAAGTTGAAATAAGACACGAATTATCAACAGGCTGAGATGTATTTGCAGGGAAATTTCGAGAAGGTTCATTTTTAGGCGAACTCAAAGTTCCTCCTCAAAGAGGAGTCATACCTCCTCTCTTGCAAATTCTTCCACTTTTTAAGGTGTTACTGTTTAATACATTGGCTGCTTGGATGGCAGGCTCAGGTGACTGTTGGGTGACTGTCTGTGTGGAGTTTGCACATTCTCCCTGTGTCTGCTTAGGTTTCCTCCGGATCCAGAGATGTGCAGGTTAGGTGGCTTGACCATGCTAAATTGCCCGTAGCGTCCAGGGATGTGTAGGTTAAGTGGATTAGCTATGGGAAATACATGGTTACAGGGTTGGGGTTGGGGGTGAGTCTGGGTGGGATGCTCTTTGGATAGTCGGTGTGGACTTGTTGGGCCGAATGGCCTGTTTCCACACTGTGGGAATTCTATGATGGTTATTCGTTTGGTGGCTTTCTGGAAATCTGAAAGCAACTTTTTGCTTGGTTTTAAAAGCAGAAAATAAAATGGTTCTCTCGTGTTGTTACTTCTGCAAGACCTTTTTCCAAAAGAAGACGGCCGTTTTAACTATTTTAAATGAAGCTAGTCAGGCATGTTGTGACACAGGTAGGGCTTGAACCTAGGCACTCTGACTCAGAAGCAGGGAAACTACCACAGTGCTGCAAGAGCCCTAAATGGGTGGCTGTATTGCTGACTCTGTTCATCCTGTGCAGTAGTTTGCCACCTCAAGATTCACCCAAACTAGTTTGAAAGGGTAAAATCATCATGCCTTGTGAACAGGAGCCGAGCATCTGCTCACCATTTGAGCTCGATGTTGAGGTGGGCCTAATCAAAACTATCCTGCAGAAAAACAAAAGGCTGCTCCAATCAAATGAGCACTCACTGTTTCAGAGATAAAAGGTACTGCAGATGCTGGAGAATCCGAGATAACAAGCATGGGGCTGGATGAACACAGCAGGTCACGCAGCATCATAGGAGCAGGAAAGCTGACATTTCGGGCCTAGACCCTTCTTCAGAAATGGGGGAGGGGAAGAGGGTTCTGAAATAAATAGGGAGAGAGGGGGAGGCGGATAGAGGATGGATAGAGGAGAGGATAGGTGGAGAGGAGGCAGACAAGTCAAAGAGGTGGGGATGGAGCCAGTAAAGGGTGAGTGCAGGTGGGGGGGTAGGGAGGAGATAGGTCAGTCCAGGGAGGACGGACAGGTCAAGGGGGCGGGATGATGTTAATAGATAGGAGATGGGGGTGTGGCTTGAGGTGAGAGGAAAAACAGGTTAGGGAGGTGGAGATGAGCTGGGCTGGTTTTGGGATGCAGTTGGGGGAGGGGAGATTTTGAAGCTTGTGAAATCCACATTGATACCATTGGGCTGCAGGGTTCACAGGCTGAATATGATTTGCTGTTCCTGCAGCCTTCGGGTGGCATCATTGTGGCACTGCAGGAGGCCCAGGATGGTCATGTCGTCTGAGGAATGGGAGGGGGAGTTGAAATGGTTCGCGACTGGGAGGTGCAATTGTTTGTTGCGAACTGAACGCAGGTGTTCTGCGAAGTGGTCCCCAAGCCTCCGCTTGGTTTCCCCGATGTAGAGGAGGCCACAACGGGTACAGCGGATGCTGTATACCACATTGTCAGATGTGCAGGTGAACATCTGCTTGATGTGGAAAGTCTTCTTGGGGCCTGGGATTGGGGTGCGGGAGGAGGTGTGGGGGCAGGTGTAGCACTTCCTGCGGTTGCAGGGAAAAGTGTCGGGTGTGGTGGGGCTGGAGGGGAGTGTGGAGCGGACAAAGGAGTCATTGAGAGAATGGTCCCTCCAGACAGCAGACAAGGGTGGGGAGGGAAAAATGTCTTTGGTGGTGGGGTCGGATTGCAGATGGTGGAAGTGTTGGAGGATGACGCGTTGGATCCGGAGGTTGGTGGGTGGTACGTGAGGACAAGGGGGATTCTTTTTTGGTTGTTATTGCGGGGACGGGGTGTGAGGGATGAGTTGCAGGAAATGCGGGAGACATGGTCGAGGGCGTTCTCGACCACTGTGGGGGGGAAGTTGCAGTCCTTGAAGAATGAGGACATCTGAGATGTGCGGGATTGGAATGTCTCATCCTGGGAGCAGATGCGGCGGAGGCAAAGGAATTGGGAATAGGGGATGGCATTTTTGCAGGAAGGTAGGTGGGAGGAGGTGTATTCTAGGTAGCTGTGGGAGTCAGTGGGCTTGAAATGGATATCGGTTTCTAGGTGTTTACCCGAGATGGAGACAGAGAGGTCCAGGAAGGAGAGAGAGGTGTTAGAGATGGTCCAGGTGAACTTAAGGTTGGGGTGGAAGGTGTTGGTGAAGTGGATGAACTGTTCGAGCTCCTCGTGGGAGCACGAGGCGGCGCCGATATAGTCATCAATGTAACGGAGGAAGAGGTGGGGTTTAGGGCCAGTGTAGGTACGGAAAAGGGATTGTTCCACGTAACCTACAAAGAGGCAGGCACAGCTTGGGCCCATGCGGGTACCCATGGCCACCCACTTTGTCTGTAGGAAGTGGGAGGAATTGAAAGAGAAGTTGTTGAAGGTGAGGACAAGTTCGGCTAAGCGGATGAGGGTGTCAGTGGAGGGGGATTGGTTAGGTCTGCGGGACAGGAAGAAGCGGAGGGCCTTTAGGCCATCTGCATGGGGAATACAGGTGTATAGGGACTGGACGTCCATAGTAAAAATGAGGCGTTTGGGACCGGGGAATTGGAAGTTCTGGAGGAGGTGGAGTGCGTGGGTGGTGTCACAGACTTAGGTAGGGAGTTCCTGGGCCAAGGGGTGAAAATGGAGTCTAGGTAGGTGGAGATGAGTTCAGTGGGGCAAGAGCAGGTGGAGACAATGGGTCGACCAGGGCATTCAGGTTTGTGGATTTTGGGAAGGAGATAGAAGCGGGAGGTGCTGGGTTGGGGAACGATGAGGTTGGAGGCGGTGGGTGGGAGGTCACCTGAGGTGATGAGGTTGTGGATGGTTTGGGAGATGATGGTTTGTTGCTCGGGGGTGGGGTCATGATCCAGCGGGCAGTAGGGGGAGGTGTTGGAGAGTTGGCGCCTGGCCTCAGTGATGTAGACGTCAGTGCGCCATACTACAACTGCGCCTCCCTTGTCCGTGGGTTTTGTGGTGAGGTTGGGATTGGAGCGGAGGGAACGGAGGGCTGCACGTTCTGCGGGGGAGAGGTTGGAGTGGGTGAGATGGGTGGAGAGGTTGAGGCAATTGATGTCTCGACGGCAGTTGGAGATGAAGAGGTCGAGGGAGGGTAGGAGGCCTTGGGGTGGTGTCCAGGAGGAGGCCTTGTGTTGGAGGCGGGAGAAGGGGTTAGTAGAGGGAGGGTTAGTTTCACGGTTGAATAAGTAAGTGTGGAGGCGGAGGCGGTGGAAAAACTGCTCAATGTCCAAGTGTGAGCAGTATTTGTTGATAAGTGGGTGGAGGGGGACAAAGGTGAGCCCTTTACTGAGGACTGACCGTTCGTCCTCAGTAAGGGGGAGGTCTGGGGGGATGGTGAAGACTCGGCAGGGCTCAGTGTTACCCTCTCCTCTGGAGCTGCTGGCTGTGGAGGCGGTGGGTGGAGTTGCGTCGGAGTCAGCACAGGGCGGGGTTGGAACGGCGTCAGCAGTGGGCAGAGTTGCGTCGGCGTTGGCGCTGGGCGGAGTTATGTCGGCATCGGCACAGGGCGGGGTTGCTACTGCGTCAGCGGTGGGTGGAGTTATGTCAGCATCGGCACTGGGCGGGGTTGCGACGGCGTCAGCGGTGGGCGGAGTTGCGTCAGCGTCGGCGGTGGGCAGAGTTTCATTGGCGTCGGCAGAGGGCGGAGTTGTGTCGGCATTGGCGGAGGGCGGAGTTGTGTCTGCATCAGCGGTGGGCGGAGTTGCACCCGTGTCCGTGATAGCCGAACTCATCCTCACCCTCAACAACTTCTCTTTCAATTCCTCCCACTTCCTACAGACAAAGGGGGTGGCCATGGGTACCCACATGGGCCCAAGCTATGCCTGCCTCTTTGTAGGTTATGTGGAACAATCCCTCTTCCGTACCTACACTGGCCCTAAACCCCACCTCCTCCTCCGTTACATTGATGACTGTATTGGCGCTGCCTCGTGCTCCCATGAGGAGCTCGAACAGTTCATCCACTTCACCAACACCTTCCACCCCAACCTTAAGTTCACCTGGACCATCTCTAACACCTCTCTCTCCTTCCTGGACCCCTCTGTCTCCATCTCAGGTAACCACCTAGAAACCGATATCGATTTCAAGCCCACTGACTCCCATAGCTACCTAGAATACACTTCCTCCCACCCACCTTCCTGCAAAAATGCCATCCCCTATTCCCAATTCCTTCGCCTCTGCCGCATCTGCTCCCAGGATGAGGCATTCCACCCCCGTACATCTCAGAAGTCCTCATTGTTCAAGGACTGCAACTTCCCCCCCGCAGTGGTCGAGAACGCCCTCGACTGTGTCTCCCGCATTTCCTGCAACTCATCCCTCTCACCCCGTCCCTGCAATAACAACCAAAAAAGAATCCCCCTCGTCCTCACGTACCACCCCACCAACCTCCGGATCCAACGCATCATCCTCCGACACTTCCGCCATCTGCAATCCGACCCCACCACCAAAGGCATTTTTCCCTCCCCACCCTTATCTGCTTTCCAGAGGGACCACTCTCTCCGTGACTCCCTTGTCCGCTCCACACTCCCCTCCAGCCCCACCACACCCGGCACTTTTCCCTGCAACCGCAGGAAGTGCTACACCTGCCCCCACACCTCCTCCCTCACCCCAATCCCAGGCCCCAAGAAGACTTTCCACATCAAGCAGATGTTCACCTGCACATCTGCTAATGTGGTATACTGCATCCGCTGTACCCGTTGTGACCTCCTCTACATCGGGGAAACCAAGCGGAGGCTTGCGGACCACTTCGCAGAACACCTGCGCTCAGTTCGCAACAAACAATTGCACCTCCCAGTCGCGAACCATTTCAACTCCCCCTCCCATTCCTCAGACGACATGTCCATCCTGGGCCTCCTGCAGTGCCACAATGATGCCACCCGAAGGCTGCAGGAACAGCAAATCATATTCAGCCTGTGAACCCTGCAGCCCAATGGTATCAATGTGGATTTCACAAGCTTCAAAATCTCCCCTCCCCCAACTGCATCCCAAAACCAGCCCAGCTCGTCCCCGCCTCCCTAACCTGTTTTTCCTCTCACCTATCCCCTCCTCCCACCTCAAGCCGCACCCCCATCTCCTACCTACTAACCTCATCCCACCCCCTTGACCTGTCCGTCCTCCCTGGACTGACCTATCTCCTCCCTACCTCCCCACCTATACTTACCTTTACTGGCTCCATCCCTGCCTCTTTGACTTGTCTGTCTCCTCTCCACCTATCCTCTCCTCTATCCATCTTCTATCCGCCTCCCCCCTCTCCCTATTTATTTCAGGACCCTTTTCCCCTGCCCCATTTCTGATGAAGGGTCTAGGCCCAAAACATCAAGCTTTCCTGCTCCTCGGCCTGCTGTGTTCATCCAGCTCCACACCTTGTTATCTAGCACTCACTGGTTATTGTATAATTTCATGAAGGAGACAATCTCCACCTATTTTGACCTTGAACAGTGCCCATTCTACTTTAGAGTACGCTGGAAGGGGGAACAACAGGTGAGACTAGTTTTTTCAGTGAACCCGTAAACCTGTTTTCTTCCCTAACAAGGTGTAGCCATCAAGCTAAAGAGACATTTGCTTACTGCAAAATGTGTATAGTGATATGAGTTTCAGTGTCAGTGTGATGTCTTAAATGTAGGCCAAATTGTGTGAAACACTGCATCACATTAAGCCTTTGCAGAGGGCAGTGGGCCAATCATGTTCAATCACCACATGTTTCCAAGCCTCAAAATGCCATTACCAACATTATGTTATTGGACAACATTTGTTGAATAATCCAGACACTGCTAAGAACTCGACAGCAAATTAATCTAAGGTCAGGTTTGCAATGTGACATATTTGCATTTTAAGAGCTACTTAGAATCCCTACAGTGTGGAAACAGGCCCTTCGGCCCAATAAGTCCACACTGAACCTCAGAGCATCGCACCCAGACTCATCCCCCTATAACCCACTTAATCTACACATCCCTGGATACTACAGGAAATTTAGCATGACCAATCCACCTAACCTGCACATCTTTGGACTGTGGGAGGAAACTGGAGTACCTGGAGGAAACCCACGCAGACATGGGGAGAATGTGCAAACTCCACACAGACAGTTACCCGAGGGTGGAATCGAACCCAGGTCCCTGGTGCTGTGAGGCAGCAGTGCTAACCACTGGGCCACTGGGCCACCATGCTGCCCCTAAATAGCTACATCTATTAATGTACAGAACTCTGTATTATGCAGGGAATCATAGGTACATTGCACTTCTCTCATTGGAACAAATTAGATCATGAAAGCTGCTAATCTCTGCCTCACTCCCATGGCAACAGCTTGGCCAATTAGAGTCCACCTGCTTAGTTTTTTTATTCACGGGACATGGGATGAGGATGTCACTAGCCTGGCCAGCATTCATTGCTTATCCTTAGTTTCCCTTGAGAAAGCACTAGGTGATGGATGAGATGCCTCTGTAAATGTTGAAGTTCATTAGCTGGAGTTAAACACACAAGGCCTTTGGGAGAGATTCCAGGACTTTCCCCTGTGCCACCAAAGGAATGGAGATATATTTCCAAGTCTGGAAGGTCAGTGCATTGTAATTGGTGGTATTCCTTTATATCTGCTGTCCTTGTCTTTCTAGGTGGAAGTGTTTGTCAGTTTGGAAGGTGCTACCAATGGAGCCTTGGTAAATGTCTGCAATTTATCTTATAGACGGTAATTCTGCTGCCACTGAGCATCAGCAGTGGAAGGATTGAATGCTCACTGATGTGGTGCCAATCAAACATGCTGCTTTCTTCTGGATGGTGTCAAACTTCTTGAGTGTTGTTGGGGCTGCACCCATCCAGGCAAGTGGGAGTATTCCTTCACACACCTGACTTATGCCTAATATATCATGGACAAACTTTGGAGTGTCAGGAGATAATTATTTGCTACACGACCCTTAGCCTCTGACCTGTTCTTGTAGCCATAGTAAATACACAGTTATACCGTAAAACAAAGAACTGCAGAAATCTGAAACAAAAACAAAAATTGGCTCGAAAATCTCAACAGGTCTGGCAGCATCTGTAGAGAGAAAACAGAGTTAATGTTTCAAGTTCAGTGAAGTTCTGAAGTAAGGCCACTGAGCTCGAAATGTGAAATCTGTTTCCTATCCACACATGCTGCCAGACCTGCTGATTTTCTCCAGCAATTTTTGCTTTTATTTATATGAGGAGTTCAGTTCAGTTTCTGGTCAATGTTAACTTCCAAAGAAGTTGATAATGAAGGATTCAGAGATGGTAATACTATTGAATGTCATGGGACGATGGTTAGATTCTCTTTTTTTGGAGATGATCATTGCCTGTACTTGTGTGGCAGGAATGTTACTTGCCACTTGTCAGCCTAAACCTGGATATTGTGCAGGTCTTGCTGCATTTGAACATGGGCTGCTTCAGTATCTGAGGAGTCGCGAATGGTGCTGAACATTGTGCGATCATTGGCGAACATCCCAACTTCTGACTTTATGATGGAGGGAAGGTCATTGATGAAGCAGCTGAAGATTGTTGGGCTTAGGACACTACCCTGAGGAACTCCTGCAGAGATGTTCTGGAGCTGAGAAGACTGACCCCCAACAACCACAACCATCTTCCTATGTGCCAGATATGACTCCAGCCAGTGGACAGTTTTCCCCTGATGCCTGTTTTTCTAGGGCTCCTTGATGGCACACTCAGACAAATGCTGCCTAGATATCAAGGGCAGTCATCCTTAACTCATATCAGGAATTCAGCATTTTTGACTATGTTTGGACCAAGGCTGTACTGTGGTCAGGAGCTGATTGGCCCTGATGGAGCCCAAACTGGGCCTCAGTGAACAGTTTGAGAACCAAGATTGATGGTGAACAGTCCTCGTTGCATCTCAATGTTAATGATTGCACAACCAATCAGAGCCTTCTTCTTATGCTGTATAAGTTTTATATTATCTTATATAAAGTTCTATATATTCCTGTTGAGTGAAAGACAGAAGATTTCACCTTGACTGCTGTTTTTAGCAATGCTTGATCAAGGCATTGACTGGTGTCAATTCACTCAGCTGCTTACCTTCCATTCTTTTTCTCCACCATCACCTGGATGTCAGCTGGGCCAACTTACTCAATCAAAAGGTTACTTCTTTGTTACATGAATGTCGATCTCTATGTTCATAGAATCCCTACCACGTGGAAGCAGGCCATTCGACCCATCAAGTACAGCCCGTCTGAAGAGCACCCCACCCTACCCTATCCCTGTAACCCTGCATTTCTCATGGCTAATCTACCTAGCCTGCACATACCTGGATGCTATGGGCAACTTGGCATGGATAATCCACCTAACCTACACATCTTTGGACTGTAGGAGGAGACCCAAGCAGGCACAGGGAGAATGTGCAAATTCCACATTAGACAGTCACCTGAGGCTGGAATCAAACCCAGAGCTCTGGCACTGTGAAGCAGCAGCGCTAACCACTGATCCACCAAGCCACCATAACAGTTGGGTCACTTAGTCATTACAAATATTAATGAAGGGAATAATGCACTTGCTCCTTCTGTGTATTCTGCTTGAATACATCCAAACGGAGAAAAATTATCCTCCATGGTACACGCAATGATAAATCAGTTTCAGATCCTGGTGCAAAGGACTTTTTTTATCATTATAAAATACTTAGACAATTTATCTAAAGTGCCTTTTTTATATAACCTGTAACCTCCAAATAAATGTATTTGCGTTGTACATTATGCACTTGCAGGCACTTCTGTGAAAGCTGTTGTGCGTTTATTTACTTGTCTTAGGTTTTAATACAATTGTAACATATTCCGGCCAATCTGAAAAGAAATAATACTTCATTGCCAGTTAATTTCCTGCAACAGCGTCTAATCATCTCGTGCCACCCCAATGTGGTTAACCAAACTGCTTGAATTTTAGAATCTGATAGATCAGAACTAACTGTTAGCACGCAACCAGCTCTGCCAAGATTGAAAAGTTTGAATTATTCTGTATCGACTTTCTCGAGTTAAGCCCTTTGATATTTTGTATACTTTGGTGTAAGTGTTGTTATGTACAGTGAATTGAAAGCAACGCCATCAATACCAGCTGCAGGCCCTTATGTGGGAATCCATGCCACAGATTTAATTAGAGATAAAAGGTACTGCAGATGCTGGAGAATCCGAGATAACAAGCATGGGGCTGGATGAACACAGCAGGTCAAGCAGCATCATAGGAGCAGGAAAACTTGACGTTTCAGGCCTAAACCCTTCATCAGAAATGGGGGAGGGGAAGAGGGTTCTGAAATAAATAGGGAGAGGGGGAGGCGGATAGAGGATGGATAGAGGAGAGGAGACAGACAAGTCGAAGAGGCGGGGATGGAGCCAGTAAAGGTGAGTGTAGGTAGGGGGTTAGGGAGGAGATAGGTCAGTCCAGGGAGGACGGACAGGTCAAGGGGGCGGGATGATGTTAGTAGATAGGAGATGGGGGTGTGGCTTGGGGTGAGAGGAAAAACAGGTTAGGGAGGTGGAGATGAGCTGGGCTGGTTTTGGGATGCGGTTGGGGGAGGAGGCTTGGGGACCGCTTTGCAGAACACCTGCGCTCAGTTCGCAACAAACAACTGCACCTCCCAGTCACGAACCATTTCAACTCCCCCTCCCGTTCCTCAGATGACATGTCCATCCTGGGCCTCCTGCAATGCCACAGTGATGCCACCCGAAGGCTGCAGGAACAGCAAATCATATTCAGCCTGGGAACCCTGCAGCCCAATGGCATCAATGTGGATTTCACAAGCTTCAAAATCTCCCCTCCCCCAACCGCATCCCAAAACCAGCCCAGCTCATCTCCACCTCCCTAACCTGTTCTTCCTCTCACCTCAAGCCACACCCCCATCTCCTATCTACTAACATCATCCCGCCCCCTTGACCTGTCCGTCCTCCCTGGACTGACCTCTCTCCTCCC
>JAHRHZ010000273.1:5490963-5552581 GCA_024137785.1 Ginglymostoma cirratum | reverse complement strand
CCGCATCCCAAAACCAGCCCAGCTCATCTCCACCTCCCTAACCTGTTCTTCCTCTCACCTCAAGCCACACCCCCATCTCCTATCTACTAACATCATCCCGCCCCCTTGACCTGTCCGTCCTCCCTGGACTGACCTATCTCCTCCCTACCCCCCTACCTACACTCACCTTTCCTGGCTCCATCCCCGCCTCTTCGACTTGTCTGCCTCCTCTCCACCTATCCTCTCCTCTATCCATCCTCTATCCGCCCCCCCCTCTCTCCCTATTTATTTCAGAACACTCTTCCCCTCCCCCATTTCTGATGAAGGGTTTAGGCCCGAAACGTCAAGTTTTCCTGCTCCTATGATGCTGCTTGACCTGCTGTGTTCATCCAGCCCCATGCTTGTTATCACAGATTTAATTAAGTTGGCAGTGGGAAGGTGGTAGAACCCCTCCCACTACCCTCCCTCCTCATTAAATCTAACCCCTCTCACCACCACCAGCAAACTGCCTCAGGGTGGAATCTCCATTTCCAAATACATTTAGAAAGACATTGTACTAAATTTCTGACCAACTTCATAAGTAGAAATATTCATTTGTAAAATGTAAGTAATGAAAAGTCTGAAATTTTATGATGCAATTGTGCTTTTTATCCTCTAAGAGTGAGAGTGAATGCAGTAAAGGAATGGTGGATACTGAAATAGTTGGAACAGACGGTCAGAAAGTAGGGACAACATGGGACAAGAAACAGACATTCAGCCCATCAAGCTGGCTCCTTTCACAAACGTGCATAATCCAGGCGATAACATTGGACTCCAAAAAAAACAAAGTTGCTGGAAAAGCCCAGCAGGTCTGGCAGCATCTGTGAAGGGAAAAAACAGAGTTAACATTTCGGGTCCGGTGACCCTTCCTCAGAACACTCTTCCTGGCTAGTTAAACTCCTGGAGAAAGATTTTCTCTTGACCCTTTCAAGACAAATCATTTAGCAGTAGTTTTGCCAAAGTTACCAACTAACCTTCATAGTCTACTACAAAATACCATCAAGTCAAACAACACAGAAATGATCACAAGGATAGTTAAGAATCCAAAAGAAACCCTGGGGCTTTTAAATGATTGTTTAGAAAGAAGAAATGTTTGTGACATGAGCATCCTCCCATTTTAAGGCGCAGGCTCTCAAAATAATCACTTGAGCATGACTCACTCACTTATAACCATGGAGACAGCAATCAGTCAGGCAGCAGCCAGCAAATAGAAACCTTGCAATTTATACATTAAATGGTAAACCATAACCAGCTGTACAGTCTAAGCAGAAACTTGCATTCCTTGCACTATTGATTCCAGTGGCCTATTATGCACCACGGAAAAGACCAGGCTTTATTTAAAATGACTGCTTGTTTTACATTCTAAGTAAGATGATCAAAAAAAAAATAGAAAATCGCCAAAAAATAGTGACCTAATTCACCACAAGAAAGCACTTAGCTGCACTCATAATTCCTTAATAGATACGATGGCCCAGTGGTATTATCACTGGACTATTAATCCAGAGACCCAGATAATGTTCTGGGGACCGGGTTTGAATCCCACCACTGCAGATGGTAGAATTTGAATTCAATAAAATATCTGGAATTAAAAATCTACTGATGACCGTGTTGATTGTTGGGGAAAAACCCATCTGGCTCACTAATGTCCTTCAGGGAAGGAAATCTACCATCCTCATCTGGTTTGGCCTACATGTGATGCTAGGCCTACAGCAATGTGGTTGGCTGTTTACTGCTCTCTGAGCAATAAATGCTGCCTAGTCAGTGCCGCCCTCATCCCATGAATGAATGGGGGTAAAAACGTGGTTTCTATATTCATGACAGTGACCAAGTGATGCTGTTTCATGTGTAAAACCCCCAAAATTAGGCTGGTGCTTGGAAGTAGCTACTAGTTTTTAAGAGAGATTTTACCCATTCTATGAAATAAATCTAAAGCATTTCAAATACCTCCATGTTATAGGGGACCCAAATTTCTCTCTGAGATGGAGCCTTGGACTCCATTGGGTAATGGAGAAGCATTTATTAAGAAAAAGGCCAACTCCATCAGCAACAAAATAATTAATGACTCCACTGTACAACCAAAATCATTTATTATTTTTATTGAAGTTTTCTTCACTTTGTGAATCTTTATCTCAGACAGCACTAAGCAGGAGTTATTTCCTGTGCTATACAGCACAGGAAACTGTACAGCATGGGGAGGCGATGGCCTAGTGGTATTATTGCTGGACTGTTAATCCAGGGACCTGGGTAACATTCTGGGGACCCAGGTTCAAATCCTGCCACAGCAGATGGAGGCATTTGAATTCAAATAAAGAAATCTGGAATTAAAAGTCTGATGATTGCCATGATTCCATTGTAGGTTGTTGGAAAAACCCATTGGGTTCACTAGTGCCCTTTAGGGAAGGAAGCTGCCAACTTTATTTAGTCTGACCTACATGTAACTCCAGACCCACAGCAAAGTGGTTGACTCTTAACTGCCCTCTGGGCAATTAAGGGTGGGCAATAAATGCTGCCTAGCCAGTGACACCCTCATCACATGAATGAATAAAAAAAACTGCAGCTTGCTAAATAAAATCTGTGGGGTTGCCCAAAAGCTGGCTTATTTACCCGAACTAATCTCTCATTTATCTCTAACCTCATCTGCCCGAGAAGGACTGATAATTTTCAGTCATATAAACAACTGCTCATTGTTTACCAGGAAGAGCTGAACAAAAGGTGGTTTATTCTAAACTGTAATAATTCATTACATGGTGCAGTTTCTCCAAAGACAAAGATGTCGTTGACACCTAATCATTGTAGAATGTCTAATCCCTGCCCTATTCTTGTGTTGAGAGGTTTGTTGATCTCAATCTTTGGTTGATATGAACACCTTGACAACTGGGAGACTCAGGAATGATTCTGCTATTGAAACACAAGGGCGAATGACTGAGCACTCCCTCATAGGAGGTAACTTTTTTTAACCTAATGATTATGTGGCTGATGTGTTACCTGCCAACTTTCATCCCATATCTGGCTATCATCCAATTCCTGCCTTAAGCAGGCATTAACAATTTCATTATTGCAGGGATCTGAATGGGGTCAGAATTCTGCAGAATCACCATCTACTCCTGCCCTGATCATTGATGAAGAAGCAGCAACTAACTGAACCAAAGGCAGGCCCTTGAGGGATTGTCAAGATTTGGTAACTGGCTACCATGGGGCAGGATCACTGTCCAGTCTATTAGTAGAACCTTACAGCAGGCAGTGTGCAGTTGGGTGGAGGAGTAGTTATTTTGACTTAAGTAATAGAATTATCATTTCTGTTTAAATAAGATTCTTTGGTACATACACTGTTGATAGTGACCTTGATGTCAAGCATGTGGAAAGCTTCATTAGGAGTTGTGGAATTTCGCATAGGTCATGGTGGTCCCAGTCTTGAGTAGGCAATCTCTCTTCTCAATGGTGTCCTTTTCAGTCCTTCTGCCCTCCCTTGTGATGGTTAAGGGGGACATTTAATGAGGCATGTGATTGGTAGGTGAGACCCCACCGCTGTGCACCTCCAATCCAGTTGAGTCCAGGGCAGGAAAGCCTGTGGATGGCCTCCTGTCCCACTGGGAATTGAAGCCCCTTAGTGAGAAAACGTGCTTATTTAAGGGCCTTACCTTGCATATTGGCACTCACCCTGCAATGAGCAGGATGTTATCTAGACAAGGAGCATGATAGGCAACCATTGGTTAGTAGGCTCACATGTCTGACACCAGGAAGTGGCGGGGCCATTACTGAAAGCCAGACCTCTGCCTTGGCTGCTGCCAAACAAATATCTGGCATCTCCTCCAAGAAAATAATCTGACCGTTGACTCTCGTCTTTCAATGGCTTCTGCCACTATCAATATCCTGGGGGTTACTTTTGACTATAAACTGATCTGAACTGGCCCTATAAATACTACATCTACAAAAGCAGGTCAGAAGCTGGGAATCCAGCCGCAAGCAACTCACCCCCTGCCTCCGCAAAGCCTGTCCAGCATCTACAAAGCTCAAATCAGGAGTGTGATGGAATATTTTCCAGTTCTATCAATGGGTGCAGCTCCAACAACACCCGAGAAGGTTTTTTTAAAATTTCAAAGAACATCCCACCCAGATCCAACCTCCTACCCTATCCCTGCAACCCTACACTTCCCTTGGCTAACCCACCCAGACTGCACATCTCTGGACACTATGGGGCAATTTAGCATGGTCAATCCCCCTAACCTGCACATCTTTGGACTGTGTGAGGAAACCGTAGCACCCAAAGGAAGCCCACGTAAACACAGGGAGAATATGCAAATTCCACACAGACAGTCACCCAAGCGCGGAATTGAACCTGGGTCCCTGGTGCTGTGAGGCAGCCATGCCAACCACTGAGCCACTCTTCCACACCATCCCATGAATGAATTTTTAAAAATATTTTCACCCAAGTTGTCACAGCTAGCAATGAAATAGTGATGGAATAATCTGTTTAGTGATTCTGATTAGGAGGTAAATATTGCCCTGGAGACAGGGATAGTAATGCCTTTGGGATCTTCCATGTTCACCTGACGGGGTAGGCAGAACCTTAATTCAGCATTAATCAGAGATAAAACTGAATGTGGTGCTCCCAGGGTACTGATGATTCAATGCTACATGTGCCAATTATTAACAAACTAATTAGAGATAATTCTCTTGGGGCAGAAAGAAACAGCTTTTGCTTGAAGGGATTCTAGGTTGAAACACCCGATGATATAAATTTGAAACCAAGGCACCCTTCTGTGAGAAACACAGTCTCTGACCCAGTCAAGCCAGCAGTTACTCAGGGCTGGATCAAACTGCCTGTAAATTAGGTATGGCTGAGTTCTTTTTAAAATTCCAAAATGTACCTTATTCATATAACATAGTCATTAATGCAGTTCAGTTCTGTACAATAGCATATGATGAAAACAAGCAAACATTGGAGTTTGACTCTAACAAATAATCCAAAGGCTTCTCTTATGTGGACCAGACAATATTTACACCAGGAGGGTCCGATAACTGAATGGACTCCCATTTAATTTCAGCAGGAAGACTTCAGACAATGGTCTTTCCCCGCTGCACCTTGGCAGCAGCTGCCCTGAGCTTTAGTGCGATGAGTTGGTAGCACTCTTGCCTCTCAGTTGTGACGTTCTGGATTCAAGTCCCTTTCCAGGTCTTAAGAGCAACCAACACAGACACTCCTGTGCATCAACTAAGGTGTTAACCTAAGGCCCCATCTGCCTGCCACAGTGGATGTGAAATGTCCCATAGCACCATCCTGCAGGAGAGGAATCATTGCTCAAAGTCACAAAAAACACAGGAGTGTCTGGTTATTATCACATTGTTGTTAATGGGAGCTTGCTGTGCACAGATTGGCTGCTGTGATTACTACATTACAGCAGTGAACTTTCAATAGTACTGCAGTGACTGTAAAATCTGGTGGCTGTGAAAACAAGTCATCATTATTATTATCTGTACTGATACCTTCTGTGACAAATTGCCTGGCTCCATCTTAATAAACTGAATTCCCATGCACACTTGTCAGTGAGTCTCTGAACATTTTACCTTGCCAATTGTCCTTTAGGACCTTTGGAAGATTTGGAACCTAGGGTATATCTATATGGGGAGGGAGTGTGCACTCGACATCAGGAAACAAAACTTATAGAAGGCAAATGGTATGTATGCCTTCAAAGTGAGAGGTTTAGAGTACAGGATCAGGAATGTGGTGTTGCAGTTATACAGGGCCTTGGTGAGGCCACACCTGGAATATTGTGTGCAATTTTGGTCTCCTTTTCTGAGGATGGATGCTCTTGCTCTCTCTCTTGAGAGTGCAGCGAAGGTTTACCAGGCTGATTCCGAGGATGGCGGGTCTAACGTTTGAGGAGAGATTGACTAGTTTGGGACTGTTTTTGCTAGATTTCAGACAAATGAGGGGGGATTCTTATAGAGACTTATAAAATTCTAACAAGACTGCACAGTGTAGATGCAGGGAGGATGTTTCCGATGGTGGGTGTGTCCAGAACCACGGGTCACAGTATGAGGGTTTGGGTAGATGATTTAGGACGGAGATGAGGAGACATTTCTTCACCCAAAGAGTGGTGAGCCTGTGGAATTCATCACCACGGGAAGTAGTTGATGCCAAAATATTGAATGAATTCAAGAGGTGACTAGATATAGCACTCGGGGCAAATGGGATCAAAGGTTATGGGGAGAGAGCAGGACTAGGCTATTGAGTTGGACAATCAGCCATGATAGTGAAGAATGGCAGAGCAGGCTCGAAAGGCTGAATGGCCTCCTCCTGCTCCTATCTTCAATGTTTCTATGTGCGGCTTGCTTGAATGTTTGCTTTGAACACTTCTAAATATAAAGAAGTACACTTAATAAGAAATAACAACTTGCATTCATATCACGCTTTTCACTGCAACCAAGACGTTAAAAACACTTTATGGACAATTTGGAGTGCAGTTGTTGTTGTAATGCAAGAAACATGACAGCCAAAATGTGCACAGGAAGATCCCACAAACCAGCAATATGATAACAACCATAGAGTCATAGAGATGCACAGCATGGATACAGACCTGATGGTCTGTATTTTGTTTGGTTTTGATAGAGGGATGAATATTGACAAGCACACCATGGATAGCTTGCCCACTCTTCTTTGCAGTAGTTCCATGGCATCTTTTACATTTACAAGCAAGCAGATGAGGCTTTGACCAAAAGACGACACCTCTAACAATGCAGTCCTCCCCCAGTACTGCACTGGAGAGTCAGCTTTGGATTTTAGCTAGAGTGAGAGATTCCAGCTGACCAAATGAGGAGAAACCAGTTACCAAACAGGAATTAGCCTGTATTTACCTGATAGTCTGGTGTTTTTTTTGCAGTGCTGCAAGTTAAATGATGCATCACTGTTGTCGCTGATAATGGCACAACACACCTAAAAAAGTTGTTTTCACTGCTTCAGTTCAGAGATATTAATGACCCAGCTGACAGCAAGGCAATCCAGTTGAAGGGAGAGACCTTGAAGTTTTCTGTCTTCAGTTTACCCTTGCATTCAGCAGTAGAGCATCTTTTCTTGTACTTTGCTTCCCAGTCACTGGAGAAAAGAACTCCTAACTTTAAAACAGGTGTGTGCTTTTTGTGTGTATTGCTGATGACGTCCCAATGCCGTAAGATCTAAATATAAAATAAACAAGATGGATCAGATAGCTCCAGGCATTTTACAAGATCACAGTAAGAGTAAATTCTCACTCAAAATTGCAGTGTTAAATTTAACTTATCGATCTTCGTAGTTTGTTCAAATAATTCCTCAAGGTACTGCACTTTGATTATAAAGTCTGCACAATTCTAAAATGACTAAGATTGAGCTAGAGGTCCATTTGATTTAAAATAATAAAGAGAGATTGAGATGCAGAATATTAAATATCTGCATCTGGTTTTAGAAAGGACAAAATGCATTAATAAAAAATGATCTTGCTGCAGCATGTACTCAACAAGCTTATGCACCGCCGGAAGTACGGTGACTTTATCTTTACTCAACAACCCTGCAATCAGAAAATTTTCTGATGAAGGGTTCTGATTTTCTGATGAAGGGTTTAGGCCCGAAACGTCAAGTTTTCCTGCTCCTATGATGCTGCTTGACCTGCTGTGTTCATCTAGCCCCATGCTTGTTATCTCGGATTCTCCAGCATCTGCAGTACCTTTTATCTCTTAACCCTGCAATCAGAATGTCTTCAATTTCCAATTGTCATGGGATTTAACAATACAATGAATACTCTGCCTAACAAGTTCATTTGTCTCAAATATGTTCACAGATTAATGTCATTATGTGGGTCACACCCAATAACCTGACGAGCTGCCTTTCTGACATTGCACAGACGCAGTGACAAATGAAATCTTGGACGCTCCCACATAGTAACAGAAGGCTGAAAGAAAAGGTGTTCTTCTGAATCTTTCAACCTTCCTTCGGTTCAGCGCTGGTTCCGGAGAGCTACAGAAGTTCAAGTAGAGTTATTGAGTTATACAGGACAGAAACAGACCCTTTGGTCCAATTCATCCAATGCTGACCAGATATCCCAATCTGACCTAGTCCCATTTGCCAGCATATGACCCATATCCCTCTAAACCCATCCAAATGCCCTTTTAAATGTAATTATTTACCACATTTATTATTTATTATTCATTAATGGGATAAGGGCATCGATGGCTATGCAGCATTTATTGCCCACCCCTAATTGCCCAGAGGGAATTCAGAGCCAACCACATTGCTGTGGGTCTGAAGTGACATGTAGGACAGACCAGAAGACCAGAAGACCAAAAGACATAGGAGCAGAAATTAGGCCATTCAGCCCACCGAGTCTGCCCCATCATTCAATCATGGCTGATAAGTTCCTCAACCCCACTCTCCTGCTTTCTCCCCGTAACCCTTGATCCCCTTGATAATCAAGAACCTGTCTATCTCAGTCTTAAATGTACTCAGTGACCTGGACTCCACAGCCTTCTGTGGCAGTGGATTCCATAGATTCACCACTCTCTGGCTGAAGTAGTTTCTCCTTATCTCCTTTCTAAAAGGTCTTCCCTTTACTCTAAGGCTGTGCCCTCGGGTCCTAGACTCTCCTACCAATGGAAGCATCTTCCCAACATCCACTTTGTCCAGGCCATTCAGTATTCTGAAAGTTTCAATTAGATCCCCCCCCTCATCTATCTAAACTCCAATGAGTATAGTCCTCAAAGTTCCTCATATGTTAAGCTTTCTATTCCTGGGACCATTCTTCTGAACCCGCTCCAGGGCCAGTATATCCTTCCTGAGATATGGGGCCCAGAACTGCACACAATACTCCAACTGTGGCCTGACCAGAGCCTTATAAAGCTTCAGTAGTACATCCCTGTTTTTATATTCAAGTCCTGTCAAAATAAATGCCAACATTGCATTTGCCTTCCTGACTACTGACTGAACCTGCAAATTTACCTTGTTAGAATCCTGGACTAGAGCTCCCAAGTCTCTTTGCACTTCAGATTTCACCCCATTTAGAAAATAGTCCATGCTTTTATTCTTCTTACCAAAGTGCATGACCTCACACTTTCCCATGTTGTACTCCATCTGCCACTTCTTTGCCCACTGTCCTAAACTTGTCCAAGAAAGCCCTTCTAAAGCCTCACCACCTCCTCAATACTACCTGTCCCTCCACCTATCTTTGTATGATCTGCAAACTTAACCAGAATGCCCACAGTTCCTTCATCTAGATCATTAATGTACAAAGTGAAAAGTTATGGTCCCAACACTGACCCTTGCAGAACACCGCTTGTCACCAGCTGCCATCCTGAGAAAGACCCCTTTATCCCTACTCTCTGCTTTCTGCTGGATAGCCAATCTTTTCTCCATGATAGCACCTTGCCTCTAACACCATGGGCCCTAATCTTACTCAGCAGCCTCCTATGTGGAAGCTTATCAAAGGCCTTTTTGAAGTCCAGGTAGATAACATCCATTGGCTCTCCTTGGTCTACCCTGCTTGTTACTTCCTCAAAGAATTCCAGCAGATTTGTCAGGCATGACCTCCCCTTGATGAAACCATGTTGACTTTGCCCCATTTTACTATACACTTCCAAATATTCAGCAACCTCATTCTTTACAATGGACTCCAAAATCTTACCCACGACTGAGGTTAGGCTAATAGTCCTGTAATTTTCCGTCTTTTGCCTTACTCCCTTTTTAATAATGGTGTCACATTATCGATTTTCTCGTCTTCTGGGACCTTCCCTGACTCCAGTGATTCCTAAAAGATCACCACTCACACTTCCACTATCTCTTCAGCTATCTCCTTTAGAATTCTGGGGTGTAGTCCATCTGGTCCAGGTGGTTTGTCCACCTTCAGGCCAATCAGTTTTACTAGCACCTTTCCCTTGGTGATGGCCACCATACTCAGCTCTGCCCCCTGACTCTCTTGAATTTTTGGGATATTATTCGTGTCTTCCACCGTGAAGACTGACACAAAGTAATTATTTAGCCATTTCCTTGTTCCCCACTCCATCTCTCCACCATCATTTTCCAGTGGTCCAATGTCCATGTTTGCCTCTCTTTTGCCCTTTATATACCTAAAGAAACTCTTACAGTCTTCATTTATATTACTGGCTAACTTACCCTCGTATTTAATCTTCTCCCTCCTTATTTCTTTTTTTGTTGCCCTCTGTTGGTCTTTGTAAGCTTCCCAGTCCTCTGGTTTCCCACTGCCCTTCACCACATTATACGCTATCTCTTTTGCTTTTATGCTATCCCTGACTTCCTTAGTCAGCCATGGCTGCCACATCCTCCCTGTACCATGCTTCTCTTTCCTAGGAATGGATTTTTGCTGCGTCTCCTGAATTACTCCCATTGCTGTTCCACTGTCTTTCCTGCTAGGCTCCTCTTCCAGTCAATTCTGCCTAGCTCCTCCTTCATACCTCTGTAGTCGCCTTTATTCAGCTGTAATACCATTACCTCTGATTCTATCTTCATCCTCTCAAATTGCAGGGTAAATTCTATCATATTATGATCACTGCATCCTAAGGTTTCCTTTACCTTAGGCTCCCTTATCAAGTCTGCCTCATTGCACAACACTAAATCCAGAATTGCCTGTTCCCTTGTTGGCTCCTCCACAAGCTGCTCCAAAAAGCCATCTCGTAGACATTCCACAAACTCCTTTTCTTGCAATCCACTACCAACATGACTTTCCCAGTCCACCTGCATATTGAAATCCCCCATGATCACTGTGACTTTGCCTTTCTTACACACCTTTTCTATCTCCTGGTGTATCTTGCGCCCCAGCTCCTGACTACTGTTTGGAGGCCTGTACACAACCTCAAATATGTTTTTTCTTACCTTTGCAGTTCATCAATTCTACCCACACAGATTCTACACCATCTAATCCTACTTCATTTCTTCCTATTGATTTAATTTCATTTCTCACTAATAAGGCAACCCCACCCCCTCGGCCCACCTGCCTATCTTTTCGATAGGATGTATATCCCTGGATATTCAGTTCCCAATTCTGATCCTCTTGCAGCCACGTTTCCGTGATGCCTACCATGTCATTCCTGCCAGTTTCGATCTGCACCACAAGCTCATTTACCTTATTCCTTATACTACGTGCATTCAGATATAACACTTTCAGTCCTGTATTAATCTTCCCTCTTCTCATTTTCATTTGTTTTTCCAGTGAATGAACCAGGTAAGGATGACATTAGTGAGCCAGATATTTTTTTACTGATAATCGGCAATGGATTCATGGTCATCATTAGATTCTTAATTCCAGGTATTTTACTGAATTCAAATTCCACCATCAGCAGTGCAAGGTTTCAAACTTGGGTCCTTGGGATGTTACCTGGGTCTCTGGATTAACAGTCCAGCGATAATACCACTAGGCCATTGCCTCACCTATAATTGTACCCGCCTCTTTAGGGGTGAAAAATTTAAAAATGACCTGAGGGATAACTTTCTCATGCAGAGGATAGTGTGTGTATGGAATGAGCTGCCAGAGGTAATAAACTTCTGTGAGGTCACCTCTCAGCCTCCAATGCTCCGGAGAAAAAAGCCCCAGCCTATTCAGCCTCTCCCTACAACTCAAACCCTCCAGTCCTGGCAACATTCTTGTAATTCTTTTCTGCACCTTCTCACATTTAACGACATTCTTACTATAGAAAGACAAACCAGAACTGAACACAATATTCTAAAAATGGCCTCACTAATGTCCTGTACAATTGCATCATGACATCCCAACTCCTATACTCAACGTTCTGACCAATGAAGGCAAGTGTGCAGGGTGTAAGGATGAGCCCGCCAACTACAGGTGGTATGGAAACATTAATACACAATAATGCAGGACAAAATTAATAGTCATATGGACAAATATTATCAGGCAATGACCATCTCCAACAAGAGACAATCTAGCTATCACCCCTTTACATTCAATAGTGTTACCATCACAGAGTCCCCCACTATCAATATCCTGGGGATTCCCATTGATCAGAAACTCAACTGGACTCGCCACATAAACACAGTGACCACAAGAGGAGGTCAGAAGCTAGGAATACTGCAGCAAGTAACTCACCTCCTGACTCGCCAAAGCCTGTCCACCATCTATAAGCCACAAATCAGGAGTGTGATGGAATATTCCCTACATGCCTGGATGGGTGCAACTCCAACAGCAGTCAAAAATTGAACCCACTCAGGATGAATCAACCTCACTTGATTAACTCCACATCCGCAAAAAATAAGCAGTGACACTCAGTAGCAGCAGTGTATATTATCGAAAAGATGCACTGCAGAAATTCACCGAAATTCCTTAGACAGCACCGTCCAAACCCAGGACCACTTCCATTTAGAAGGACAAAGGCAGTATGTACATAGGAACACCACCACCTGCGAGTTCCCCTCCAAGTCACTCACCAACTTAACTTAGAAATATATTCTCGTTCCTTCACTGTAGCTGGGTCAAAATCCTGGAATTCCTTCCATAAAGGGCATTGTGTGTCAACCTACAGCATGTGGACTGCAGGAATTCAAGAAGGCTGAACCATATAGGGATGGGCAATAAATGCTGGCCAACCAGCAGAATGGGTGGACAGATGGCAAATGAAATTCAATGAGGGGAAATGTGAATTGTTTCCTTTTGGTAGGAAGAGCATGGAGAAATAATATAAAATATAAGGTACAATTTTAAAGGCAGTACAGGCACAGTGGAATCTGGGTGCATAATCTTTTCAGAACAATAGAATAAATTAAACCAAATGAACAAGTAACAATCCCTTAAAGGGACACTGTAACAAAAAATAAAATCATCAAAACAAACTTAAAATTCAACTTCCAGCATAATTATGGTGGGGAGATAATACACAGCCCACGTGGTGCCTACAGGTTCATGAAGGCCTTAAATATTGCAGTGGACAAAGCATGCTCCCTCTGCAGGGACACCAGGGAAAGGCTGTAAACCACAGAAGGGAAGCAAACGTTCAGGTTTAACAGCCTCATCCATGACCTGATGCCTGCACCTGTTTGTAGTCACCTTGGCCAGGCCCAGGAGAGGACCCATGAGGAGATCCCCAAATGCTGGTGTCCCCTTCCCTACTGGATCATCAGCAATTAGGAAGATGGGGCTGAAGTGCAACCAAAAGTACAGAAGCTCCCTCAAATAATGAGAAAGGGGTGACTCCTGTGTATGTGCATAAATCATTGAAGATGACAGGCCAGATTAAGACAGCAATTAATAGGCACTATTAATAGAAATATTGAGTACAAAAGCAAGAGGTTATATATAGACACTATAGGGTAGGCAACAGCCTAGTGGTATTATCATTGGACTGTTAATCCAGAGACCCAACTAATGTTCTGGGAACCCAGGTTAGAATCCCACCATGGCCGCTGGTAGAATTTAAAAATTCAATAAATAAATGGAATTAAGGGTCTAATGATGACCATGAATCCATTGCCAATTGTTGGAAAAACCCATCTAGTTCACTAATGTCCTTAAGAGAAGGAAACTGCCATCTTTACCTGGTCTAGCCTACACATGACTCCAGACCCACAGCAATGTGGTTGACTCTGAGCTGCCCTCTGGGCATTTAGGGATGGGCAATAAATGCTTGCCTAGCCAGTGACACCCTCATCCTGTGAATGGATTTAAAAATATATACTTGTATCAGATACCAGCTCAGCCTCAACTAGACTATTGGAAATAATTTCTGAGCAAGGCATTTTAGGAAAATATGTGAAGGGATTGGAGAGAGTGCAGGAAAGATTTGTAAGAATGTATGAGGAAACTGAGTTATGAAGATAGATTGGAAGATTTAGGACAACTTTCCTTGGAGAAAAAAGACTAAGAAGACATTTGTTAGGTGTATTCAAAATCATGAGAGTTCTGGAGAGCGTAGATGGGGAGAAATTATAACCAATCATGAAAGGAGGAAGAATGAGGCATCATAGAGTTAAAGTAATTAGTTAAAGGAATCTGAAATATTAACGATGTCATGAAGCAATAGTGACATGAGGGAAATCTTTTTCATGCAGCAAATGCTTAGGATCTGGAAAGCATCATCTGACAGTGTGGTAAAAGAAGGTCTAATTGAAATGTTCAGAGGAAGAGTGTGCAGAGTTACAGGGAGAAGGTGGAAGAATGGCATTAAATAGATTGCTCATTTGGACTGCCAGTGTAGACAAGGGGGACTGAATGGCCTCTTTCACCACTGCAGTAAATCTGTCATGCTATGGATTATTGATTCAACTCAGGATAAAGGAAATCATCTTAGAAACAGAAACTTCTTTGTTTTTCTTCATTAATTGAAGCTAAATTTCCATTACAAGAGCACATACTGTCTTACAGTAGACGATATTGCCAGTATTTCTGTTAGCTCATCAATTGAATGGCTAAGACATAATTAACCTTACTTACACTTCGGTAAGACATAGGAATATCAAGCCTTATTCTCACTTTAAGTGCTGTCAAGTGATGTCTGTTAGAAGAGTGTATTTGCAGATGGTATTGCATTGACATCAATGTACCACAATGGAATATTTTATTCAAAGCTCTCCCCCATTTGCCCACAGTGCAAATCCATGTTACAGTATGGTTCAATTTGAACTGATTGTCTTCCAATATTCTAGCAGGGTCATGGGAGAAAGAACCTTGGCTGATTTCATAGAATCATAGAATCCCTACAGTGTGGAAACAGGCCCTTCGGCCCAACAAATACACACCAACCCTCAGAGCATCCCACCCAGACCCATCCCCCTATAACCCACCTGATCTACACAGACGTGAACACTACGGGCAATTTTATCTTGGCCAATCCACCTAGCCTGCACATCTTCGGACTGTGGGAGGAAACCGGAGCACCCGGAGGAAACCCACGCAGACACGGGAAGAACGTGCAAACTCCACACAGACAGTAGCCCAAGGGTGGAATTGAACCCAGGACACTGGCACTGTGAGTCTGAAGTCACATGTAGACCAGACCAAGAAAGGATGGCAATTTTGTTCCAGGTGGGACTTTTTTGTTTCCTCTTTCCCCAACAATTGGCAATGATCACCATTAGACCTCCTAGTCCCAGGATTTTATTGAATTCAAATTCCACTGTCTGCTGTGGCAGGATTTGAACCTGGGATCCTGAAACTTTACCTGGGCCTACATGAATTAATAGTCTAGCAATAACATCACGAGGCCATCAACTCCCCAGTGCACTAGCTCTGTGGTCTTGAGGCCTATTCTAACATGTAAATAATAATGTTTTGTAACATCCAGCTGCCCTAAATATGCTCAGTGAACCCAACAGAGATGAGGGACCGAGGTTCACAGTTCTGTCCATTGAGACGGAGTTCTGTTGGAGTCGGCCATCTGAACTTTATCCAGAATGTGGCTGAAGCACTGGGGAGCAGCAAAGGATCTTACAGGAAAGCAGTGCACCAAATGTTTCTACAGGACTCAGACTGATGCCCTCGTCACATCAGTATTGGGGCCCACTGGAGTCCTTAAAATATCCTTTCCTGGCACTGAGTGAATTGGGATCTCTACTCTTGCCTCTCAGGATCCACCAAAATCATCTTTGTGCTTGGCTAGATCAGCAATGATCAGTGATGAATAGGAAATCCACTGGCTGCTGGGTCTGCCTCACCCAAACTGCCCCTATTCTGCACCCTCTCCAATATGCCCCCACCCTCCACCCCCCCGCCCCTACTTTCACCCTCCCTCATTTAACTACTCGCATGCTGCATTGCCCAAGACAAGAGAAATCCTGGGTCTGGTGACGAGGTAGATGTAAGCCTGACTTGCTGAGGTTTTCCAACCTTTTCCATTATGTTCCCACACAATTCCAGGCAGGGTGGTGGCATAGATATCTCCCTCTTCCCGTTTTCACTCTTCCAATCAGTCCAGGTCTCAAGCCAGGCTCCCCTTCTGAAGAAGGGTCCCTGGACCTGAAAATCTGCTTTCTCTCCACAGATGATGCCAGACCAGCTGAGTTTCTCCAGTTTTTGTTTCTGATTTCCAGCATCTGCAGTTCTCTCATTTTTGTTATTCCAGTTTTGGATGATTCAGCATCACGCCAGGTAACATCTTTACTACAAAGTCATCAGGGAACCTGAAGTATTTCTTTGCAAAAACAGCTATGCGGTAAACAAATATTCCCCTGAAGAGCTGTGCGCAATAATGTGCTACTGTTGACAGACGGTTTATTGTGTTGAGAACTATAACCTCTCCTGATGCAAATGTACTGATTAAAACAGAAAAAGGCACAGACTGGTTTCTGAATGACCAGTTGGCGTTAATAATAATGTTGTGTGTATGCTGTCAGGCATGTAGAGTCCACTCTTATCTACATCCTGAATCTTGCTCACACAATCTGTTATTACGCGTAAAACAACAATGCCAGCGACCCAGGTTTGATTCTACCCTTGGATGACTGTCTGTGTGGAGTTTGCACGTTCTCCCCTTATCTGTGTGGGTTTCCTCTGGGTGCTCTGGTTTCCTCCCACGGTCCAAAGATGTGCAGATTAAGTGGATTGGCCATGTTAAATTACCCATAGAGTCCAGGGATGTGCAGGTTTGGTGGATTAGCTATAAGAAATGCAGGGTGGGTCTGAGTGGCATGCTCTTCAGTGGGTTGGTGTGGACTGGATGGCCTGAATAGCCTGCTTCCACACTGTGACAGTTCTTTGATTCTTTAGGTAAAGGAGCTTGTTTCGATGTTGGAAAAGAGATGAATGATCATTGATAGAAGGCAGAGTATAGATGAGACACAGTCAGGAGGGTGAGGGATAAGCTAAAGGCGTGATAGAAAAGAAAAAGCAGTGAGAAAGGTGCAAGAGATGTAAGCTATTAGGGCTCTGTGCCTTTGGAAAGGGGTTCTAATAAGCAGTGGCTGAAAGATCAGCCTGTGGCGGGATGAGAAGTATCAAAATTCTTAATTTTTCTCCATAGATTGTGGTCATCACTGCAAGGTGTTTGTTGCCCGTCCCTAATTGCCCTTGAATGGCTAGCCAGGCTACTTCAGAGGCCAGCTAAGAGTCAACCACATTGGTCTGGGCCTGGAGTTACATGTAGGCCAGACCAGGTAAAGATGACAGATCCACTTCCCTAAAGGATATTAATGAACCACGTGGGATTCTATGACAATTAGCAGTGGTTATACGATTGTAATTACACTATTTTTTGTTTCATTTCCAGATCTTATTCAATTAAATTTCACTATCTGCCATGGTGGGATTTGAAATTACATCTCCAGGATTTTACTCTGGTGTACTGGGTTACTAGTCCATTAGCACTGCCTCTCCATACAGGGCATGTAACACAGAGTTAATGGAGCATGGCTTGCCAGTGGGATGCATTTTGAGAAAAAAATGACTCAAAAATTGAGAACCATTATCTTGAAAGTGAAATATTGGGGGAACAGGAAGTAAGTAAATCTTAGCAATGACAGGCATGATTGTGGTTTAAAAAAAGACATGACTCTTCCCAGACAAACTTAGAAGAATGGAAGCAACTGTTGTGAGTGAGAAATTTCACATGAGAGGCAGATCATGGGATTAACTGCATTTTGATTTGTGTCAAAGGGCAATCATGCACTTACTACCTCATATCCTGTAACCAAACTCTTCATCTCCGAAAGTTATCCTAGGTGTGAGTCTATCAACATTTTTGGAAATGAAGTCTAAATCCTACATGGTACATGTCCAATGTAGGGAACAGCTCTTGATCTTTCTCCTGGGCACTCTACACTCCTCATTGATCTAAACTCTTACTTTAACAACCTCAGACATTGACCTATGTTCTAACGTCTTCACTGGTGACTGAGGAAGGAGGAACTGAATTGACATTTTGAATGTGAATATTTGATGATGGAACATAGACATGATAGCTACATTTTATTTTAGAAAGACCTATAAATAAAGGCCCATTTTCATCTTTCAGTTTGGATCTTTGTAGAAATAATGTGTGTTTCCAGTACTTTCCATATTGCAGACCTCTTGAATTTACAGAAAATTCAAAGAACTGTCGATGCTGGAAATCAGAAACAAAAACAGGGATTGCTGGAAAAACACAGCAGGCCTGGCAGCGTCAGGTAGTAATAAGCAGAGCCAGAGCTGAAGAAGGCATTCTGGACCTGAAATATTAACTCTGCTTTCTCCCCACAGATGTTGCCAGACCTGCTGAGTTTTTCCAGAAATTTCTGTTTCTGTTTCTTAAATTTACAGGTTTTTCTTCCTATTCCCACAACTTCCCAATTTTCATTCCATATTTTCTCTCTTTTTTTAAAATTATAACTTTTTTTTGCTTTCTTCATGACTTTTTGTTATCTCCCTGCGATGACATATTCTATCATTGAACAGCTTCCTGTTTTCCTGTTCCACAGATTGCAGATCATTCAATTCCATGCACAACTTTGCTATGTATGGAGAATGTCTGCTCCCACTTTCCTGCTATAGTTCCCAATCCAAGTAAGAATATCTGACTTACTCTTCAGTGTTCAGTTCTGACAAAAGGATCAACGTTTTCTCCTTTTATTTCAAACTTCCAACTTTTATAGTTTCTTTCTACTACAGTGGAGCTGGTTACTACATTATTAATAGCTAAATTATCCAAGGGTCTTACCCAAAGTCCAACCTATTTTCACATTTACCATATCTTGCTGGCCTTTTAACTTTGTACACATGATTCCCACCTTTAGTTTTTATCAGAAATAGATTTTTTCATTAAAGATTCGTTGAGTGTGAAGGTCCAATGGGCCCAATGATGATGACCTTTGGATCCAATCCTTCTGATCTTTCTAATTTCTCAATTACAAAGATTGAAAGAATCTCCAATCATTGCAGCTCTCAATATCCACCTGGGAAAATTCTTCTTTTCCCAAAAATTGGAGAAACTGGAGCTGTGTCGCTGCCACACTTTTACTTCCCTAGATACACAGCCTCCCTCTCCATTTGAAGCTGATCTAGTCTGTTTTTAAACTTGCTGTCATATCTGACCTAAGTTTGTCTGTCTTATATCAAATAAATGCTCCATTACCTACTTCCACCTCCTCTACATTGCTTGACTCAGGTTCTGATTTCAACTTACCTGCTGCTGAAGTCTTTATCCATGCCTCGGCTATTGCTCTTCTATCGTTCTTTTGACCTGCATAATTTTCCCAACATAAAGTTGACCTCAACCTAAATTATGCCATCCTTTTCATCCAACCAATGTGCCCCTTGCTCACTCACCTAAATAGTCTCCCAGTCCACAAACACCGCAATTTAAAATTCCCATCATTGATTGCAAAATCCTCCACAGTCTTGTCCTTCCATTTTTTTGTGTAATCTCGTCCATCCTTGTGAGGTATTGAGACTTCTGCTTTTTTCTGATTCTGGGCTCTTGTGTATCCCTGAAATTAACTGCTTTATTATCAGCCACTTGACCTTCAGCTGATGGCCCCTAGCTCTGAAATTTAATCTCTGTATCTCCGCATCTCTATATCTCTCCTCTTCTAAAATACTCCTTAAGCCTTATACCAAGTTGTTATTAATCTGTTTTTACTCCTTTAGCCTTTTATCTTCAAGATGCTTTTTACTCTGTCATGCCCCCTTTAAGTTACTATTGAAATCGTGACTCATGTTTTTAAATGTATTACCTTTTCACAAATGCTTCATTCTGTTCTTATTCTACAGTTAGCCTTTTTATGCACCTTCTATGCTGTGCCGTTGGGATGGTAAAATATGTAGTAACATTGGTTACTTTTAGATATTGGAAGGTCCTAATTGATAAACTATCCCCTGGATAGCACTTTTGAAGATCAATAATTCATGATGACTAACCAATTTAAGTGTCCATCATTTACAGCAAATGTTATATCTGGCATAATTTATCATTTAAACACGATACATTAAAGGATAATAACTGTCATTCCCCGCGACTTCATAGGAAAAAGGTATATAAATATTTTTTATTGCTGAACAGTTGGTTTCATAATGGGAAGGGATGGCCTAATATATTTGGACTAGATTGAGTGTATTCTCATTACAGATTACCTTCAGTGTCTACTTCATCTTTTAAATGTGTTCGTGGGACATAAGCATCACTAGCAAGGCCAGCAATTATTGCCTTGGAAAAGTTAAATGCGAGCTGTTTCCTTATACTGTTACAATCTATGGGATGTAGGGGCACCACAGCAGTGTTAGGGAGGGATATACAGGATCCAGCGACAATGAAGGAACAGATATATTTCCAAATCAGGATGGTGTACAGCTTGGAGGAAAACTTTGCGGTAGTAGTGTTCCCATTCAGCTGCTGACCTTATGTCCGTGGAAGTCATGGGTTTGGGAGATGTTGTTGAAGGAGTTTGCTGTGCATTTTGTAGCTGCTGCAATCATGGTGCAGTGAATATTTGAGGCAACGGATGGGCTACCAGTCTTGTACCTGCTTTGGTTTGGATGTTGTTGAACTTCTTGACCACTGCTGGAGCAACTTTCATGCAGTGAAGTTGGAGAATGTTCCATCGTACTCTTGACTGGGGCTTGGTAAATGGTGAATAAGCTTTAGGGAAAAGGAATTGAGTTACCTGCTGCAGAATTCCCAGTTTGTCGCCAACCCGAGTAGCCACAGTACTACGTGGCTGTTCCAGTTAAGTTTCTGGTCAACGGTGACAGGCCAGGATGTTGAGAATTGCTGAAATTCGGTTTCAGTGCTGAACTATTCAGAGCTCTTGTCATTTTTTCATTAATGATAAGACTTCATGTTGCGCATACTTTCCAACGTTTATGATTGTGGTTTAGCCAGCGCAGTCCGAGTGTATTCTTTTACACCTGGGACCTCACAAAACCTGTATGTTTTGTTGCAGCGTCTACACACACAAATCCTGAAATCTGAAGGGAACAGAGTTTCTAGCTCAGACTAGCTCAGACTGGCTCAGACCCAGCTATAATGATGTTAATATTCATAGACAGTAACCATATTTTAAAGTTTTTGTTACCACTAAATGAAATAATGCTGATGTATACATTAATTTTAAATATGCAGAGGTCCCTGAAAGACTGATTGTTTTTCATCGTGCTTTTATTGAAAGACTACGTTTGTTGCAGTTGTTGTGTGAAGGCTATTTATAGCAGAGTGCTGTGGTTCACCTTTAAGAAACGGAATAAATAACCGTACCTGCATTTGTATTGCATCTTATGCTGATATAAAAAAAGTCAAAAATTAATTTCCTTATAAAACTTGCTTCCTGTTGTAATATATGTAATAGGTTGTTCTTCTGTTCTATGGACATACAAGATTTTTTTAAAAATTCATTAACAGGATATGGGCATCACTGGTTAGGCAGCGCTTACTGCCCATCCCTAATTGCCCAGAGGGCAGTTCTGACAATCAAAAAGGATTCATGGCAATCATTAGATTCTGCAGAGATTTCACAGAGTAGATTTTAATAGGTTGTTTCCCCCATCCAAGGAATCTAAACAAAAGCGCACAGCGTCAGGATAAGGGATAGATAAGGGATTAGGACATTGATGGGGAGAAATTTTGTCAAGCAAAGGACTGTGTAAAGTTGAAATTCTCTACCCCAGTGAGTTGTTGATGTTCTGTCATTGATTATTCAAGACTAACCATTGATTTCTCACAGAATTGGGGTACATGGAGGACAGAGAAGAGAAGGGATGAGTCAGAGATAGACCAAGTGAAAGTGAGGGTGGGTTGGAAATTGCAAGTGAACTCGATGAAGTTTTCCAATTCCAGACGAGAGAGGGAAGGAGACAATATATCGGAGAAAGAGTTGTGAGTGGGAGCTATACTAGGAATGGAACAAGGAATGTTCTACATACCCCATGAAGAGACAGGCATTACTGGGACCCATGCGGATATCCATGGCCACCCCTCTGCTCTGAAGAAAACGAGAGGAGTTAAAAGAGAAGTTGCTGAGAGCTTGGCCAAGCGGATGAGGATGGTGGTGGGTGGGGACGGTTCAGGCCTTTACTCCGGACTTCTTCCTTCCCTTCCTCGACATCTGTTTCCATATCTGGGGTTAGACTGGCCTCCAATATCAACTATAAACCCACCGATTCACACAGCTACTGAATCCTCATACCCTGCTTCCTGTAAAGACTCCATTCCATTCTCCCAGTTCCTCCATTTCTATCACATATGCTCTGATGAAGCCAAATTCAACAAGGGAGCCTCCGAAATGACCACCCTCCTCCTCAACCGAGGATTCCCCAACACCGTTGTCAATAGGGCCCTCAACCAGGTCTAACTCATCTCCCGCACCTCCGCCCTCACCTTCTCTTTTCCCTCCTGCTACAGCAACAGAGTACCCGTTGTTCTCACCTACCATCCCACCAGCATCCACATCCAGAAGATCATCAGTCGCCATTTCCACCATCTCCAGCGAGATGTCACCACCAGACACATATTCCCCTCCTCTCCCTTGTCTGCCTTCCGCAGGGACCGTTCCCTCCTGGACACACTGGTCCACAATTCCTGCACCTCCATCATGCTCCCACAGCCCAACGGCACCTTCCCCTGTAACTAGCGAATGTGCAAAGCCTGACCATTAACCTCCTCCTTCCCCAGTATCCAAGGGCCCAGGCATACCTTCCAGGTGAAGCAGCACTTTACCTGCACTTCACACAATGTAGTCTGCCACATTTGCTGCTCACAATGTGGCCTCCCCTACATTGGGGGAACGAAACATAGACTGGGTGACCACTTCACAGAACATCTACATCCTGCTCACATAAAAGACCCTGAGCTTCCAGTTTCCTGTCACGTTAACACACCACCCTGTTCCCCGGCCAACATCTCTGTCTGAGGATTGCTGCACTGTTCCAGTGAAGCTCAGCGCAAGCTGGAAGAACAGCACCTCATTTTCCTCTTGGGGACCCTCTAGCCCTCCGGACTCAATATCGAATTCAATAATTTTAGGGCCTAAACCCTCCCATGTCCTGGCCCCTACCCCACACACCAGGCCTTGTTATCACATAGTCTGCCATTACACACTACCTATTGTTAGTCACTAACAGTCTCCATCAACAGCTATTCACTCTCCTAGCCAAATCATTATTCCCTCCTTTGTCTGTCCAACTATTCTGGTCTCTCTTTTGGCTCTATCCCCACCTATCATTCACTCCTGACCCCCTCACCCACCCTATCTTCTGCATATACACCGACATTTTCCTAGCTACCATTAGCGCTGAGGAAGGGTCACCAGACCTGAAACGTTAACTCTGATTTCTCTTCACAGATGCTGCCAGACCTGCTGAGCTTTTCCAGCAACTTCTGATTTTGTTTCTGATTTACGGCATCCGCAGTTCTTTCGGTTTTTACTCAATGGATGGGAGACTGGTTTGTGTGATGGACTGAGCTGTGTTCACAACTCTCTGTAGTTTCTTTAGGTCTTGGGAAGAGCAGTTGCCATACCACACGGTGATGCATCCAGATAGAGTGCTTTCTATGGTGCATCTATAAAAATTTGTAGCAGTCTTTATGGACATGCCTAATTTCCTTAGCCTCCCAAGGAATTATAAGCATTGTTGTGCTTTCTTGACCATAGTGTCAATGTGGGTGGACCAGGACAGATTATGGGAAGGATTGTTGGATCACTTCTTGATTGTGGGAAGCCTGCACTGTAAATGTAGGGTCATCCAAAACATCTACTGCCGGTGCCTTCACTTGCACCTGGTCACCTCTTTGTATGCTGACCAAAAATTTAGGTCCTGGGTATAGCAATGTCTCAATCTTAAAATTCCCATCCTTTTCTTCAAATCCTTCCATGACCTCACCTCTCCCTAGGTCTGTAATCTCGTCCAGTCCCACAACCCATTGAGATATCTGTACTTTTCCAATTCGATCTACTCGAACATCTTAATTTTAATTGATGGCTGCGCCTTCCATTGTCTAAATCCTCAGGTCTGCACTTCTGGCCCTTAACCTCTGCCCCCCTCTCTTTTCTCTTTTAGGATACATCTTAAAAGCCACCACAGCTGCCCCAATATCACATTGTGGCTCAGTGTCAAATTGTGGTTTATTACCTCCCTGCAAAATGACAGGGGAGATTTTATTATGTTAAAGGTGCCATATTTTGTTGCTGTTGAATGGAAGCTAGAAAGCCTCTAATGTTCACTGAATGACCAATAAAACCTCATTGACGTGATTCATGGGGGCAGTTTTGGCGTACTATTTGTGATTCCACAAAATGAATGAGAGGCAAAATACATTAAATCCAGAAAGTAAAAGAACAATTTTCCTTACGGCATGAATTGGTTGTTGATTGATTTGATACTTTACTTTCCTTCAGGATTCCTCCAAAAGCCTGCAGCATTTCAATTTCCATCATATGATAGTATTAGTCAGTAACCAGTCCTTAATTTAATAAACTCTGCTTCTGTGTCACTTAACAACATATCTGACAAAATCTTCTTTACTAAAACAAAGAGCTGCAGATTCTGAAGATCTGAAACAAAAACAGTTTCTGTAGCAACTTCTGTTTTTGTTTCAAACCTTTACATTGCAAAGGATTTACAAGTCAGAAATAAATCATTCAGGCCCAGTGGTCATTTGTGATGCGGAAGCTCCACAGGAACATCCTACCAACTCAAATTGCCGTGCTCATTTTCTTTATCCATTGATGCCAGTGAGCTGCTAATTCACTATTCACCCAACTTGTGCTCTGCCAAAGACAGAAACACCTCTGAGAATCTTTCCAAGGAGTTTCTGGATTTTTAAGCTACCAATCAGACACCTAAAAAACAATCAGAATCTAATGGAAGATTGGCCTCCATCTCAAGAAGGATTGAATACAAAGTTCAGAAGCTGCTTCAGTCAGACAGAGTCCTGGTTACATCCTACTGGAGTATTGCAATCAGTTTTGTGTGCTTCATTCCAAGAAGATACGTTGGCCAAGGAGGAAGGCACACTCTTCAGTTAATACTGGAGTTTAGAGGATTAAATGATGAGGACACGTTGCTAAACATGGTTCGTGTTCCCTTGCATAAAGGTCAGTGACAGGTTGATTTTTAAAAATTTCTTCATGAGATGTTGGCTCGCCAACATTCATTGCCGATCCCTTTTTGCAGCAAGTGGTTAGGATTGCTGCAGTGGAGGCAAGTTCAATCAAGGCTTTCAAGATGAAACTGGATTATTATCAGAAGTGAAGAATGTGCATGGCTGCAAGGAGAGGAGGAAAATGGCACAAAGTACATAGTTCATTTTGACAACCAGTACTGACATGACAGGCTGAATGGCCTCCACTATCTGTAACAGTTCTGTGATTCTGTGAAATGGTGAAGGACTTCTGCTCCAGGATAAATAGATGTTTCAGCAGTTATCTAGAAGTAGTTTAGGCATTTTCTGATTGAGGAAGCAACCCCATTTGGTTATTTCATTGTGTTATCAATCTGAGTTTCTCCCTAGAATACAAGAGTTTGTTCCACATTTTTCAAAATTGTGTTTATTCTTGGGAGGTGATTATGCTCATATCAGCAAAATGGAATTGTGTTGTGTTTAACAGTCTTCTGGTGGCTCAGTGTTTGATCTTCCCCTTTAGCTCACAATGTCTCACAAGATTCTCTTAATGTTATTTAAATGGCTTTGCTTTTCAGAAATTATGTAGAATAATTTACATAGAATAATGAATGATGGTAAATGATCAGTGTGTAGGAAAGGAAACACTTGAGATTCCCAATTAATTCTTATCACCAGTTTTTAATGTATTGATGGGATTTGAACATCACTAACTATCCAGTGCACCCTAACTGCCCCTGAGAATATGATAGTGGGCTACCTTCTCAAAACACTGCAGTCCATGGTGGGTAGATAAACCCACAACACTGTTTGAAAGAGAGTTCTCGGATATTGACCCAGAGACAGTGAAGGAATGGTGATATAGTTCCAGGTCAGGATGATGTGTGACATGGAGAGGAACTTGTCCTAGATGGTCTCGAGCTTTTTGAGCGTTGGTGGAGCTGTGCTCATCCAGGGAAGTGGGGAGAATTCCACCACAATCCCAATTTGTGTCTTGTAAATAGTGAACAAAGACTGGAGAGACAGGAGGTGAGTTACTAACTGTAGAGTTCCCAGGATCTCACTGCCATAATAGCCACTGTGTTTTTCAGGCTTGTCCAGTTCAGTAAGGTAACCTTCTGGATATCAATAGTAAGGGTTTCAGTGATGTCAAGGGATTGATTGTTAGGCTCTCTCTTGTGGGAGATGGTCAATCTCTAGTACTGGTGTGGTGTGAATGTCACTTGCTACTTATCAGCCCAAGCCTGGACATTATCCAGGACCTGTTGCATTTGACATAGGATGCTTCGGTATCTGAGGAGTTGTGAATGGTGCTGAACATTGTGCAATCATCAACAAACAACACTCCAGAGCTTTTGATGGAGGGTAGGCCATTGACGAAGCAACTGAAGGTGATTGGACCTTGGAGGAACTCCTGGAACTGAAATGATTGACTTCCAACAACCACAATCGTTTTCCTTTGTGTTAAGTATGACACTAACCAGTGGGGAGGTTTTCTCTGATCCTCATTATCTCCAGTTATACTAAAGCTCCTTGATGTCATTCTTGGTCAAATGCAGCCTTGAGGTCAAGGGCTGTCACTCTCACCTCACTAATGCAATTCAGCTCTTTTGTCCATATTCAAACCAAGGCTGTAATGAGGAGCTGAGTGGCCCTGGGAGGAAACCTCACTGAGGGTCAGTGAGCAGGTTATTGCTGAGCAGAAGCTGCTTAATAGCACTTTTGATGATGTCTTCCATCACTTACAATGATCGAGAGTAGACTCAGAGGACAGTAATTGGCTGGGCTGAACTTGTTCCTACTTTTCTGTGCACCAGACATAACTGGGCAATTTTCCACATTGTAAGGTAGATGTCAGTGTTGTAGCTGTACTGGAAAAGCTTGGCCAGGGGAGCAGCAAGTCCTGGAGCAGAAGTCTTCAGTATTATTGTTGAAATATTATCAGGGCTTGTGGCCTTTGCAGTATCCAGTGCCTCTAACCCTTTCTTAATTTCACATGGAGTGAATTGAATTAACTGAAAACCGGTATCCTTCATGCTAGGAACCTCAGGAGGAGGCCAAAATGGCATAATCCATTTGCAAGTGTTTCAGCCTTGCCTTTTGCACTGATGTGCAGCATTTCACAGTACTGAGGTTGGTGATATTTGTGGTGTCAATTATGGTGTTAATTATACACCAACATTCACAACAGGATGTGGCAGGCCTGTTAAACTTAGAACTGATCCATTGATTGTGTGATCACTTAGCACCGTCTGTTACTTGCTGCTCCTTTGTTTGGTATTGGGTAGTCTTTCGTGAGGGAAGAATGATTGCCTTTAACATCAAAGTATCATCTAATCAAAGATGGCATCTAGGAGCCTGAGCAAAATTGGAGTCACTGGAAACTGGGGCTAAATTCTTTGCTGATTGGAGTCATATGTCGTACAAAGGAACATGTCATGGTTGTTGAAGGTCCTTCATCTCAATCCCAGATCATCATTGTAGCAGTTCCTCAGATTCCTAATTCCAAACAACTTCAGCTGCTTCATCAATGACCTTCCCACCATCATAACATCAGAAGTGGGGATGTTCACCGATGATTGCACCATGTTCAGCCCCATTCATGACACCTCAAATACTGAAGCAGTCCATATCCAACTACATCAAGACCTGGACAATATCCAGGCTTGAGCTGGCAAGTGCTGCCTCACAGTGCCAGGGACCCAGAGTCGATTCCAGCCTTGGATGGCTGTCTGTGTGGAGTTTGCACAAAAAAAATTCCAAAAAGAATTTAACCATCACCCCTTGACATTCAAAGGCATTACTATCACTGAATCCCCCGCTGTCAAGATCTTGGAGGTTACCACAATCAGGAACTGAACTGAACATGACACATAATATAATTGCTATAAGAGCAGGTCAGAGGCTGGGAATTCTGCAGCAAGTAACTCCCTGCCTGTTTCTCCAAAACCTGTTCACCATATATAAGGCATAAGTCCAGAGTCTGGTGAACTATTCCCCACTTGCTTGGATGATTGCAGCTCCAACAATATTCAAGAAGCAGGACAAAGCAGCCAGCTTGATTTGCACTCCATCCACCATCTTCAACATTTAATCCCTCTACCACTGCTGCATTGTGGCTGCAGTGTACATCATCAATATGATGTACTGCAGTAATTTGCAAAAACGCCTTTGACAGCACCTTCCAAACCTGCAGCCTCGATCATCTAGGAGGATCAGAGCAGATCTGCAAGCTCCTCTCCAAGACAGACACCATCCTGACTTGGAACTAGATCACAGTTTCTTCACTATTGTAGAGTCAAAGTCCTGGAACCTCCCCTCTAATAGCACTGTGGATGTCCCCAAAACCCATGGATAGAAATGATTCAAGCAAGCAGTTCAACCTACTCTAAGGCAACTAGTGATCCACAACAAATGCTGCTTTAGTCTGCAACCCCAAATCCCATGAATGGAGAAGAAAATAAGTTTCATCAGGTTGACACCACATTTTTTGTTATGCCTGATTCTGCTCCTGCCATGTCCTCCCGCATTTTTCATTGAATCAGGTATGATCTCCCAGCTTGATGGGAATGGTGGAGATGCTAGACCATGAGGTTACAGATGGTGGTTGAATGCAATTCGTCTGCAGCTGATGACCTGCAGAGCCTCATGGATGCCCTGTTTTGAGTTGGGGCTTGATCTGTTCAAAGTCTGTCTCGTTTAGCACAGTGGTAGTGGCACACAATGTGATTTGATGTCTACAATATTAAAATAATTAATTGGGGTCAGTAGAGGGGGAAATTGTTTCCTCTGGTGTAAGAATCAAGAATAAGGTTACGCCATTTTAAAATGAGAGTTTAGCTACTTTGGCGCGATTGGTTATCTAGAGCTTTCTCATGCAAAGGGTAGTAAAGATTTTGAATTCATTCCCCAAATCCTGGAATGCCCTGCCTGGAAGTTTTGGTTAAATGCAGGTTCAATCAATGCATTAAATGATGGTCTGAATAGAAACATTGTGCAGGGCTATCGGAAAAAGGCAGGAAAATGGTATGAAGTCATGATGTTCATTTGGAGAGCCAATGCCAACACAGTGGACAAAGTGGCCTCCTCTGCACTGTACCATTTCTGTGAATCCGTCAAAAGGGTCTGGATTCTTGAAGAATCAAAACTTTCAGGACTTTATGGGAGTATAGGAACTGGAGTAGGCGAATCAGCCCCCTTGAGCCTGTTCCACCATTCAATTCCATTCACTTGCCTTTGGCCAATATCCTTTAAAACCTTTCCAAAACAAAAACATATCTATCTCACATTTAAAATTAACAAGTGGTTCAGCATCCACTGCCATTTATGGAAGGGACTTCCAAACTTCTATCACTCTTTGTGTGTAGAAGTGCTTCCTAACGTCTCTCCTGAATGACCTGGTCCTAATTTTCAGACTATATTCTAGAATCCCAAACCAGTGGAAATAGTTCATCTTTATCTACCCTATCTTTTAGGATCATAGAAATCTACAGTGCAGAGAGAGGCCATTAAGCCCATCAGCTAACCATCAGAACAGCATCCCACCCAGACGCACACCCCATGCTATCCCCCTATTTACAATGGCTAGTCCTCCTAGCCCGCACACCCCTGGACACTATGGACAATATAGCACGGCCCATCCACCTAACATCTTTAGACAGCACTCTTTGAGAAGAGCGTGCAAACTCCACACAGACAGCCATCCAAGGCTGGAATCGAATCTGGGTCCCTGGCACTGTGAGGCAGCAGTGCTAATCACTGTGCTACTGTACCACCTTGGTAGCATCTTGAAAACTTCTATCAGATCACCTTTAACCTTCTATATTCTAGAGAAAGCAGGCCTAACTTGTATAATCTCTCCTCATAACTTCACCCTTGAAGTCCAGGTATCATTCATGTAAACCTACATTGTATTCCCTCCAAGGTGAATGTGGCCTTCCTAAGGTGTGGTGCCCATATCTGCTCTCAGTACTCCGTAGTACTAACATGGGTTTTGTATAACCGCCGCATAATTTATGCAACTTTATACCTTATACGAAGGTTAATATGTTTTTATTAACTGAAGGTATAAGGGATATGAAGTTAAGACGGGGAAATGGAATTGAGGAGCAATCAGCCCAGATCTGATTGGGTAAGTGTTTGAGCACTGCTGAAAAGGTAAAATTTGAGCAATAGGTGAACAGTTTCACATTGCTGCGATGCCATAGCAACACGAGTTGGTGTTCGCCATTTAGAAAATGCTGCCATCAAGCCCACAGAAAGCATTCTATCTATCACACAAATCAATAAAGTGTTATATGAAATTCAGTGCAGTTGTGATGACAGTATGTAGACCGTATGACACAAAAACTGGCAGATTGTATCAAACAGCATCTCCTTTTGGCTATTCATAGCAAACAGATACTTATGGTACCCTATCAGTCTGCACTTGCAAAATATGCAACACAGTGTCACAACACTAGATGCGAGTCCACAACAGGACAATGTTTGCTGCAGAATCATAAGTATGCGAAGAATTATGTTGACAACCAATTTAGAATTGTCAGCCAGGCTCCCTATTTGAGCATTTTGGGGCAGACTGCTGATCGTTATGAAAACCACTACTGATTGTCAGAAAAACCCACCTCGTTCACTAATGTCCTTCAGGGAAGGAAATCTACTACCCACACCTGGTCTGGCCTACATCTGACTCCAGATCCACAGCAATGTGGTAGACTCTCAATTACCCTCTGAAATGGTCTAGCAAACCACTCAATATTACCAATTGCTACAAAGTCACAACAAAAAAATGAAACTGGACTGACCACCTGGCACTGACTTAGGCATAGGAAAAGACAACGACAGAAACAGCTCTGTCAACCCTGCAAAGTTCTCCTTACCAACATCTCGGGGAATTGTGCCAAAATTGGGAGAGCTGTCTCACAGACTAGTCAAGCAACAGTCTGATATAGGCATATTCACAGAATCATACTTTACAGGCAATATCTGAGACATGGCCATCAACTTCCCTGGATATGCCCTATCCCACCAATAGGACAGACCCAGCAGAGGTGGCGGCACAGTGGTATAGAGTCGTTAGAGAATTGCCCTGGGAGTCCTCAACATTGACTCTGCACCCCATGAAGTCTTATGGCTTTAGGTTAAACATGGGAAAGGAAACCTACTGCTGATTACCACATACTGTCCTCCCTCAGCTGATGAATCAGTACTCCTCCGTGCTGAACAACACTTGGAGGAAGCACTGTGGGTGGTAAGGGTGCAAAATGTACGCTGTATGGGGGATTTCAATGCCCACCACCAAGAGTGGTTCGGGAACAGTGCTACTGATCGGGCTGGTTGGGTCCTAGAAGACACAGCTGCTAGACTGGGTCTGTGGCAGGTGGTGATGGAACCAAAAAGAGAGAAAAACATACTTGACTTTTCCCTTACCAATCTATACCACAGTGCATGGACTTGAGCAATTCAAGAAGGCAGCTCACTCCCACTTTCTCAAGGGCAACTAGGGACTGACAATAAACGTGCTAGCCAGCCAGTAATGGCCATATCCCACAAATGAAAAAAAAAGTGTAGTGGTAATACATAAATTAATACACAGGGTCCTGTCCTTCGCTGGCAGAAAGAAGATGTACATGCAGTGCGCCCATTGCAAATTAATAAAATAGGTGACAGCCGTTCACTAGTTCATTTTTAACAAAGCTTGGCAGTTAACTATCAGTTTTCATTAGCTGGTGCATTCTCTGTGCCAATACCTCTACAAACTAGAGTTCATTTGCCATCCAATCAGCATTCTGCTCTCATATAGTACACCTGTAATTTCATCTTTACTTTGGCAGTTCTTACAAACTGTCCTGATGTGTACAGGGTTAAAAATATCAATTAAATGTGTCTAATTGAGTGTCAGAAGTCACACAAAACCAGGTTATAGTCTAACAGGTTTATTTTAAATTATAAGCTTTTGGAGCGCTGTTCCTTTGTCAGGTGAAGTCACCTCCACATCATGGCTACTTCTGTACGAAGGGTGAAGAAATTTCAAGTGACTGGAATGGCTTGCTCCTGTTCCTATATTCCAAAAGCTTAATCTGTGAATGTTTTAACAGTCCAGCACAAGAAGCCCTTTGACAATTTACAGATAACCATATTGAACAAATTCAGAACAATATGTGCTCAATCTGTGGTAATTTGTAAGTACGTGGCACTTGCTGAATATGATCTGTTCATATTATGTCAAATGTTGCATGAGAAGGATGAAACCTTGTAAAGTCACCACGGTCCTACCAGACTATGGTTGCTTAGTTCTGTTGGCTGGATGGCTATTTTGCGACGCAGAGTGACGCCAACAGCGTGGGTTTAATTCCCACATTGGCTGAGGTTACCATGAAAGATTCTCCTTCTCCATCTCTCCCTTTGCCTGAGGTGTGGCTAGTCTTGAGTTAAACCACCAGAAGTTGTCTCTCTGTGATGAGTCACCCCATGGTCTGGTAAGACTTTGCTGACTTAGCTCATAACAGAGAAAATGTGTGAGTTTGTTAAGGAGCAAGCAGAGAATTTATTGAGGAAATGGAGATAGTAAAGTCATGAATGTTCCCGACACATCTCAGAACAACTTGGACAGAATAAAACTGCTGAAAGAGCTCACTAAAAATTGCAGCACTCAGTTTTGCCACCTGCAAATCTGAAGGGCAGATAAGTGAGTCAAACTAGACAATACAATTCCAGAGACACAGGGAATGCAAAAGCCATGTATAGGTTCTCAATGAGCATTAAGATTTAAATTATTTAATAAATTATTGGCAGAATGCAATTCTGAAAACCTCTGCTACTTAACTTGATGTGCTCTTTTACTTACCAAAGCAAAGAACTGGAGTTCAATTAAGTTTTAAATTGCCTCGTACATGTTGCCAAGTTTCAATGTACCACACAGAAGCCATTATCAAGTTTGCCAATAGCTACTTTTTTTTTGGTTTATCTACACTCATTATTTTCACTATAATTCAGTAAATTCCATACTTCTGGTGAGGCACTCTGTGTGAACTGCAAAGCAAATTGGTTTATAACAGTCTGGTATCATCAAACATTTTGTTGTATGTTTCAGACAAAATGCTCAGAGTACCTGACCAATGTTTCCAGGCCTCCTTCGTTAATCTTTAAACATAATTCAGCTGGATGGGTTTTTTTTTTAACAGTCCTTTGCTTTCCCACTGAAAATGACAAATGCTGAACTGTACTTCTGTGTAACGTATGTGCAATTGATGAAAATTCTCAGCAGCGTCGAACACCAGCAACATCCAAGCAGCTCTGGCAGGAACTGTCGCAGATTCACTGACTGAAATTCCACAAACGCAAACCTACTGCACAGTCCATGTTCCTAGAAAGTTTTATTTGGCCACTGGCCCAGTGTGGGATCATGTTTAATGATGACCGAGATCAGTGAGTGGCGAAAACAGCCTCTTTATCGAGCATCAGCAGTGGCACAGTTCGAATGGAATGGAATCCCAAGTACAGTTTTACCGCAGCCTCTTTTATATACAGTTTTTACATACATTAAAATTTTAGCACTATGGTGTCACATAGTTGTATCTATTGTACACAAGTTTGCATGACATCTGTCCTGGGGAAGCAGGAGATGGTTTAAGCAGTTGCTAAATGCTGGCTGTTACTCCTGATGGGATTAGAATGTCTCTCTGGTCTGAGTTTGCATAATTAAAAGGTGTTAGTCCTTTTGTCTTTAAAGTTAGTAATGTTAGTAGAAATAGTAGAGCTATAATGTCTAAATAAGTGAGAAATTATACATGTACTAAACAAAAATATAGAGGATATTAAACTGATTTTTAGCACCTGGGTCATCAGATTTCAACTACTATTGGCCGGTTTTGACAGCTCCTATACATACAGTCATGCAGTTTCATGGAAGCACTATTTTGATAGTAAGTTTCTTAAAGGGGGTAGCAGCCCAATTTAATTTGTATTTAAAAAGTATAAATCCATACTTTAGTACAAGATGGTAGTCCTAAATAAAAGTTAGAAATAGGTCATATAGAGTTGTAAAAATAGGTAGCGTTTAAGGAAATTTCAAAGTGATAAAATATAGATTACAGTATTAACACTTTTTTGGGGTAGCCTTTGATACAGAAACAGGTCCAAACACTGCTTGCTGCATGCGGCTGAAAAGAATTCAAAGGTGTAAGATAACAGTAACGGTTGGCAGCCTAGGAAGGAAGGATGTTTAACTTAGTTTATCTTGTAAGAGTAAAATGTACTACAAAAACAGGGTTTTATGGATGAATGAATGGAAACTCGGGAAAGTAAACATAGAACACTTGCGAGTGAGTTAGTAAAAAGAATCATAACACAATATTTCACACCAGCCTGAGTCCTCCTACAATAAAACGCTGCTCCCATTCAGAGTAGGAACAAGGAGGGAGGCCTCAGCTAACATGCCAATGACCCTGAGGTCAGAAAGTGGACTTGGGCCAGGGGTATGTCTTGTCCTCCCATTCCAGAGGTGCACCTAGATCCATTCCAACAGCCATCCATTCAATTCGTTGCTATAAGGTAAAAAGGACTCTTGCCAGTGTCAGCAGAAGATTGTCTTTTTATCAAATCCCTATGATGTCAAAAAACAGGTATTGTGCTGAGATAGTAGGAACTGCTGATGCTGGAGTCTGAGATAACAAGGTGTGGAGCTGGATGAACACAGCAGGCCAGGCAGCATCAGAGGAGCAGGAAAGCTGACGTTTCGGGTCTGGACCCTTCTTCAGAAAATGGTATTACCTGTTTCTTTTACATGTTGAGTTTAGAAGCAAAGAATATCATACAAACCTACTTTATCCACTTCTATCAGTTAGACTATAAGACCATATGACATTGAAGCAGAAGTAGACCATTCAACCCACTGAGTCCACTTCACCAGCTGCTGTGTCTGCTGTATCTGCTTCCCTTGTTCTTCTAGATGGTAATGGTCTTGGGCTTGGAACATGCTGTCTAAGGAGCGTCAGTGGCTATCTGCGGTGCACCTTGTAGATAGAACACACTGATGCTGCTGTGCACCAGTACTGAGGGAGTGAACACTTGTCAATGCGGCGTTAATCAAATCCTGGAGCTTCTTGTGTATACTTGATTCTGCACACATCCGGGCAAGTGGAAAGTGTGCTATGAAACTCCTGACTGCTGCTTTGTGGATGGTGAGCAGGATTTGGGGTGTCAGGTGGTGGTGATTTTTTGCAGTGATTTTTTTTTAAAGTTCATTCGTGGAATGTGGATATTGCTGCCCAGAGGGCAGAAAAGAGTCACCCATGTTGCCATGGATCAGAAGTCACATGTAGGCCAGGCCGGGTAAGGATGGTATTTTCCTTCCTGAAGTACATTAGTGAATGAGATGGGTTTTTCCTGAAAATCAACATTTTCTTCATAATTAGATTCATAATTCCAGATTTTTACTGAATTCAAATTCCACCACCTGTCGTGGCAGGATTTGAACCCAAATCTCTGGATTAATCATCTTCTGATAATAGCACCTCCCCTGAATTCCTAACTTCTGACCTGCTCTTGTAGCCACAGCATTTATATGGCTAGTTTCTGATCAGTGGTAACCCCAGGATATTGGTAGTGGGAGGAACAGTGGTAATAATGCTACATAATGTCAAGGGCCAATGGTTAGATTCTTTTTTGTTGGGGATGGTCATTGCCTGGCACTGTATGGCATAAATGTTAATTGCTACTTGTTAGCCCAAGCCTGGATATTGCCCAGGTTCTTTTGCATTTGGACATGTTCTATTTCAGTATCTGAGAAGTTGGGATTAGTGCTGAACATTGTGCAATCATCAGTGAACAACCTCATTTCTAACCTTATGATAGAGGGAAGATCATAAAGCAGCTGAAGATGGTTGGGCTTAGGACACTACCCTGAGGAACTCCTGCAGAGATGTCCTGGAGCTGAGAATGACTGGCCTCCAACAGCCACAGCCATCTTCCTATCTGCCACGTATGACTCTAACCATTGGAGGTTTATCCCCCAGTTCACATTGATCCCAGTTTTGCTAGGCGTCGGGAGCTCAGCTCTTTTGTCCATGTTTGAACCAAGGCTTTATTGATGTTGGGAGCTGAGTGGGCCTGGCAGACCCCAAACTGGGCGTCAGCGATGAGGTTATTACTGAGCAGGTGCTGCTTGATAGCTCTGTTGATGACACTTTCCATCACTTCACTGATGATTGAAAGAAAACTGATAAAGAAGCAATTGGCCAGGTTGGATTTGTCTTGCTGGTTAGATGCCATTGCCGTGGCTGTTCAAGAACAGCTTGGCTATTCTGGGGCACAGGTCTTCAGTCTAATTGCCGTAATGTTGTCAGGGTCCACAGCCTTGCACTATTCAGTGCCTTTAGTTATTTCTTGATATCGTGTGGAGTGCATCGAGTCGGCTGAAGACTGGTGTCAGTGATGCTGGAAACAGATGGAGGAGGCTCAGATGGATCCTCCACTCAATACTTTTGGCTGAAGATCGTCACATATGCATCGGCCTTATCTTCCGCACTGAGGTGGTGGGCTCCCCCATCATTGGGAATGTGGATATTTATGGAGCTTCCAACTTCAGTGAATTGTTTTGTTGCCCAGAACCATTCACGACTGGATGTGACAGGACTTCAGAGCTTAAATCTGGTCTGTTGCACATGGAATCATGTAGCCCTGTCAATTTGATGTTACTTCTGCTGTTTGGCACACAGGTAATCCTGCGTTGAAACTGAACTCATAATAAAAATGTCATCCACTACTCTCACTCATCCTCCTCCTCCTTTCTTACACTCTGCGGTTACATTTGCCACCTTCCAGTCAGCAGAAACCTTTCCATAATCTATAGAATGACAATAGATAACCTCTAAGGGATCCATCATATTAATTGCTACTTCTTTCAGCACTCTGAGCAGAAGCTTGTCTGGTCCAGGAGATTTATCAATCCTCAGTCCAGTTAATTTTTCAAGTACTACCTCTTTACTAAGATCGACTTCTTTGAGCACTTCAATTACATAAGCTCCTTGGTTGCCCAGGATTTCTGGGATATTTTCCGTATCTTCTACTGTGAAGTCATATATAAAGTAACTACATTGATCTTAGTAGGATAATAGGTTGGCGCAACATCGTGGGCCGAAGGGCCTGTACTGTGCTGTCCTATCCTGTGTTCTATGTACTGTTTTCTCCACAATAGATTCCTCTACCTCCACCAGTAATTCATCCTCATTTATCCTTCTGAGACATTTTCCTTTCAAAATTGATTTAATTTATTTATTGTCATACGTATTTGGTTACAAAAGTGTTGCATTGTGTCATCACTCACTGGCACCATCTTGAAACACAGAAAAATAAACCAAAACACAGAACATAAAGGCGGAAAAATAAAGAAATTACGTTCAACCTCACAATCCTTCTTGTCAAGTGCTCAGGCATGGGCCTGGAGTGGGATATAAGTTATAAGTGCCACTCTTTGGTGCCATCATGTCTCCACCACTGCCATCGCCACCATAGGTCCTCACTGGACCTCGCCAATGCTGCTGCTGCCTTTGCCACCGGGTCTTGTATTGGGCACAAACCCACCTTGGCCTCCACCTCCATGAATCTGCACTGTGAGTTATAGAAGGCACTTATAGAAACCTTGATAGAAGCTATCATATTCCTCCTTTATGTTCTTCACCAGTTTATATTGATAGTTTCTTTTTCTTTTCCTCATAATTTCTTGGTTATCCTTACATGGATCTAAAATTGCTCCCAGTCATCAGGCTTATCACTATTTCTGGCATTCTTATAATTCACTTACAATCATAGCGTCATAGAGACGTACAGCATGGAAACAGACCCATCACTCCAACTCATCCACGTTGACCAGATATCTTAAATTAATCAAGTCCCAGTTGCCAGCATTTGGCCCATATCTTTCTAAACCCTTTCAAATCATGTCACCATTCAGATGCCTTTTAAGTGTTGTTATTGTACCAGCCTCCATCACCTCGTCTGGCAGCCTGTTCTATACACACACTATTCTCTGTCTGAAAAAGTTACCTCTGAGGTCCCTTTTAAACCTTTCCCCTCTTAACTTAAAACTATGCCCTCTAGTTTTGGACTCCCCTGCTCTGGGGGAAAAAACCTTGGCTATTCACCCCATCCATGCCATTCATGATTTTATAAATTTCGGTAAGGTCACCCCTCAACCTCCGACACTCCAGGGAAAACAACCCCAGCCTATTCAGCCTCTCCCCATAGCTTAAACCCTTTCTTCGATCTAATGCGGTATTTGACTTATTTGGTTAATCATGGTTGATTCATCTTTTCCATTGGGTACTTGTGCTTGGAATATCTTACAGTCATTCTTTAAATACTACCCATTGGCTGCCCATTATCAACTCTTTTAGTGTATTTTCCCAATCCGTTGCAGCCAACTTGTCCCTCATACTCTTACAGTTTGCATAGCACCTTTCCTTTGTAATGACCTTGTCTCTGATTTCATTGCCAGGCTCCATGGGAAAGGGGCAGATTTCACCTCAACTGTTTGGAACCTCACCGACCTTTACAACCCAGAACTAATTTTCTAACCTCCATATCCTCTCAGTCCCAAAGAATGTGCTACTTACTATAAGATTAACATTTGATCCATGACCTGGGCTTCACTGAGAAACATTTTATTCAATGCTTGAATAAAATTGACTTGAAATATTCTGGACACAATGTTAAAATTGTGACTGAATTATTGACCAAGTAGGAACTGTTATTTATTCTGCTCTGAAATTGTGCCATCTCACACAGATCAATGTAGAATTAGGATGATTTCTCCTGAGGCTGGACGCTAGTGCATTTCTCAATCATTTTGCCCTAGTATTGATTCTATCTCTTCAGCTGCGGTGGTCCCACTCTCTGGAATTCCCTCCCTCTCCCCTCTTCAGATCCTTCTTTAAAACTGTTTGCTTGGGATTTTGGCCACCCTGCCTTCCCTTTGGCTGGGAATCTATTTCTTGATTCCAGGCCTCCATAAATCACCTGAGGACATTTAGTTGGCCGCCAGAGGTGCTAAATCAATGCAGCTTGTTGCTATACATTTGAAAGTTACTTGAAACATGGGTCAACATATCTGGATATGTTCATCAGAATGAAACTTTTAGCACTGCTAATATCTGACAGTTTTGACAGAGGAAGATTTGATCGGTCGGGGCATTTAACATAGGAATTAGGAGCTGGAGTAGGTGATTTATCTCTTCGAGCCCACTCTGCCATTTAACATGATCATGGCTGATCTTATTCTGATCTCAACTCCACTTTCCTGCCTGCTCCCCATAAGCCTTTTATCCTGCATTTCATCAGAAACATATCTATTTCTGTTCTGAACCCGTTGATTGATTCTGCCTCCACTGTAGTCTGGGGCAGCGAGTTCCACAGATTCACAATCCTCTGAGAGAAGGAGTTTCTCCTCATCTCGGTTTTGAACCTATCTCCTCACTGTGCCTCATTCTTCTGAACTCCAGCAAATACAACCAAGCTGTTCAACTGCTCCTCATACCACAGCCCTTTCAACTCTGGAATCAACCTCCTCTCCTGCAGTGCTACCACATCCTTCCTCAAGTAAGGAGACCAAAACTGGACACAGTACTCCAGATGTGGTCTCACCAACACCTGATATAATTGTTACAACACTTTTGAACTTTTATAATGCAGTCCTTTTACAATAAGTGCCAAAATTCCATTTGCCTTTCTTACCAAATACTGTACCCGCACACTCACTTGCACAGAAACATCTAGCTCCCTCTGCACTAGCGCACTTTGAATCTTACTTCCATTTAAATAACCAATTGCCTTTTTATTTTTCTGACCTAAATGGCCAAGCTCACACTGGTCCACATTATATGCCATCTGCCAGATTCTGGTTCATTTTCCTGTCCTATCAATATCCATCTGTGAACTCGTCATCTCCTCATCACTCAGAGACGGTAAGAACTGCCGATGCTGGATTTTTCTGAAGGGTCCCGACCGGAAACGTCAACTTTCCTGCTCCTCTGATGCTGCCTGGCCTGCTGTGTTCATCCAGCTCTACACTGTGTTATCTCCTCATCACTGTCTGCTTTCCTCACCTATTTTAGTATCATTTGTTAATGAAAACAGAAAGTGCTGGGGGTGGAGGGGTAGAATCTCAGCTGGTCTGGCAGCATCCTTAGAGCGAGAAACAGAGTTAACATTCCGAGTTCAGTGACTCTCCTTTGGAACCCCGAAATGCGACTAAAATATCTGTTGCGTTGCTTTGATGGCAACGAACTCTGGAAGCAGAGCTGAAACTTCACATACTACAATTGAAAAAAACTGTTAGCCAAAGCTAGGCCAATAGAATCGCAGTTACGATTTCCACACCCTTTAGATAAGAGGGCTTGAGCGAAAGCGAAGCGGAGCAGTCTCCAATTCAGCACCTCACCCCCAGGATTCAGGTTCACATCTAGTTTTCCTCTTGGTAGGTGCACTTTCACTGTTTTTACTTGTGCTGCCTTGTGTCTTCATTTATCCCGTTAAAAAAAATCTTGTCAATTTCCGTCGATTTCCTGAAAGCTTTTTTTTGTTTCCTAAGTAGGATCATTTACAGTAAATGTCAAATAAAAGTGCATTCGATCGTTAATGATTGGGAAAAGATTTGAAACCGCATTTAATGCAAAAAGGATTTCAGGTTAGGTCAGTTTAGTCCGTCTGCCGATTGTTTTGCAGAACCCTACAGTCGTTCATGCAACTTCCACACCCTTCTGTAACATCAACATCGATTCAAAGAAAAATGGCTCCCGCGGTGCTAATGTCAGACTCAGAAATGTCCGGTACTTTTACTCTCCGTGTACTTGCGGCGTTTAGGGCAAAGATGTGATTGACTACAGCGCTGCAAGAAACAGCTCTTCAGCCATCTCCATTTTGAAGGTTTTGGGGATCTTGGAAAACTTTCTGTAGGTCCGTGGTTCGTTCCTGTGTTTAGTAGCGGGGGATGATAGACAGAATACAAGAGGAGGAAGCCTGATAAAGGCTGTAAAGCGAAACAGACTTTATCTCAGTGCAGTAACAAACTAACTGAGTGGAAATTGCGGCAGACGATCAGAAAGTGCAGACTGTAACAAACGGTAATTCGGTGCAGACTGTCATGAAGTGCCGGTTGTAACGGACGGATGGTGTAGACATTAAGACACTTCTGACTCGTCCGATTGCATCTGAGTGCAGACTGTAACAAATTAAGCGTAGGCTGTAGCAGACTGCAGTGCGATGCTGTCTGTACCTCGGTATGGACTTTAACAGACGGTAATATAATGCAGATGAAAGCTAAATGCTGTTGATGCTGGAATTCTGAAATGAAAACAAAGTGCTGGAGAAACTCAGCCACTGACAACATCTGTGGGGAAAGAGTGAAAACATTTCGAATTCAGTATATGAGATAACAAGGCGTACAGCTGGATGAACACAGCAGGCTTTCGAATTCAGTATGACTTTTTTTGGAAGTTGAGGATTATTTCAGGTTTCCAGCATTTGCAGTATTTTGCTTTTATTTGAGTTATGGAATCACTGCCACTTCTGTTCCAGGTGTAACACACAATAACGTGATGTTGGCTGTAACAGACCGAGTACAGGCTGTAATAGACTGTCATGTAAAGCATGTTGTAATAGACTTAGCGCAGGCTGTAACAGTTCTGGTCGCCACACTACAGGAAGGATGTGGACAGGGCACAAAAGAGGCTTGCCAGAATGTTGCCTGAATTGTAGTGTATTAGCTATAAGGAGAAGTTAGATGAACTTGGATTGTTTTTGCTAGAGTGTCAGAGGCTGTGAGGCGACCTGACAGAAGTATATAAAATTATGACAGTCATGGATAGGGTGGGTAGTCAGAGTCGTTTTCCCAGGGTGGAAATGTCACATAGGAGGGGGATAGGTTTAAGGTGAGCGGGAGAAAGCCTTAAAGGAGATGTGCGAGGCAATTTTTTTACACAAGGGGTGGTAGGTGCCTGGAACACACTGTCAGGAGAGGTGATAGAAGCAGATAGCAACATTTAAGAGACATTTAGACATACTCATGAGCAGGCTATGAATAGAGGGATAAAGATCATGTGCAGACAGATGGGATTAGTTTAGAATGGCACCATGGTCGGCACAGACATAGTGGGCCGAAGGGTCCGTACTGTTCTATGTAACAGACCAACCTAGCTCAGGCTATGAGGCAGACTTAGTGCAGGCTATAATATACCGTAATACGACAGAGTGAAACGACTATTTAAAAAGTGCCCCCTAGTTCCTCCCGACTGCTGATCCTGATCACTTTGGTTCCGTCCATTTGTAAATCTTAAGGATGTGGCGGCGCATGGGTTAAACAATCTGGAGTGTTGTCATTTTCAGCGTTCCCCTCAAAGTAGTGTTTTCTTCTCCCTTACGGAGCAGAAGTATAAAATGCAAACAGTTCAGTAGGTGTAAGTGGTGAGAGAAGTATGGACATTTTAGTTCCAGATTTGTACCGCAGCTAAAGTGCTAACTATCGCACTTAGTCTTACGCTGTTGGCTCTGAGCAGGATGTGGGCTAGGTCCATTCCGGTGTACACCTCTTCCGCTCCTTGTGCCCTCCTCTATCTGTCCATTCGCTTGCATCTCCTGGTTTGCAGAGTTTTCCCTGCCCTGGAAGGTGTCCGGGGTGCTCATTGGTGATGCCCAGCTTCCCGCTGTTAGGATCTGGGAGTACCTGGGCTGGTCTGGCAGCGGGAGAGGGGCGGAGTTTGGGAAGCAAACGTCTGCAGTTTCATGCCGAATAGTGGCTTTATACGTAAGCAACGAAATCCCAAATTTAATACCAAACCCTTCGGTCACTGATCTAAAACCAGGGTCAATCTGAACCCCTAGTAGGAAATTGCAGAAGACATTGATGGTAACTTTCAGAATCATGCTGCCTCACTGTCCTCTCATTGTTCTGTTCAAAAACAGAAGTTGCTAGAAAAGCTCAGCAGGTCTGGCAGCATCTGTGGAGGGAACATCAGAGTTTACGTTTCAGGTCCAGTGACCCTTCCTCATTTCATTGCTGACGTATGAAGGAGTTCTGAGGAAGGGTCACCGGACCCGAAACGTTAACTGATTTTCCCTCCACAGATGCTGCCAGACCTGCTGAGCTTTTCCAGCAACTTATGTTTTTGTTCCTGATTTACAGCATCCGCAGTTCTTTTGGTTTTTATTTGTCATTGTCCTGTTCCCCGTCTGTTTAATTTCCCTCTTTTTCCAGCAACAAGCTAATGCAATTATAAGAATTTCTATAACAGAAAGGTGATTTAAACAATTGGTTGTTACAATGAGTTCGACATTTTAACCATCCGAAATGTGAAAGTTTCTTTCTAACCCCTCAGTTTGAATTAGCTTCCTGCCCTGAGTGATGTCAATAATTCATCATCATTTGCAGCTTAAAATCCTTCAGACTTTTGTAGACCTTTTATTGTCATCTGTGAACCGATGTCCACAATTCTCTCCTTTTAAAGTTAATGCAAATTCCAAGCAGCTTCCTAGAAGATCCATGTTACATTTATGACCCATCATTAGCATAGCATGGTGGTACAGTGGCTCAGTGGTTAGCACTGTTGCCTCACAGTGCTAGGGGCCCAGGTTCAATTCCACCCTTGGGTGACTGTCTGTGTGGGTTTCCTCCCACAGTCCAAAGATGTGCAGGTGAGGTGGATTGGCCATGCTAAATTGCCTGTAGTGTTCAGGGGTCTGTAGATTAGGTGGGTTATATGGGGATGGGGATGGGTCTGGGCTGGACGCTGCAATGATTGCTGTGGGCTTGTTGGGCTGAAAGGCCTGTTTCCACACTGTAGGGATTCTATGATTCATCATTATTGTAATAACATGCCATATGTTTCACAATAAAATATTGTCATACAACACAACATGGAAAACAGGAGCAGGAGTAGGCCATTCAGCCCTTTGAGCCTGCTCCACCCTTCAATATGATCATGGCTGATCCTGTATCTCAAATGTCATATTTCTGCATCCCCCCTGTACACCTTATTGGCTTTAATATCTAAAAAAATTATTCACCTCATTCAGTGACCCACCCTCCACAGTGTTCTGTGGTCACAAAGTCCACAAGGTGACCACCTGCTAAGAAATATTTCCTCATCTCAGTCCTAAATGGCCTACCTTGTGTTCTGACATGTGAGTCCTGCTTCTAGACTCCCCAAGCAGGAAAAACAGCCTCCCTGCATCTAGTCTGTCAAGCCGTGTTAGAATTTTAAACATTCAATCAGATCCCGTCTTATTCTTCTGGACTTTCGTGAATACAGGCCCAGTCCAATCAATCTCTCTTTATGGAAAAGTCCTTTCGTCCCCAGTAGCAGCCTAGTGTACCTCCACTGCACTTCCTCTATGGTAGGGAACCAGAACTGCATACAATACTCCAGTTGTGGTCTCACCAAGGCCCTGTAAAACTGCAGTAGGACATTCCTACCTCTGAAATCAAATCTTCTTGCAATGAAGGCCAACATACCATTTGCCTTCCTAATTTCTTGCTGTATTTCCCTGTCTACTTTCACTAATTCATGCATAAGGACATCAAGATCCTTTTGTACATTAGCATTTCCCAAACAGAATGGGTTGCGAATGTATTCCGTTCTTGAGTCCATTCACAAGTTGATTTGTACACAAGTTGGAACACAATGCAGGACAATATTAACTAATCACTTGTAAGTATAATTGTTTGTGTGTTGGGCATTTAAAATTTACCACTGTGTGGGATCGAGTTCACAAGTACATTCATAAGTTTGTAAATCAGGTCCCCTGTATATCACCATTTAAATCATAATCTGCCTTTCTGTTTCCACACTGAAATGTATAACTTCACATTGATACAAAATATACTGCATCTGCCCTGTGTTTGCCCACACTCTCAAGTTGTCTAAATCATCCTAAAACTACCTTGCATCCTCCTTACAACCTCACCTAGTTTTGGGTCATCGGCATAAAGTAAAGACTGTGCAGGGACACAAACCCGGAACTTTGAATACCTTAGCGTCACGTAGAATTCTAACGTGCTATCCATTGTGCCACTGTCAAAACAGAATTTATTCCCCAGAGGTTTTTGCTAAAACGTCAGACTGATTAGGAGGAATAAAGTCTCAAAGTTTTGTATTTCCAAAGTCAACTTAAATTCAATTTTAAATAATTTAAGAAAGGAATGCATGAAAAGCTATAGGAATGGCCATTATTTTCCAAATATACCAAATACTAGCGAGGTTTTATTTCTATTTTTAAAAATCTTAATTTGTTAGTAGACAGTGCTCCTGACAAACCCACCCTGCGTGCCAAGCACAAGTTGGAATAATCAAAGAGTTTGTTTTTAAGCAACTTTCTAAGGGCATTCAGAATCCACCTTTAAAGTGGTTACATGTCTTGTAATGGATAAGCTTGATAGTGATCCAAGAGGATTAACCTTCTCTTTGTCCTGACAGGAAACCATTTCCTTGATCAGCTTTGAATCAGATCAGTGCCAGAGTGGCACTGTATTAAAATATTTATTGGACCATCTGGTCTCAGTTCCTTTAAAGCATTAGAGAACTAAATTAAGACATTCAAATTGAATCAAAAGCTTGACACTGGGATATAGGGTGGGGCAGTCATAACAGTGCATAAATGCAAAAGATATTCTCTATTTAAATTATATCACTGGTATAGTTGTTATTTACCACATGAATATCCAAATTTTGTTACCATTCTGTACTCATTCATTTTAAAGTCTTGACATTTTTTCCGCTGGAATAGGTTCTAATGTTTGTTAGACATTTCAGATTTATTACCAAAGCCCTCATCTGGTTTTAGTTAATTCTTTCCTGTGGGTAAGTCACAAAAAAAATGCTGGCATTTACTGGACGTCTGTACTGCTCCAGATTGTTGCTCCATTGTAAAATGGAGGATATTGAAAATCATTGCACTTTACAGATGATTTGGGCCATTGCCAATTCATCTTGAACCTTATTAAATTTACTGACTTCACTTTGAAATGGCCACTTCTCCGCAGACTAAAAAAAACTCTGCACCTCAGCATTCTGTTTATTGTCCTTCCTTATCGCTGATGTAAATCCCCAGTTATCCATGGGCCAGTCTTCTTTTCTCCCTGCAGATAATGGCTTTTCACAAGGCTTTTGAAGATGCTGGCAAAAAGCCTGGGCTGACCGTGTGGAGGATTGAGAAAATGAATCCCGTCCTCGTTCCAGAAAATCTCCACGGGAATTTTTACATGGGTGATGCCTACATTGTGCTCAGTACAACTGCAGATTTTAAGTACAGTGCCCACATCTGGCTAGGTAAGTCTGTGTTCATATTTGCATGCAGATTTTAATGCAATATTGATTAAAGCAGTTTGTGTTTGGTATTTTAGCTGATATTTGATTGAGTACTTTCTTGCAGGAAATCAATGCAGTCAAGATGAATCTGGAGCTGGTGCCATTTTTTGTACTGAGCTGGATGACAGTCTCCATGGCAAACCAGTACAGTATAGGGAAACACAAGGCAGTGAATCCAACAAGTTCGTGGGCTACTTTAAAAATGGACTTTTGTACAAGGTAATGTGGACAATAAACTGCATTCTTTATGCACACCAAAACAGAAATTGCTGGAAAAGCTCAACAGGTTTGGCAGCACTTGTGGAGAGAAATCAGAGTTAACATTTTGAGTTGAGTGACCCTTCTTCAGAACCCTTTTCTTTATGGAGCTTGGAATTCTCTTTTACCAAGTTGCTGAAATAGCTGATGTTTGTATTTTTTTTTTTCTGAACTGCCACTACACACTGGAGGCACCATTTGTCTGTTTATTGCTTAACAACTGTAAAAAAAATCTATTTTTTATTAAAGGAGTATGAATGGTCCCTACCCTATTTACCAGTGACGTTAGTAGATTCTTTAATGCATTTTTTTTTATTTCTAGTTCATACGAAATTCGAACAGTTTCTAATTTTGGCCTTTTTATGAGCACTTAAATGTCCATTGTAGCTTCTAGATCTGTCTAACTGACTGTGACTAGGAGTCATTAAAGCAGCTGGATGATAGACTAGGAGGTGCTATTTAAAAAATTATGGGACTTCTGGTATGGTAAGTAACCTCCCTGACTCTGTTCCAGGAGTTCCAGCCTCAAAAGCTAAATATTGCGGATGTTAGAAATCTGAAATAATCACAGAGAATACTGGAGAAACTCAGTATATCTGGCACATGTAGAAAAAGGAACAAAGTTAACATTTTGAGTCCAGTACGACTGTTCTTCACCATGTCCTCAGGAAGAGTCATTCTGGACTTGAATGTCACCTCTGTTCCTCTCTCCATAGAAGCCGCCAAGTGCTGCTGAGTTTCTCCAGCATTCTTAGAGTTTGTTTCAGGTGCCCAGAATTTTGCTTTGATTATAAGCACATGCTTTTTCTGTGTCAATAAAACACAGGAGTACTCTTACATGAAGCATTCTCTCATCCCACCTCCTGGCATACAATTTGTATAACAATGGTGGTATCAAGTAAAATATGATCTGTCTCAGGAAAATTTAAGGACTGCAAATGTAAAAATATTAAAATACTGCAGAAGCTGGAAATTTGAAACAGAAACAAAATGAGCTGTAGAAACTCAGCAGATCTGGTAGCATCTTTAGAGAGACATAAAAGCATAAGATGCAGGAGCAGAAATAGGCCATTCAGCCCATTGAATCTAATCTACCATTCACTTAATCAAGTCTGTAACCTTCAAATCCACTTTCCTGCCTTTTCATCATAATTCTTGATTCCCTTACAGATTAGAAATCTGTCTTTGTCAGCCTTGAATATACTTAATGGCCCAATCTCTACAGCTTTCTGAGGTAAACAGCTCCACAGATTTGCTACTCACTGAAAGAAAAGAAATCCTCATCTTTGTCTGAAATAGGCAACTCTTTACTCTGAGAATGAGCCCTCTGACCCAAGGAGAAGCAATATTTCCACATCTACCCTGGTAACTCCCCCAAGCATCTTGCATGTTATAACAAGGTCCCCTCTCATTCTTCTAAATTCTAATGAGTACAGGCCCAAACTACTCAACCACTCCTCATAAGACATTCCCTCTATACCCAGCCTAGTGAACCTTTTCTGGACTCAATCTAGTGCCGGTATATCTTTCCTTAGTAAGGGGTCCAAAACTATTCGCAATGTTCCAGCTGTGGTCTAACTAACTGTGGCCTTGTGTAGTTTTAGCAACACTTCCGTACTTTTGTATTCCATTTCATTTGAAATAAAGGCCGTTTGCCTTCCTCATTCCAGCTAAAATTGGGTGCTAGCTTTTTTGTGATTCATGCACAAGGACTCCAAATCCCTCTATTCTGTAGCTCTCTGCAGTCTTTTTCCACTTGAATAATATTCAGCTCCCCTATTGTTCCTGCCAATGTGCTTAATCTCGTGTAACCTCAATAGAAAAGAAGCATATTATGGAAATGGTGAGTGGTTGCAAAGCTCTGAAATACAGTGAGATCTGGATGTCCGAGTGCGTGAATGTCAGAAGGTTAGTATGCAGGCACAGCAAATAATCAGGAAAGCTAACAGAATGATATGGTTTATTGCAAAGGGAATTAAATGCAAGAGTAAGGAGGTTGTGCTTCAGTTATAGAGGGCATTGGTGAGACCACATCTGGAGTTCTGTGTTCAGTACTGGTCACTAATAATCTGCAACTCCACTTTCCTGCCTTGATTCCCTTATTGATTATAAATCTGTCTGTCTCAGCCTTGATTACACTTAATGATCCCACTGCAATAGACAAGGCATAGATTGACTACCCTCTGAGAGAAAACAAAATTCCTCTTCATCTCTGTCTGAAATAGGCAACTCCTTACTTTGAGAATATGCTGTCTAGCCCAAGAGAAATCAACCTTTCTGCATCTACCCTGTTAAGTCCCCTAATAGCCCCCTGTATGTTTCAATTAGGTTACCCGTTATTCTTCTAAACTCCATTGAATACAGGGCCAACCTACTCAACCACTCCTCATACGGAAATCCTCTATACCTGGGATCAACCTGGATAAACTTCTCTGGACTGCCTCCAATGCCAGTATACCTTTCCTTAGATAAGAGATCCAAAGCTGTTTACAGTATTCCAGCTATAGTCTGACTAGTGCCTTGTACAGTTTGGTGAATTTTGCTCTCATACAATGAGGGATGAATGCATCAGAAAAATAGCAATTTCTCCTTTTTGTTCCAAGTGTTAGTACCAACCATTCAGGGAGCAGAAAAGTTGGGTTGCTTTTAGAGTGAAGTTCCCTCTTTTACACCAGTGTCATATCTCTGTATTCCACGTCAGCCATCTTTATGGCATGTCTGTGTGAGAATGTCAGTTTACTCCACGTTATAACCACATCTTATTTTGCTGTAAATTTACAATTCCATGGAATTAGCTTTAGACTAACCAGATACCTTTCTGTCAGGATCCTTAAAGTCGTCAGTCCAGATTAGAGTATATCCCAGGCCCTAGGCTACATCCTTTGATGCACAGAAGACATTGGACTAATTCTGGCACGTTATTTAACATTCCCCACATTTTCCGGAAACATAAATCAGTCATGAACTGTTATGAAAAAGTAATAAAAATGGTTTTATTCATCGAGCTATAGTATCTTCACTGTCTCCACTGCCAATGTACTGACCTGATCAGTCACATGAATTCTTTGGGTCTGCTCAAAAGATTTCCGGACCACTGGTGTTTCTGAACAGTATATTTCTCAACAAGAACAGTTACTGTATATTTTTGTATCAACCTAGGTTAAACATTAGAAGCCCACAACAATATGGATCCAAAGGCCTGTGGGACATGATGAGATATTTTGGTCCCTTTTTCTGCAAAAATGTAGCTCACTTTACTGTTGCCTGCATAGCATTCTGCAATGTTTATAATTTTGTGTTTCCTTTGCAGGAAGGAGGGGTTGCATCTGGATTTGCACATGTAGTCACCAATGACATCAATGTCAAGAGACTGCTGCATGTTAAAGGCAGGCGCAATGTGCGAGCCTGTGAAGTGCCTTTCAAGTGGTCCAGCTTTAACAATGGAGATTGCTTCCTCATCGATGCAGGAGCGGTGAGTGTAACATGTTAAAGTCTCACAGCGATAGCAGTCAGTTTGCACTTTGGTCCTAACTGTTTTCAATACTCCCATCATGGTCTTACCTATCATGTGCTATCACCTTGGTTATGAAAATGAGGATTGATGCCCCAGAGTTGTGCCAATGCAAGCAAACCTACCTCATGAATTTCTTTCTTCTTAATTTTCTTTAACTCGTAGTTGTCCTGACTTCAGTTGGACATTGTTCAAGGAGAGAGGGGAAAAGTTTAAGGGAGATATGCGTGGAAAGTTCTTTACGCAGAGGGTGGTGGGTGCCTGGAATACGTTGCCAGTGGAGGTGGTAGAGGCGGGCACGATAGCATCATTTAAGATGTATCTAGACAGATACATGAATGGGCAGGGAGCAGAGGGATACAGATCCTTGGAAAATAGGCAACAAGTTTAGATAGAGGATCTGGATTGGCGCAGGCTTGGAGGGCCGAAAGGCCTGTTCCTGTGCTGTAATTTTTTGTTCTTTGTTCTTTGTTCTTTGTTCCACATGTTCCAGCCAGTCTTTGCTAAATTTACTCAAGGAGCTACTTTAATATGAGCCCAGAACAGCAACAATAACTTGTATTTGTATAACACCTTTAACATAAAAAATTGATCCAGGCTACGTCGCAGCATCAAAATCAAAATTTGACACCAAACCACTTCAAGAGATGATAGGGCAGATGACCAAAAGATCAGTCAAAGAGATTTTAAAGAATGCCTTAAAAAGGGAATGGAGAGAGCACAGCTTAGGGGAGGAATTCCAGATCTAAAGACCTTGGCAGCTGAAGACAAACCAGCAAAGGAGTTGTAACTGAAATAAGGCTCTCTCAAGAGACTAGACTTTGAGGGCTGTAGGATTGGAGGATGTGAAGGATGGTGTGACCATGGAAAGGATTGGAAAATAAAGATGAGAATTTTTACATTGAGATGTTGCCTGGATTAAGACCCAATAGAAACCAGCAAGTACACAGATGCTAAGAGAATGGAGCTTGTTGTGATTGTCTTACGTTTATAGATGGTAAAATGTGACAGACCAACTAGGAATGTATTGAAATAGTCAGGTCTAAAGGTAATAAAAGTATAAATGAGGATTTTAGGGCTGAGACAGCATCAGATGAGCTGAGGCAGGATCAGAGTGAGGTGATATTGCAGAGGTGCACATTGGAGTTCTCAGTGAGGGTCAGCATTGTAGTTTCTAAGCAGCATCTTAAAGAAGTAGAAAGGAGATGAGATTTAGGGAAGGAATACCTGAGCTCAGGTCTCTCCCACTTGATGGCACAATCGCTACTGCTGGTTGCTTGAAATTGGGATTGCAGCAGGACCAATGTCAATGGGATGGGAGCAAATCTAATTCAGAATAATTGGAATTAAAAATTAGTAGGCGAAACTGCAAGAAAAATAGGCTGTTTTTAAAGTGGAGGTGATTTGGTTCAGTTGAAGTACATTCCAATGAATGAGAAAAGTAGGACAAATTCAAAGCTCCCTAGCTGATTAAGGAGATCTAGAGTAAGATGATGCAGAAAAAGGGTGTGTCTGACAAATGTCAGGTGGACAATACCAGAGAAAGCCAGACTAGCCATGCAAAGGTCATGGGGAAGTGAAAAAGGAAATAAGAGATACAAAGAGTCAATGTAAGAAGAGCCTGGAAGCAAACATAACATGTATTATGAAGTCTTCCATAGGCTCGTGAAGAGTGAAACACTTATGAAAGGAGAGAGCTAATTATAGGCCAAAAAGGGATCAGTGCATGAAAGCAGGGAGTGTGGTTGAAGTCATAAACAAATTATTTTCATCTTTCGATCCTGAGGAGGAGGATACCTCTCAAGCCACAGTAAAAGAAGAGGTAGATGATATACTGAATGGGCTAAAAATTGGTAAAGACAAGATTCTAGAAAGTTCCAAAGAAGAACCATAGTGAAACATTAACTTTGTTTCTCTTCCCGACCAGAATCCTGAGTTTTTTCAGCACTTTCTGTGCTTTTTTTTAATTTCGAGTCTCCAGCATCCACAGTACTTTGCTCTTATTTGCCTATACTTAGAGTTGATTAGTCATGACAACAAATGACATGCATCTAAAGATATTGGAACAAGTAAAGATGGAAACTGGAGAGGCACTGACCATAATTTTCCAACTGTCCTTATATCTACGGAATGTGCCAGAAGACTGGAGAATTGCAAATGTTGGAGGCAGTTCAAAAAAGGTTCTCTAGGATGATCCTTGTATGGAGGGATTATCTTATGAACAAATGATAAACAAGCTGGGACTCTACTCAGAATTTAGAAGGGTGAGAGGTGGTCCCATTGAAACATACAGGATTCTTAAGGGGCTTGACAGTAAATGATGAAAGGATGTTTCCCCTCATCGGAGAGTTTCTGAAATGGAGCCAACAGACATAGAGTTAGGGAGTTGTACAGCACAGAAACAGACCCTTTGGTTCAACTCGTCCATGGCAACCAGATATTGTAAATTAATCCAGTCTCATTTCCCAGCACTTGGCTCATATCCCTCTAAACCCTTCTAGTTTGTGAACCCATCCAGATGCCTTTTAAATGTTGTAATCGTACCAACCTCCACCACTTCCCTGGCAGCTCGTTCCGTACTCACACCACTCTCAGTGTTAAAAAGTTGCCCCTTAGGTCCCTTATATATCTTTCACCTCTAACCTTAAACCTCTGCCCTCTCGGTTTGGACTCCCATCCCCTGGGGAAAAGACCTTGGCTATTCACCCTACCCATGCCCCTCATGATTTTATTAACTTCTATTTGGTCACCCCCAGCTTGTGACGCTCCAAGTGGAATAGCCCCAGCCTATTCAGCCTCTCTCTATAGCTCAAATCCTCCAACCCTGGCAACATCCTTATAAATCTTTTCTGCACCCTTTCAGATTCCACAACATCTTTCCTTTTGCAGGGAGACCAGAACTGAATGCAGTATTCAAAAAGTGGCCTAACCAATGTGCTGTACAGCTGCAACATGACATCCCAACTCCTATACTCAATGCACTTACCAATAAAAGGCATGTGTTCCAAACATCTCCTTCACTACCCTGTCTACCTGTGACTCCACCTTTGAGGAACTATGAACCTGCACCCCAAGGTCTCTTTATTCAGTAATACTCCCCAGGACTCTACCATTAAGTGTCTAAGTCCTGCCTTGAGTTGCTTTTCCAAAATGCAACACCTCGCATTTGTCTAAATTAAACTCCATCTGCCACTCCCTGACCCATTGGCCCATCTGATCAAAGTCCCATTGGGGACATTCATTAGAGAGTCTAGGACCAAAGGGCATACTCTCAGAATAAAGGAGCACTGATTCAAGACTGAGATGAGGAGGAATTTCTTCTCTCAGAGGGTTTTGAGTCTTTGGAACACCTTGGCAGAGACCACTGTGTGAGGTAGAGTCCTTGTGTATATTTAAGGCTGAGATAGATAAATTTTTGATCATTAAGGAAATGAAAGGTCATGCAATAACCTCCCTGAATTACCAGAAGTTCCTGCTCATCAGCGTGTATTTAAAAAGACAGCACAGAATATTACAAAATTATTTTTGGGCAATCATCTCATATTAATTTTATCTCTGAATATTTAGGACAAAGTATGGGACAAGTCTGTCATTGAGCGAAACAAATTGTTTTCTCCACAGACCATATATGGTCTTATAATAACATCTTATACACTCTAACTGTGTTTTTCTATGTTTTTCAATGTCTGGAGAATGTTCGGGATGAGTACCTTTTTAATTTTTTATAATCAAGGACAAGCCCAAATGCTCCCACCCTAATGCATTCCTATGTGTTGGTGTGCACAGGTGAAAGTAGGAATCACCATCTAGTGGGAAGTGTTGGAATCACCAGCAGTGTTACCAACAACGTGCGCCATGAACTATAGTAATCATCTTGGTTTAAAGCAGGGAGAATGGGGCAAAGTGAGATTGAGGAGAGACAAAATGAAAAGTCTGAGGGTAGTGGTTGCGGAAGCAAGGCTGGCTTACAATACCACTTTCAAGTTTAAGCTATTGATCAATAGATAATTTACAAACTTTATTGGCAATTAGAGAGTATACTTATATGTGCAAATACATGATTAGCATAATGTTTATACTTAAATACGGTTTTAGGAAATGGTTAAACTTTGGAATTGCAGGTGATCTATCAGTGGAATGGATCAAAGAGCAACTATCAAGAGCGAATAAAGTGCTGTCAGCTTGCGAAAAGTATCCGCGATGGAGAGAGGGTGGGCCGTGCCAAAGTTGAAGTGGTGGATGAAGGAAGTGAGCCACCAAAGGTTATTGAAGTGAGTATATGGAGGACACATGGGGGTTTATTCTGAGGTTAATAACAGGCTGGAGAAATTCCACAAGATTAAATGTTTCCTGTTTCTTCATGACAGTTATTGGGTTCCAAACCATCCATTCCAGACGCAACTGTCGAGGATGTGACAGCAGATACAACCAGCAAGAAAAAAGCCAAACTCTACATGGTAATCATCTGCTTTTAATAGAGTATGATTGATAATGTAGGATTTCTGTCCCAACTTTTAGTGCTACCGGTTTTCTCTATTAACAGCAGCACTTTCATAAACTACCACATAAAAATACAAAGTTGGTTACCGAAGCACTGCAATTTCTTTCAGATTTCTGATGCCAGTGGACAGTTGACTTTAACAGAGGTGGCTGCTGAGAATCCATTTTCCATGGCTACGCTTTCTACCAAGGAATGTTATATTCTTGACAATGGGCAAAATGGCCACATATTTCTTTGGAAAGGTGAGGAAATCTAGATAAAGTAGCGAAATATTTAGACTCTGAAAATCTGAAATGAAAATGTAAAATGGTCTCCACTAATTGCAGTTTGTCCTCTTAAAAATCACCTGTTTATTCTGTCTCTGTTTCCTGTCAGTTAGCCAATCCTTTATCCATGCTAATATATCACCCTCAACACCATGAGCTCTTATTCAGTGTCGTACCCATTTATGTGGAATATTATTGCATTTTCTTTTGATTATCTACAAGCCCCGCCACTACTTCCTGAATAATAAATTGTAGCATTATCACAAAAACAGATGTTGGACGAATTGGCGTATGGTTTACTGCTTCCTGCCTGTCTTCTTTCTTGAATACTTATGTTACATTTGTGGCTTTCTAATCCACTGGGACCTTTGCAGAATTTGGGAATTTTGAAAGATTAGAACCACTGCATTCACAATCTCTGCTAACAAGTCCATTAAGACCTCAGTTTACAGACCCTACCGTCAGCGCAATTAGTTTCTTTTCTTGAGCAGAATAGTTAGCACAATCACAAAGATGGCAATCAAAATGGATGCCTGCGCAGACAGACCTGTGGCATCACTTCCTGACAACAGACATCCCTAAATTGTGATGAATTGCACATATGCATTTGATGTCGTAAATTCTGTGTTTAATAACATCATTGGCTGTGCATGTATAAAAAGCATTACAGATCCAAAATTCCATATGTGCAGTAGATTCAGGGACTGAGAATCAGGACTGGGGGCAAAGGCTAGGAGTGGGGACAAAGCTTATGAAAAGAGCGCTGGCTGTTTGACTGTAGAACCAAGCAGCTCCTCATGAAGGTGAGGGAGAGATAACAGCTCTGAATCTAGACTTTGGGAAGCAGGGGAAGAAGATACTACCACCAAGAACTCCCAAGGGCTGGTTCAGTCAGCTATCCTTCCAACTGGAAGGCAGCTGCCTCTGTCCCTGGCATTTCCAGGTGGAATCCCTGCACCTGTGCATTCCTTAAGCCACCCAGAGTTAGTGTTCCCATGCAACACATCCTCTCAAGAGAGCGTGGGTTTTTAAAATTCCTCCTTCCCTTTTGCGTTTTGATTCCCTAACATTATTAGGATGCTTTCTGTGTCTCCTGCTGTGAAAACAGATGAGGAATACATGTTAACTATCTCTGCTAGTCCCACATGTGACCATAAGGCATAGGAACAGAAGTAGGCCAATCAGCCCATCATGTCTGTTGCACCATTCAATATGATGGTATGATAATCCTCAACTCCACATTTTTCCATAACCCTTGATTCCCTTACAGATTAAAACTCTATCTCAGCCTTGAATATACCCAACCACTCTGCCTCAATAGCCCTCTGCTGTAAAGAATTTCACTGATTCTCAACTTTCTGAGAGACAAAATTTCTCCTAATCTCTGCCTTAAATGTACTGCCCTTATAATGGGGTTATTCTGTCAGGTCCTAGACTCTCCAAAAAGGGGAAACAACCTTTCTACATCTACCCTGTCAAGTCCTCTGAGAATTTTGTAATTCCCAATAGTAATTCTAGCGCATCATCCTTTAAGGGATCAATGCCTACATTTGTGACTTTCTTCCTTTTTATATACTTGCAGAGGCTTTTACTGTCTGTTTTCATATTTCTTACCTGTTTTCTGTTTTACGCCAGTTTCTCCCACAGCTTTTTCTTAAGTCATCCTTTCCTGCTTTCGAAAGGTTTTTTTCCAATCTACCGGGCTACTACTGACCTTTGCTCCTCAGGAGATGTGAAGAACCCTTGGGGGAAATTATTGCTGATAATATTTGCAGATAGAAGCAATTTTTGAAACATCCGTGGTCATTTCCGTCCAAGAAAGTGAAGCTTCCCGTTCAGAAACTGATGACTTATCAACATCGACAGTTAATATAAAGTAAAATGCTCAACCAGTAAAAAAAAATGGCAGTGACCAAATGAACACAAAAGATTTAAGTGATCAGGACAGAATGAAGTTACAGTAGTGCTGGCAGGGCTATTGCACTTGTACGTTTCATGAAAATCATTTGGCAGTGTCAGCAGATACAGCCTCAATGGGCTAAATTCAACGTGTCTAAAATAATCAAAACAAATTGCAACTTGACCACAATTCACTTTTTTAATTCATTAATGGGATGAGGGCGTCGCTGGCTAGGCAGCACTTATAGCCCATCCCTAATTGCCCAGAGGGCAGTTCAGAGTCAATCACATTGCTGTAGGTCTGGAGTCACATGTAGGCCAGACCAGGTAAAGATGGCAGTTTCCTTCCATAATGGACATTGGTGAACCAGATGGGTTTTTCCGACAATCGACATTGGATTCACGTTTTTGAGAAGGTTTGTAGCTCGGGTTGTGGATGAGGTTGTAGACATGCTCGCTGAGCCAGTGGGTTTGGTTGCAAATGTTTCATCACCCTGCTAGGTAACATCGTCAGTGCGCCTCTGGTGAAGCATTGGTGTTCTGTCCCGCTTGTTATTTATATGCCTCGGCTTGCTAGGGTGGTTGATATTAATTCCAGTTCTGTTTCTCAATGGTTTGTACACAGGGTCTAATGGATTCACTGTCATCATTAGATTCTTAATTCTAAATATTTTATTGAATTCAAATTGCACCATCTACCATGGCAGAACGTTATCTGGGCCTCTAGATTAACAGTCCACTCGGCCATCTCCTCCCAAAGTATCTTTAAATACTTTAAATAATATTTAAATCTTTAAAGTATTTTTCACCCAATACAACACTCAGAATACTGCAACTGGTATTGGCCGCAATGGTGAAGGGAATGTTCTGTACAGGACATTGCCCATATATAACTCCCTAAAGACGGGAGTAGTTTTGAGTCTGATGGTCTGTCTGTGCGAATCGATTCTCAGTGATCAGGTACTTTTGCTGTCCAGTGTAAGTGAGAGTGTTATGTGTGAAAACCTGTCTCAACACTAATTAATATAGATTTGGTCTTGGCCAGGTTGGTATTATTCATCAGGTTTCTGCTGCCTGTTCTCCAGTTTGATGATTAGAAAGGTCCCTTAATTGAGTGAGGGTGGATAGGAAACAGCAGACAACATTAATTCTGGGCAGATTTTTATAAGATTGTCAGGTAGTCTTCCTCTAATCAGTCCAAGTCGAAGCTTGTGATCTTTCTCTTCAGGGTCATAATCTACTTCACCAAGGCTTTCGTAGCTATATGCATTATACTATACAAGGAGCCATTCACTGTGACTCTTGGGATTATAATAGAGACAACATCTAATCTCTGTTAAGTGCTGTAGTCTTCTTAAGTGCTGGATTAGAAACATGCTCACATCATTTGCTTATATGTAATACTCTTAGACAAGCCCTCAGCAAGTGAATGCCCTTTATGTTGATGTCTTTCTGCCAATACAGTGAATGCGAAAGGTTTTGCTTTATTTGCTTTGATGAATATGATAAGACACGAGACTCTTTGGTGCTCTCCTTTGAAGTATAATTGGAAATGGATACTGCAGGAGAATCTCTTGAGGGTTCGGGTCAGCTTTGTGTATTGGGCTGACGCTTCTCTGAGTTTGAAAGGAAATTGTAGGCAATTCACCTGTGATTTTCTGATAGTCCTGAACAGGATCTCAATGTCAGTTCATTACCACTGTATAGTCTTTTGTAATTGGAAATGTAACTAATAGCAATCATTTGGTTTATGTTCCAATTTATATCATTAGTTAAAATGCTTTTAACTTCCATACACTGTAAATAATTGCACATCATGACTACATTGAAACTTCACTGCCACAATATTGATAAGGTTTCTTTTCTTCCTGGGAGTGATGACCTCTGGCATCTAGCGTTTTTCATTTTGCTTTTGTTGTGAATTCCCCTGAGATCACGTTGTCCATAGTTTATCAGACTTCTTTGTTTCCTCCCACATGGTACCCATTGCATGTAACTGCCAAAGGACAGACTCTCGATGCATAGTACACAATATAAGGGCAAAAGTAGGGCATTCAGACCATCAAGTCTGCTCTGCCATTCTGTAGTAGGCAGCAGAGTCCCAGAGGCCTGCTCTCTCATTAGTGAGGGACAACTGGTGATGAATGCAGCTTGGGGCTCTCCACACCTCAGGTGAGGGGCAAGGTCAAGAAGGCAGGACCTTCATAGTGACCAAAGCCAGTGTGGGAATCATCATTGACCAGCATCATTAAGCAGTTGTCTGGCCTGCTGAGCTAACTGGCTTCCAATCAATATGACCAGGATTGAGCTGGTTTGTGATTTCATCTCCACTTTCATGTTTACTTAGTCCTCCACCCAAACCCTTCATTTCCTCTTCAACAATCTAAGATATAGAGATGAGGAGGAATTTCTCCCTCTCAAAGGATATTGAAATTTTGGAATTCTTTACCTCAAAGGGCTTTAGAGCCTGGGTCATTAAGTTTATTCGGGTGAGATAGTCAGGTTTTTAATCAATAAAAGAATCAAGGCTTTTGGGAAAAGACAGGAAAGTGGAATTGAGGATTATCAGACCAGCCATGATCTCATTGAACAGCAGAGCAAATTCAATGGGCCAGATGGCCTACTTCTGCTCCAACATGTTATAGTCTTATTGTCTTCGCCATCAACGTCTATCCAACTTAGACTTAAATAAATTCAATGACCATTGTTTTTTTGGGAAGAAAATTACACAGACTAATGGCCGTCTGAGAGAGAAAAAGAATTCTCCTCATCTCTGCCTCAAGAGCAAGGCATTTTATTCTTGAATGTGTGCCCCAGTTCTAGTAAGGACATTTATGTTTCAATATCATAACTCCTTATTCTACTGAACTTTCAATGGATACTGACTCAACTTGTTCAACCTTACTTCATAAGATGGCCACTTCATCTCAGGATTGAGTTAAGCGAAGAGATAGTACGAACTGCCAATGCTGGAGTCGGAAATAACACAGTGTGGAGCTGGAGGAACACAGCAGGCCAGGCAGCATCAGGGGAGCAAGAAAGTTGATGTTTTGGGTCGGGACCCTTCTTCAGAAAAAGGGACTGAAGAAAGGGCTCTGACCTGAAACGTCAACTTTCCTGCACCCCTGATGCTGCCTGGCCTGCTGTCCTCCTCCAGCTCCACATTGAGTTAAGTGAACCTTCTCTGAACTGCTTCTAGCACTGTTATGTCTTGGTTAAATAAAGAGACCAGAATTTTATGCAGTAAGATCATTGGTGATCTGATACAGCACATCCTTGCCTGTCCCCATCCCCCAATAACCCTGAACTCTGAGAGAGAATCCAGTCAAGCAATCGCATGGCAATGCTCATCACTTTCTGACGATATCAATTTCAAAACTTTATGTGGGGTCAGACTGAATGTCATCTTCACAAAGTGCTTGCCACCCAGTCCTTCAAATGACTCTCTTACAGCATTTCTTCACAAGTGTCCTATGTTTTCCACACTCCTTATTGAAAGGAAGACTTAGCTCATTACTGGTGCGAGTTGTCCAATGCAGTTTATGATTTTCAGAAGTGTTAAAGAAGCCTAACCTTGAGTGATTCTTAAGTCAAGTCTTCTACTCAATATGTAAAATATTCTTTTACATTTATGTTTATATTTATATTTATATCTATATGTAAAACAGCTCACTGTTTTTATGACTGACTGTTACGGGCAGCTCAGCTCATGCCTCCTGTCCCTGAAGCACCTTTTGTTGTGAAAAGCATATGAAACTTGATTGTTCCTTTGAAGAGCAATTGTAACACTTCTTAATACTTTGGTTCCTGAGCAAACTGCATCTGCCAGGATCCCAGAGATAGCATTCCATATGCCAGAGCACCAGACCAACAGCTATATGAGAATATCAAACATTATGTTTTTTCAAAGACTAATAATTATTGGCTAAGTTTTTTTTCCCCAAAGTATATCTCTGTCAAGAGAAATCCATTTTTTGCCCTTTACCTGATGTATGTGCCTGTGTTTTGGGGTTATATTGTGGTTGTAAGCATTCATATTTTCATTTTATAACCTATATTTGTTAACCAATTCTGCATCTTTGTGGAATAAGTTTTGTTTCATAATAAATCAATAATTTTATGCATTTTGAGGAAACCTGATTGATGAGTCTTTTAAAATTCTAAGTCTAGGGCCATATCAGGAACTGGGTAAAACAATTACTTTGATGCTGTAACCCGTGGGGTAGCAAGTCTAGAGCAAGACAGTGCATTCCTCCAATTTGGTCATAACAACATATAAATTATGCTTCTCTCTTTAGGGAAGGAGTCCACCAAGTCTGAACGGAAGGTTGGATTAGAAACATGCGAGTTCTTCATAAACAAAAAAGGATACTCCAAGAATACTCAGGTAATCAACAACTTCCTAACTCTCAGAGATAGTAGGAACTGCCGATGCTGGAATCTGACATAACAAGGTGTAGAGCTGGATGAACACAGCAGGCCAAGCAGCATCAGAGGAGCAGGAAAGCTGACGTTTCAGGTCTGGACCCTTTGGTTCACAACAGTGATCTGGATGGGGAAACCAGGAGCAACGCAAACTGTTAACACAGATATACTGTCGATGTCTTACACAGTCATATTTAAACACCAAGTGAACAGCCTTACGTTGAATAAATCCCGATTAGATTACAAGACAGATGGCTTACCATTAATGAGATAGCAAGAACTGCAGATGCTGGAGTCAGAGATAACACAGTGTGGAGCTGGAGGAACACAGCAGGCCAGGCAGCATCAGAGGAGCAGGAAAGCTGACATTTTGGGTCGG
>JAHRHZ010000273.1:5457130-5490563 GCA_024137785.1 Ginglymostoma cirratum | reverse complement strand
CATTAATGACTACTTTAATTTTTAGTGAACTACACATAATCCATTTATAGCAGTGGGCCAGCCTAGAGGGTGACATCAACAGAGCTTTCCCCTATTCAGTTGTTCCTCAGAGAAGTGCTGCAAAGTTCATGGGAAAATTAAATGAATGTCATTTTCCCATAATTTCCATTGAAGGCACAGCAGCTGATAAGGACAACATGTAAGAAAGTTCAACAACAAGTTTTATTCATGATGCTCTTAAGAAGTATTAAAACATTTCTCGCATTTCACGGGGATATTAAATAACAAATGTGACACAAAATCACAGTAGAAGATATTAAGATAGATGGTCAAAAGCATGGCCAATAAGCTGGGCTTTAAGAAGTGCCTTAAGGAGCAAAACAAGATTGAGAGATAAAGAGGGAATTGCACAGTTTCAGGCCACAGCAGCTGAGCACATTACCAACAATGCGTGAGTGATTAAACTATAGAATTAGTTGAACAGGGTTGTGAGGCTGGACGAGGTTACGCAGATAGGGAGGGGTAAGATTCTGGAGGGTTTTGCATTCACTTCATAAATCTTGAGGTGTTTCAAAATGATAGAGAAGAGAAGGTCTCAACTTGTCCTATAACATCGAATTTTCAAAAAAATCAAGTTTAAGAGGGTTTGACCTCCCACTTGTGGTAACACATCCATGTCGATGATCATTGCTTATTACCAAGATAAGATAATTATGTCATTGAATATTGTCTGTACCACATCTTGCAGTCTCAATTTTAAGTTTGTTCAAGTTATTGAGGAAGTGGTGTAAGAGTTATGTTTGTATAGAGTTTTCATTTCCTCTTTTATTTTCCAACTCAGAGAAGTATATACTTCCTGTATTATGTGATTGCAGCACTGTCAGTGGTGTAGATTTCCTAATGGCTATGATTATTGGATTTCTGTGAAGATCTAGCGAGATGTGTAATTCATGAGATAAGATTAATTAGGACAGAATGTATGACACTAAACGTATCTTTGATAGCTTCCTCTATTATTCTGGATTCAGATCTTTAATGTTCCGAGATTTAGCAGATTAGCCAAAAAACAAAGGGTTAAAATTTGCCACACTGGGCAGTTACTGGATCCTCTACTGTGTGCTGCTAACCACACAAGGGTAAGGGCCAACAGAGCTGACCTTTACCCAACTTAAAGCAGGCATTGGATTATTTACATTTGCAAATAGAGAGTCTGTTTTGATATTCCTGGCTTTCCCTGAGACAGCTATTGACACTTCAATGCTGGCAGAAGCCCTGTTTTTCACCAGTCTTTGCTGATTGACTCCATCATAAATAGTACAGGAATTTGTGGCTGGAAAGATGGTGCAGGGAGGAAGATCTTTAGATTCCTGCAGTACTGGGGCTGCCTTTGGGGAAGATGGCAACCGTACAAGCCAGAAATATTGTATCTTAACAGAGCTAGGGCTGAGTTCCTTTTGGAAAGCTTTGCTATTGCTGTTGAGGACAGTTTAAACTAAGTCAGCAGAGGTGCAGGAACAAGGAGAAATGTCAGAGAATAATACCAGACTGCACCAAATGCTGGGAGAAGCGAATAGCGCAAGAATGGAGAATAGTAAGCTAATAGGTGGAGTCAAGTAAGGGAGAAAATAATGAAGTCTAAGTTAGGGGTTCACTGCATGTATGTGAACGCACAGATTATAGTTAGTAAGATTAGGAAGCAACAAGCACAGATTGCCATGTGGGATTATGGTGTTGTTGTGATAATGGACACCTGGCACTGCATCCGCTGTTCCCGTTGTGGCTTCCTCTACATCAGGGAAACCAAGCGGAGGCTTGGGGACCGCTTTGCAGAACACCTACGCTCGGTTCGCACTAAACAACTGCACCTCCCAGTCGCGAACCATTTCAACTCCCCCTCCTATTCTTCAGAGGACATGTCCATCCTGGGCCTCCTGCAGTGCCACAACGATGCCACCCGAAGGTTGCAGGAACAGCAAATCATATTCAGCTTGGGAACCCTGCAGCCCAATGGTATCAATGTGGACTTCACAAGCTTCAAAATCTCCCGTCCCCCTATCGCATCCCAAAACCAACCCAGCTCGTCCCCGCCTCCCTAACCTGTCCTTCCTCCCACCTATCCCCTCCTCCCACCTCAAGACCCACCCCCATCTCCTACCTACCAACCTCATCCCGCCCCCTTGACCTGTCCGTCCTCCCTGGACTGACCTATCTCCTCCCTAACTCCCCACGTACACACGCCTTTACTGGCTCCATCTCCGCCTCTTTGACCTGTCTGTCTCCTCTCCACCTATCTTCTCCTCTATCCATCTTCTATCCACCTCCCCCTCTCTCCCTATTTATTTCAGAACCTCCTTCCCCTTCCCCATTTCTGAAGAAGGGTCTAGGCCCGAAACGTCAGCCTTCCTGCTCCTCTGATGCTGCTTGGCCTGCTGTGTTCATCCAACTCTACACCTTGTTATCTCAGATTCTCCAGCATCTGCAGTTCCTACTATCTCTGAAACAAGGTATGGCAATACTGGGTGTTGAATATTAGTGGGTGCAAGTTGTTCAGAAAGACAGGCAAGCAAAAACTGGAAGAGCTGTGGCATTTTTGGTTAATGAGAACAGCACAGTGATGGAGAAAGAGGCTGCTCCAGAGATTTCAAGAACAGAATCGATTTGGCTGGAGCTAAGGAACAAAGAGGGTGCAATTACATTCCTTTGTGTAATCTATACACCGCCAGCCTTCGGGGGGGGAAATGACGAGGAACAAATCTGTGAAGAAATTACAGAGAGGTGCATAATTGCAGAGTAGTTAGACGAGGGACTTTAATTACTTGAATATAGACTGGATACGGCAGAGTGGTATGCGTTCTCAGATTGCACTCAGGAAAATTTATAGAGCAGTTGTGTGGCTGGTTCAACAAGAAAGAGCACTTCTACACCTGGTTCTTTGGAATGGGTGGGCCCAAGTAGATCAAGTGACAGTAGAAGAACTTTTTAAGGCACAGTGATTACTGTATCGTAAGGTTTAGGATGATAGTGGACAAGAGCAAATGAAAATCCAGAGTAAGAATAATTAACTGGGTGGGTTGGGGGTGGAGGGGGTGGGCTGGAGGGAGACTTGAATAGCCAAGGACAGAGCTGGGCTAAAGAGACTCGAACCAAAGGAAACAGGGATTATGAGATAAGGCAGGCAGCTAACCTAAAGGGAAATCTATATGCACCTAAACAGTTTAAGGGTGGTAAAGGGAGGAGTAGGGTCATTTAGGGACCGGAAAGGAGATTTACACATGGAGGTAAGAGGCATGGCAGAGGTATTAAGTGAATACTTTTACGTCTGTCTTTACAAATCAATCAGATACTGCCCAGACCATGGTGACAGAGGAGGAAACTCAGTTTGCAGAGTGGTTCAAAATTGACAAAAAGGTTACACTGTCTATACTTGAAGCTGATAAGGCACTAGGACTAGATGAGATGTACCCAAGATTATTAAAGGAAGTGAGGGTTGAAATTGCACTGGCAACAATATTTTAATCTTCCCTGGATTCAGGGATGATGCTAGACGTTTGGTGGAATGGGTGGATAGGTGGAAGATGAAGTTCAGTGCAGGAAAGTATGAGGTGCTACGTTTTGGTAGAAGAACTATGAATAGACGTTATTTAAATAAAGGGTATTATTCTTAAGGATGAGCAGGAATAGAGAGATTTAGGTATATATGTGCATGTCATTAAAAATAGCAGGACAGGTAGAGAGAGCTATTAGTAAAGCATATAGTATTCGGGCTTCATTAGTAGGGGATAGAATACAGAAGATTATGATGAATTTACATAGCCACTTGTTACACTGTAGCTGGAATATTGTGTACAATTCTGAGCACCATGTGTGAGGAAGAGTGTGACTGCATTGGAGAGAGTGCGGGAGAGGTTTGTCAGAATCGTTCCAGGGATGAGACCCTGCAGATAGATTGGAGAAGTTGGGATTGCTTTGCTTGGAGAGGAGAAAGCTAAGAGGAGATCCAGTCAAAGTTTTTAAAATCATGAGTGATCTGGACAGAGTAGTTAGGGAGAAATTGTTCTCAATTGTGAAAGGACCAAGAACCAGAGGGCATTGTTTTAAAGCTGTTTGCAGAAGAAACAAGTACCAGGTGAGAAGTATCGTTTTCACACAGTGGATGGTCTGGGTCTGGAATGCAATTCCTGGAAGTGAGGAGGCAGCTTCACTTGAGTCATTCAGGAGGGCATTTGAACAATTGTTTAGATACAGAAATTTAGCAAAATTAAGGGGAAAAGGCAGAAGATTGGCACAAAATCTAAATGCTCAGAGAGCAGGTGTAGATGCAATGGGCTGAATGGCCTCCTAATGCATCTTAACAAATCTGTGATTTTGGAGTCCGGCTTGAGACCCAGTACCTGGGAGCTACAGACCTCACTGCTATGGAGCAGTGTATGTATCCAAATATTGTCATTGCTACCCAATGCACTGCCCATACCAATGACAGGATGCAAACACTCCTCTCCTGAGCATGGTAGGGTTCAAATGATATCATGTACCATTCTTCATGTCATGCGGAGAGTGTTTACAGCTGCAACAGAGATTATACATGTGCTAAACGCTTTTTCTCATTTACCACCTCTGTGTGCTGGTGGATGAAGGTATGGGTGACAGAGGAGTGGGGTGAAAGACAGAAACCTGAGCCTTGCTTTATTTTACAGATCGAGTTGCTGCCAGAAAACGGTGAGACACCGCTGTTCATCCAGTTCTTTTCAGATTGGAAGGTTAAAGACCAAAGTGAAGGGCTTGGAAAAGTGTACACTATTGGTAGTCATGCAAAGATCAAATCTGTACCTTTTGATGTCACAAAGCTTCACAACTCACCTGCCATGGCTGCACAGTACAACACGGTAGATGATGGGTCTGGTACAGTCAAGGTAAGAAGCCTATAGTAGTCACTACAGACACTTTCATTCCTGGAGCAGAGGGACCTGGTGTCAGTAATATGCGTAAAAATAAATTCAATGTTTCTCTGCAGATTTGGCGGGTTGAAGAGTTCAAGAAACAGCCTGTTGACCCTTCAACCTATGGTCAGTTCTATGGTGGAGACTGTTACATTATTCTGTACACTTACAAATCAGGAGACAGGGACAGGCACATCATTTACACTTGGTAAGCCCCTTCACCCACATATGAAGTACAATATCACTGCTCAAACTAAGAAGGCTGAAATGGGGGATTGAAAACAAAGCAAGGATTTTTCTCTGTCTTTTACCTTTTAAGGCAAGGCCAGAAAGCAACAAAAGATGAGCTGGGAGCATCAGCTGGCCTCACAGTTGAACTTGATGATCAGATGCAAGGCCTGCCTGTTCAGGTATGTGTTAATTATCACCAGAGGGGCTTCTGATCTAGTGACCTTGGAGATAGATTTGCAAATGGGTGAGGCAATAGCCCAGTGATATTATCACTGGACTATTAATCCAGAGACCCTGATAATGTCCTGGGGACCGGGTCTTGAATTCCACCATGGCCAATGATGAAATTTGAATTTAAAAACACATCTGGAATGAAGAGTCTAATAATAACTTTATCCTCTTTCACCATCGTCTGATACTATAAAGTTCAGCCTTTTGTGGAGGGATCAATCCTCCTCAATTGCAGACTTCCTCCTCCCTTATGTTCTCATTGCAGTGTCAGACTTACTTCTGTACCTCTGCATATCTGATAAAGTTACAGCAGTAGAGCAGGATCAGCACTGAGAACATTTCCAATTTAAGCTTTGTTGTTCAACCTCCCCCAACTAACTTTATTTCTCTCAGGGTCCCAAAACTGTGGAACTTCTGACCTCCCCCCTTCCTATTCAATCACCCGATTATCTTTAAGTTTTTCTAACCCAAGCCAGGCATAATTACTTCGTCATCAACCTCAACTTCTCTTCATTTCTACCTTTCTGGTCACTGTGGCTCTGAATTAAGTGTGCCATTGTGGAAAGGGGTTTGTGTTGTTTTCTAGGTACGGGTGACACAAGGTCAGGAGCCTCCTCATCTGCTGAGCCTGTTCAAGGATAAGCCAGTCATCGTTCACCTTGGAGGGACCTCCAGACATGGTGGTCAGAGTGCTGCGGCACCAGTTCGACTTTTCCATATTCGGAAAAGCTTGACAGGAGCGACTAGAGCTGTTGAGGTAAGTCAAAACGTATGGCTTCCATAGTCTGCCTAAATTCTGACTCAACATTTACCCCAGCAAAGGAAAATGCTTGATTAATGTTTGCCCTGGTTGAAGAAAATGTGAAAGGTTAACCATATCTCTTAATAGATCTCTTTTATTTAAAAAACATTTTCCGCCAGCTAGAAGTAAAATAATGTGGAAACGGAATGAAGGAAACTGAGGAAGCAGACTCTGTTTTTAATTGAAATAAAATCTCTCATCAGGAGGTTTATCTAATTTGTTGCTGTTGAGTTGTTCAAGAGGACTAGAAGACAAGAGCAGAGATGTACCGCTGAGGTGGTATAAGCTGTGTTGGACGAACACCTGAAGAAGGAATGAGCCTCTGAAAGCTTGTGTTTTCAAATGAAACTGTTGGACTATAACCTGGTGTTGTGTGATCTTTGACCTTGTCCACCCCAGTCCAACAGTGGCACCTCCAAGTCATAGAATATTTTGAGCAGCTTTGGGCCTCATATCTAAGGAAGGATGTGCTGGCATTGGAGGGGTTCCAGAGGAGGTTTGCAAGAAATGATCCCGGGGATGAAAGGCTTGTCACATGAGGAGCAGTTGAGGACTCTGGGCCTGCACTCAGAGTTTAGAAGGATGAGGAGGGTTAATTGAAACTACACCTTGAGTAGAGTGGCTGTGGAGAAGAGGCTTCTACTAGTAGGAAAGACTAGGACCTGATGGCACAGCCTCAGAGTGAAGGGATGAGCCTTTAGGATTGAGATGAGGAATTCCTTCAGCCAGAGGGTCGTTAATCTGTGGAACTCATTACCACAGAGAGCTGTGGAAGCTAAGTCATTGAGTTTATTTAAGGCAGAGATTGACAGGGTCTGGATTGGTAAGGGAATCAAGGATCACAGGGAGAAGGCAAGAGAATTGAGTTGAGAAACATAACAGCCATGATCGAATGGCAGAGCAGAGTGGGCGGAGTGGTCTAATTCGCTCCAAAGTCTGTATTAATTCCACTCTTGTTTATTAGTGCAGGGTCCATGTAGTTAGACATTCAAATCGGACCAGACTCAATAATAGAAAGTCAGGCAGTCTAGCTCACGCTTACCATTTTAACAAGAAAGATGAACTGTTAAAGCACAGAATAATAGATTGAAAGAAGGCATATGGCATGCTTTCCTCCATTGTTTGGGGCATTGAGTATAAAAGTTGGCAAGTCATGTTACAACTGTATAAAACTTTAGGATGGCCACATTTGGAGGATTGTGTGCAGTTCTGGTCACCACACTGAAGGAAGGATGTGGAGGCTTTGGAGAAGATTGCAAAAGAGGTTTACCAAGATGTTGCCTGGATTGGAGTGTGTTAGGAGGAGAGGTTGAATAAACTTAGATTTTTTTCGCTAGAGTGTCAGAGGCTGAGGAGCAAGCTGATAAAAGTATATAAAATTATGAGAGGCATGGATAAGTGATCGTGGGAGTCTTTTTGCCAGGGTGGAAATGTCAAATACTAGGAGGCGCAGGTTTAAGGTGAGGGAACAAGTTTAAAGGAGATGTGCAAGGAGTGTTTTTTACACAGGGGGTGGTAGGTGCATGGAATGTGCTGCCAGGGAAGGTGGTAGAAGCAGATACAATAGCAACATTTAAGGGGCTTTCGGACAGACACATGAACAGGCAGGGAATAGAGGGATAAGGACCATGTTCAGGCTGATGGATTAATTTAGAATGGCATCATGTTTGGCTCAGATGTGGTGGGCCGAAGGACCTGTTCCTGTGCTGTACTGTCCTATGTTCTATGATGGGCACACAGAGTCTGATGATATTCCCATCCATCACACCTTTCAGTGTACCATGCCTGTGCTGCCTCTTTGAAAGAATTACATAGTTTTCCATTTAGTCCCGCTTGCCCAGCCTTTCCCTGAAATCCTAGCCTCTCTGCTCCACTGTAAAGGAGGCCAACAGCTGTGCTTGCTGCCTGGTGGGTCTGTACGCTGATGGCCACATGCTGTTCCCAACAACAGAGATGGGTCGGGACCAAGGCAGCTCAGTGAGACTGTGAAACATTAGGCAGGTTCCGAATTTGATGTGAAAGCCAGTCTGGCCTTCATTACAGTACAGCAGCCATGTCTCACTTTGAAATCCTGAAGCGAGGCTGCTAATGGGGCAGGGCCGTATTTGGATGACCCTCTTGTTGCCCCTGGGATCACAGTGAGGGCAAAATGGACTGGAGTAACTCCTCCCACCTTGCTGTTTGTCTTGCAGAGCAATGTCAGGTCACAGTTTCCATCCCTTTCAATCCCAAGTGATCTAGTCTCTCTTTTTAAGAACTCCAATGCATCTGAATTAATTTTGGCTGAACAGTTACAACGTCTCCATTTCTAAGGCATCAGAGTGGCTGGTGGTAGCTCACAGTACCTTTGTGTGGTTTACAGGTGATTGCTGACGCGGGGTCCCTGAACAGCAATGACACATTTGTGCTGAAAACACCACAACAGAGCTACATTTGGAAAGGCGTGGGTGCAAGTCAGGCTGAAGTAAAGACCGCAAATTATGTGGTCAGTGTACTCGGAGGAAGTGCAACAGAGATTAAAGAGGGAAGCGAACCAGGTAGAGTTTTTACTTCTTCTTTTAAATCCAATAAAGGGGTCAGGAGAAACCTCTTTATCTGGAGAGTGGTCAGACTGTGAAAATAACAACTAAGTTAAATAGCTGAGGGGGGAATAGTCGAGATGTCTTTATGGAGAAACTCAGTAAACACATGAAAGAGAAAGGAATAGAAAGATATGTTAATCGTGAGGAAGTCGGTGCTTCTGTGGAGCAGAAGTATCAGTGTAAATCTTGTGGGCTGACTGGTCTGATCTGCAGAAACGTAGAGCTGTACAATCCAGAAAGAGGCCATTTGACCCATGTTTTCTGATGAAGGGTCTAGGCCCGAAACGTCAAGTTTTCCTGCTCCTATGATGCTGCTTGACCTGCTGTGTTCATCCAGCCCCACGCTTGTTATCTTGGCTGTGTTGGTGTTTTTTGTTAGAAAACTAGCCAATTAATCCTCCTCCCCTGCTCATTTCCCCTTACACCCTGTTATTTTTTGGTCTTCTGTATTTGTAATGCAGAATCGTTAATATCATATAAAAAAGAAGAGTAACAGGCTACAGGAACTGGCCTGGTCACATAGGATTAGTATTACAGAAGCTGTAGAGGACAAACACCAGCAAGGGCTGGATGGGCCAAATGGCCTGTTTCTGTGCTATAATTGTATGCAACCTGGTGACCATGCCAGCATTTGACTCTGAACTGTAATCGGTCACCTCTGAACCATCATGCTATAGCGTAGCACACTCATAATCTCTTATAAATAATTTCATGGCATCAGATGCAGGAGCATCTCTGCAATGGGTCTTCCAAACTTCCCATCGTATTATTGACAGGGATTCCCAAGGAAACAGTGTGACTATCTGCTGAAAGCTCTATCGTTAGATAATGCTGGGAGATTGATGGGAAATTGCTGTCGAAATTCTACTTCATTGCTGCAATTCAGTCTCTGCTTCCTCCCAAATACAGACAGCTTTTGGAAGGAATTAGGTGGAAAGAAGCAATACCAGAGTTCCAAAGGCCTCAAAGAAGAAGTGGCTCAACATCCAATTCGTTTATTCGGTTGCTCAAACAAAACAGGAACATTTATTGTAAGTTGATACACTTTGAATCCTGGAGCATTTGAATTGTTACCTGTAAAGATTGATTTCATTTCTCAAGCATAACCGCTCTGATTGCTGACCAAAGTTCATATTTATATTATCCCCATATAGATCGAAGAAGTTCCAGGGGACTTCACGCAGGCTGATTTAGCAGTCGATGATGTGATGCTGTTAGATGCCTGGGATCAGGTAGGTTGTGGTCCATTTAACTTGCTGTGCATTAACATGGAGGCTTCCTATCGGTATTGATGCAACACAACATGGTCGTTGAACTGCATAGAGGCTGGTATTCTGTCAGCAGGTCACCTTCTATTTACACACGCATTGTACTTGACCCTAGTTCCTGCTTCCTCAGAGCCAGCTCTCAGAGTGAACTGAACCCCTGACACTCCTGTTTATATCTATCAGCCAGGGCTCCCTGATTCGGGCTGTTAATGTGGTCCAGTCAGAGAACTCATATTCTATGAGGTCCACCTGGCTAACCTCATTACAATTACTACAGTCATGTCAATCAGTATAGGCATTGAACTTGCTATCATCATTATGTTCCACAAAACAGTCATCCAACCCACTGAACTAACTGACTTAGTGTAGGGGTCACATTCTCAACTTTGTCCTTCATCTGAGGTGTGCTAACCATCACATTGCACTCAATATCAGACATCTCTCTCTGATGAAAGAGCAGCCTGTGGTCCTCTGGGAATGTGACCACTTTCAATTTCGGCACCAAAGAAGGTCTCAGCTTTGCTTCCTGATCTTTGCTTGAGGCCAGCCTGGGTTCCTCAGTAAAGTGTTTCCCAGCCTTCTTCCTTCTGATTGCTAGCGAGCAGCGATAGTTCAGAAATACACGCATGAGCCAATTGGCATTAGAACCAGAATCACACTCGGTTTTTCTCCTGACTTCACTTCAAGCAACTCTGGGTCCCCACAGCTCATTTCTGAACAAAGCAACAGGCCACAACTCCTCAATCCCTTCCATACTCACCCATCCTGGGGGTCGAATAAAGTCAGCTAGGCTGGCACGGGGAGCAGGTTCAGGGCTCTGCAGCTACTCTGAATTACTACTAGGCCAGAGGATATTTTCAAAGTGGTTCTCAGCCCTCTACCTCAGGCGGGTGTGATGCTTCCCGCCCGAGTTGGGACAAGAACGGTGGCTATTGGGGTGGCATGGTGGCTCAGTGGTTAGCACTACTGCCTCACAGCACCAGGGACCCAGGTTTGATTCCACCCTTGGGCGACTGTCTGTGTGGAGTTTGCACATTCTCCCTGTGTCTGCATGGGTTTCCTCTGGGTGCTCCAGTTTCCTCCCACAGCCCAAAGATGTGCAGGCTAGGTGGATTGGCCATGCTAGATTGCCCATAATGTTCAGGGATGTGTAGCTTAAGTGGGTTATAGGGGGATGGGTCTGGGTGTGATACTCCAAGGGTCAGTGTGGACTTGTTGGGCTGAAGGGCCTGTTTGCACACTATAGGGATTCTATGTCAAAGAACAAATAGAGGCCTCAATGGCTACAGGGAAGGTGGCGATTTGGGGTCATGGATAGATGCAGGGAATGTGTTTAAATTAGCTTGGCATTTCAACGAGCTGGTGTTGCATAGAGGATAATGTCAAGGGATTAATGCGTTCCTTTTCCTTTACTTTTTATAGATCTTTCTTTGGATTGGCAGTTCAGCAAATGAGGTGGAGAAGTCGGAGTCATTGAAATGCGGTGAGTAACTGCGACAGTCATGAGTTGGTAGGAGGATCCATTAAGTATATTGCACAAGGATTTTCTACAGAAAATATCCAATTGTAAAGTGATTATGAAAGGGCTGTTGTGGTGTAGTGGTAATGTCCTTACCTTTGAGCTAGGAGGTTTGATTTCAAGTCCCACCTGCTCCAGAAGTGTGTTATTACCTGACTGAGCAGGTTGAGTAAAATGCTTGTTAAATTACTGCAATTTTGCTAAAAACTGAGTACTTCCCTCATTGTAAAATTTTTCCTTTCCTTCTAAGGGTTCCAATCCCAGTCATTGTTTTTGTCAGCAGGAAAGATTGTGAACTGTTTCCAGGCTTCATCCGTACATACGTTTGTTGTTAGCTAATATTAGATCTACCAATGTGTTTTCTTGACTTTCTATCCATTTTTGGGATAAAAGTATATTTTTAACATCAGTTAGATTTCCTTCTATCTGACATCAGAAATCCACTTGTACGCTTTAAATTTTAGCTTCCTAATGGCCAGCTCATTGTCTGTACAACATATAATTATGGGGTATGGGACAAGTTATTGACCAGACACTGCAGGTATTCACCCATTGTGAACATCAGCACTAATCCTGCATTGAATGAGGGCCTGCTGCCAAAGCCAGCACTTACTGCCCATTCTTAATTTGCTCTCAAGAAAGTGGTAGCGAGCAGCCTTCTTGACTCATGGCAGCATGAGTGGTGTAGGGAGGGAGTTGCAGGATTTTGACCCATTGACAATGAAGAAACAGTAACATAGCTCCTACTCAAGGCGGGGCGTGTTTTGGAAGGCAACTTACGGGTGGTGGTGCTCCCATGCATCTGCTACCCTTGTCCTTTTAGGTAATACAGGTGACAAATCACTGGGGCCCATGTTCTGGAGGATATCCAGGCTGTTGACAACACACAAGGGCACAGGGTGACTTGGTCCCAAAACACTCGGGCAAATTCGATCAAGGGAACACTGTAAGTTGAATGGACGGAAGCTTTCTGGGAGCTGCTCCTCCAATCACTGGCTGTTTTTCTCCTGTATTTGCAACTGCTAGCTTCAGTTGTGAGGGGAGGGAGTAGGGAGGCTGCAAAGGGTGTAGCAGTGGGAGGGAGGCTGCAGGATGAGCTGCAATGAAAGAGACCCTGTACAGGGAGTGAACAATTTTAAACATATCAACATTGAACTGCTCAGTAAACTGGGAAACAATTAAACTGGACAACACTAAAGCAATTAAATCAGTTCAAATGAATCTGGAATTTCTTACTTAAGCTGCGCATGTTCAGGAGTTTGCGGGGAAAAGTAGCAGATGCTATTATAAATGGCATTCTGTCAATTAAACTTAAATCTGAAATGCAGTGAAAATGGTAGCAACTGCCATGTTAAAATCTTCCAGCTTCATGAATATGCAATGAACTGCACTGGTAGTGATCTCACCAGTCTGTGGAAGGTATATTTAGGGTTGAGGGCATCACTGGCTAGGCTATCCTTAATTGCCCAGAGGGCTGTTAAGAGTTAACCATATTGCTGTGGGTCTGGAGTTACTTGTAGACAGGGAGGGGGCAGTGGAGAAAATGGTCCAGAATCAGGACAAGCACAGACCAGGTAAGGATGGCAGATTCCTTCCCTAAATGGCATTAGTGAACCAGATGCTTTTTTTTTAACCCCCCGACATCATTAGATCATTTTCGTGGTCATCATTAGATTCTTATTTCCAGGTTTTATTGAATTCAAATTCCACCATCTGCTATAGTGGGATCCAAACTTGTGTCACCGGAACATTACCTGGGTCTCTGGATTAACAGTCCAGCGTTAATAGCACTAGGCTGCTACCTTCCCATGTCAATATTGTGGGGTATAAGATACTTTTGTTCTGTCTTTAAGTTTAATAGAGGTCTGTTAATCATCAAGGACACTGATTAATTGTTCATATTCTGCTTCCGTTGAGTCAAAACACCTGAAAGTCAACACAAGTACAGAAGATGTTGTTATGATGTGACTTAATTGTTCAATAAATGAGTTAATGAGAATGAAAAAGTAGCTCTCAAAAAAATCAAAAGGTAACCCTTGAGAAAATCTCCAGAAGAGCCCTTGAGGAAAAGGTTTATATTGATCCCAGCTCCCAATTCTGAAGGACGTGAGAGAGAGGGAAGGGAAGGGGCAGTGGGTATAAAAGGGCCCAGAAACAGGAGAAGCACAGAACCCAGGTGATTAAGGTGGTAGATGGGAGGACAGTCAAGCGTGTTGCTTTATCCTGGATGATATAAAGCTTCATGGAGTGTTATTGCAGCTCCACATATCCAGAAAAATGGAAGTATTAACAGCAACAATTAATTACAAGTGTTTCAGAGAACAATGATGGGTGTTGTTGCAGGACTTGGAACTTGAATTAGCAAGAAGTTCACTGTAATAATTTTTCTTCATGGTGGAGATTAATTAAAATCAAATCAATGGTTTGATGTGCTGGAAGGAAAAGATACATATTGATATAAACAAGCTATTCTTGGACACTGAATGAAAGATATTAGCATAAAATAAATAAAGGTTTATTTATTAGAAAGGTTTATTTTTGTCATAGATGCATTTATGGAAGAGTCTCCCATATAATGCTGTCAGCAACGTGTTGGCTAATGCCTTTCGAAAAGAAACCTATCTGTTCAGGAATGGTCATAAAGTCACATATGTGATGTCTGGGAATCCAAGAGTTATTCCTTTATAAATGGACACCACTCTTAACCCTGATCTGATCTGTCCTCATGATCTGCTTTGGATTCAGTGGTGGCCTTATTACTTTTAGCAGGAAATTCATACCTTAATGGGGTGATACTTACGTTAATTCTTGTAACATAAGAGTTTGATGTGAGTCATTAGTACTGAAAGATTCAAAAGATGTTTATTATAGCTCTTGAAATCTTATATAAATTTATATAAATGTATTACAATCACAGGCACTACTGTGTCTCCACGAGTACAAACTGTTAAATGATTTCTTCAGCATGTAATGCTGCAAGTGGTTCCAGTAAGATGGAGCTAGTCATGTAACATGTTCTATGATACAGCGATGATATCCTGATTATGTCTCTTAAAGGTATAATGCATACCATCTGTAAAACATAGCACAACAGTAAGAGTCTGTTTCTGTGTCAAATATGGGATGGCTCTTGGTGGAACACTTCCAAAACCAACCTTACACTTGAGCACAAAAATCAATTAACTATTGCTAATAAGAAAAAAAACATGAAAGTTAGTTTAAAAATTTGCAAATGAAGAAGCATTCTTTCCTGATAGCGATTTTACAGTATTTCTGACAGATAGTGAACCCCAGTCCAATTTGTTAATTAAAAATGTCTTAAACCATGAACAGAAAATCACTTAGAACTGAAAAAGCTTAATGAGAAAAATTGAATTTGTGTTCCAAACTGTACTGTTTTTTTCAAAATAATGTATCTGTATATTTCCTATCTTCCAGCAAAACAATACTTGGAATCTGACCCATCTGGAAGAGACCCAGGAACACCTATTACCATCATCAAGCAAGGAGAAGAACCTCCAACATTCACGGGCTGGTTCTTAGCTTGGGACACCAAAATGTGGGATATGAGTCCTCTGGAAAAGTATTTGGCTAGTCTGAAAGTGTAGTGCTGAAATGGGACTACATTGAGCTACTTTTTTTTTATTTGCATGCCCAAGCTGTAAAGCATTGAAGAGTTGGATTCATTTAGTGCCAGTAGAAATTCAGCAACAATTTTTTAAACCATTTAAGGACATGTGAGTGAATATATCTTTTCTATAGGATGCCTTATTATGTCATAAATTATATTGGGAATAGAGATCTATTCAATATTGCCTCTGCCACTGGGTCAGACAAATTATGAACCAGACATCTGTTGAAAAATCAGCTACTGACCCAAAAGCTTATTTGTGGTTTTTCCCTCCAAATCATTGCCATAATTTTGGCTTTGTCTTGGATTAGATGGAGTCTGGGTTAAAGTTAAGCCTGGCAGAAAACATGAGGTCAAATTCCACATTTAGATTTTAGATTTTATGGTCACACGTACTCAAGTACAGAAGTACAGGAGTACAGTGAGAAATGTATGATGTCACCATTTCATTTTAAACTGCAAATTAATATCAAACACAATAACGCTATGAACATTGATCATCTCTTCTTGATTGTGATAACAACGGAACTTGATCTGAATCAAGCTGCAGATGGGAGACACTATTAGAAGAAAATCTGTTTGATTGTGTCACATGCTTGGAAAATGTTTGTGCAGTGAATGTTTACAACTTAAGTAGGGAGCACAGACTTAATGCTTCCTCAGTGTTTAAAGGTCATTTGCAGCACTGAAAGTGACTTCAGTTTAAGAGAATACTTAATATTTGGGTTATGGCTGTTGACACGTTGACCTTTAAAGCTTTAGGAAGAATGGTGGGTGCTGGAACTTTAGAAAATATGCTACAAAGTGTAGTTTCATTTGCAACAACAAATGTCACTTTGTACTGTACCACAAATCTTAAGGAGCATTCTGAACCTTTTTGGCCTTAAATGTGTTTAAACTGAATTTCTGCCACTCAGAAGCTGTGCACGAGCCTGCTCGCCATTATTAAATTCTTTGAGCAACAAGTCTGGGCTGCTCTTCTCCACCATAGTCATGTTAGTGCCTCTGGCTTTTCAGTTCTGCTGCATTTCCAGTTTTTTTCTAAACAGACGGCAGGGGAATTTTAGGTGTGAAAGTAGCAAAGCTTCTGCTAAATTGCTTGGCTCAAAGAAAAGAATCTTGTATTAAGTGTATCCAGATTCATTGTTTATTCCTATGTTGGTATCTTAATAAAAACTTGGTATGTACAAAACTATTTCATCTTTTAAGACTTTTATAGACAACAGATACAAAAAAAACAAACATAATTAAAATAAAAGTGAAAAGGTAAACTTTACTGTAAGTAGTCAGTATAACAAAGATATGCCTTGCATAATTGCAGGCACACCCATTACTTCCCACACAAACGTGTGACCATGCACAATCACACAGCCTATGCCGCATAGTGTCTCTCACTTCACACGCAGTAATTTTGGTCCAGAGTCACATTTACCAATAGCGCGCACACACACACACACACACACGACAAAGCACATGTTTACGAACCCTCTGTTTTTCAAATTTTCCAATAGTGTAGAGTGAAACTTAAGTAGTTAGTTAAAGAAAGCTAACTATCAGGGAAATATTAATCTTTTCAGTGAAATGTTTAACACATTCATTGACACTTCAGAGATTCAAGGGAATATTCCAGACAATTAGTCACAGGATGCCTACCCAGGACATCCCTGCAGAAGTAACTCAGGGTAGTGTCCTTGACCCAACCATCCTCATTCTCATCAATGACCTTGCTTCCATCATAAGGTCGAAGTGGAGATGCTCACTGATCGTTACGCCTGGGCTGATAAGTGGCAAATAACATTCGTTCCAATCAAGTGACAGACAATGACCAACTTGAACAAGAGAGAATCTAACCACCTTCCCTTGACACTCATTAGCATTGCTATTTCTGAATCCCTCACTATCAACACCCTGGGCGTTACCATTGACTGAATTGTAAGTGAACCAACCAGACAAATACTGTGGCTACAAGAGCAGGTCAGAGCCCAGGAATTTTGCGGTAAGTATCTCACCTTCTGTCTTCCCAACACCCATCCACCATTCTACAGGGCATGGGTCAGAAGTGGGATGAAATGCTTTCCATTTGCCTGCATGAGTGAAGCTCAAACAACACTCAAGAAGCAGGATACCATCAGAACAAACCAGTCCACAAGACTGGCACCACGTCCATCAACTTCAACATTCACTGTTTTCACTATATGCTCCCAATGGCAGCGGTGTGTGCCATCCATCACCTGCTAGTCTTCCTCCAAGCTGTACACTGCCCTGATTGAGAAATATATTGCCATTCCTTCACTATCCCTGGGTCAAAATCTTGGAACTCTTGTTCTAACAGCAGTGTGGATGCCCCTGTGGTTCAAGAAGGCAGCTCACCACCACCTTCTCAAGGACAACTTGGGATGGGCAATAAATGCTGGCTTGGGCAGTGATGTTCAAATCTAATTTTTTTTAAAGAACAGGAGGCAGGAATGATTTACAAACACAAGGAACTCCTTTCCTGCACACTGATCATTTACCAAAATTAATTGATCTATAGAATTACAAGTTCATTATTTTCTGTTAAACCGCATAAAAATAATTGGGCAATACGTGTTGGTTAAAAGGGAAGATCAAACATTGAGCCATCAGGCGATTGTGAAACACGGCACAGTTCCATTTTTTTTGACGTGTGTAATCGTATCCCAAGAATAATCACAACCTTGAAGATGAGCTTCAATGCAGAGACTTATGGAATGATGCCATTTGGTCGGAAGAACATTTAAAAACAATACAAAATAGTGGTGTATGATTCTAAAGGGGTACAGGAACAGAAGGACCTGGGTGCAGGTGTGCACAGATCATTAAAAAGGGCTGGATAAGTGGAGAGAGCAGGAAGTAAAGCGTAATGTTCTCAACTTTATAATGGGGGGGAAAACAGAAATTGCTGGATAAGATCAGCAGGTCTGGCAGCATCTGTGGAGAGAAATCAAAGTTAATGTTTTGGGCGAGGAAGGTTAATAGGGGTAGGGTATTCAAGACCAAGAAGGCGATGTTGAACTTGCACAAGACACTTGTTAGACCTCAGCTGTATATGGTTGTGTTTGACACATTATAGGAACTATGCGAATGCATTAAAGAGTGCAGAGTGGTTTACAAGAATGGCTTCAGGGATGAGGAACTTCAGTTATGAAGATAGATTGAAGAAGTTGGGACTGTTCTCCTTGGAGAGATGAAGCCTGGGAGGAGATTTGTTAGACGTTTTCAAAATCATGAGTGGGCTGAATAGAGTAGATGAGGAGGAACCGTTCCCACTTGCAAAGAGAACAAGAACAAGAGGTGTTAGATTTAAAGCAAATTGCAGAAGAAGCTAGGGTGAAAAGATGAAACATCTTTTCACTTCAGTGTTTAGAGTATGGAATAAATTGCCTAGAAATGTGATGGAGGCAAGTTCAATTGAGGCAGTCAAGAGTGCATTAGATGATTATGTGGATAGATATATTGTGGAAGGGTATTGGAGGAAAGCAGGAGATTAACACCAGGTAATGATACTCATTAATGAACTGACACAGGCATGATGAGTCGATTAATCTCCTTCTGCACCAGAACACTTAGAGTCATAGAGTCACACAGCATGGAAGCAGATTGTTTGACCTGACCTGTCCAGGTAGACCAAGTCTCCCAAATTAAACTAGTCCCATCTACCTGTATTTGGCCCATATCCCTCTGAACCTTTCTTACGCATGTACTTGTAAGAGTCAAATGCCTGAACTATTTCTACTTTTAGTTGTTTGGTAGCACGGAAGTTGAATATTCCTGAAAATAGACACATTTTGAGGAACGATGTTCTGGTAATGGAGGAAATGCAACTAAGGTTTACCAGACTGATTCCTGGGCCAGCAAGACTGAAGTATGAAGAGACACTGGATTGGTTAGGTTTACATACACTGCAGTTTAGAAGAATGAGCGGGAGAATCTGATAGAAAACCTATAAAATTCTAACAGGACGAGATAGAGTAAGCACAGGAAGGATATTTATGATGACTGGAGAGTCCAGAAACAGGGGTCACAATTTAAGGATAGGGGGTAGGCTATTTAGATCTGAGATGATAAATTTCCACACCTAGTGAGGCTGTGGAATTCTATGCCACAGAAAGTGGTTGAGGCCAAAACATTGAATATTTTCAAGAAGGAGTTTGATATAAGTTATAATAGGCAAAGGGTTTGACCATTCCAATTGCCCTTGAGAAGGTGGTGGTGACCTGCCTTCTTGAACTGCTGCAGTCCATTTGGTGTAGATGCCCCTACAATGCTGTTAGGAAGGGATGTGCAGGGTTTAGACCCAGCTCCACTGAAGGATATATTTTCAAATCAGGATGTTCAGTGAGTTGGAAGGGAGCGTGTAGGCAGTGGTGTTCCCATGTATTTGCAGCCATAAGACATAGAAGCAGAAATTAGGCCATTCAGCCCATTGAGTCTGCTCTGCCACAAGCCCTTGTCCTTCTAGATGTTGCTCCCGATCCTTCCAATGGTGGAACAATTTTTACCCATTTATTTTGTTTGGCTGCTTCATGGTTTTGAATACCTCTACCAAATCTGCTCCTAATCTTCTCTTCTCCTAAGAAAACAATTACATGAAATTCATCTTTCCTAAAACCACTTTTGTGAATCTTTTCTGTATTTTCTCTAAAACTGTACAACACCTAAAACTGTGTGCAGTATTCAAGTTGAGACTGATTCAGTTGCTCCAGATTACAGGTTTATTAATCATACATTCAATCTCACTAATTTACGTTGTGAGAACTGAACTGGACTAGCCATATAAATCTATTGATCTGCTCTTGTTAGCCAGAGGCTAGAAATGTTGTAGCAAGTGACTCACCTCCTGACTCCCCAAAGCCTGTCCACCATATACAAGGCACAAGTCAGGACTGTGATGGAATACTCCCCACTTGCCTGGATGGATACAGCTCCAACAACACTCAAGAAGCTGAACAATATCCAGGACATTGCAGGTAGTTGATTGGCACCATATCCACAAACATCCACTCCTTCCAAATTCTGACCATACATGCACACATTCACGCTGGGTTTGAATCCCATCAGTCAAGGCATCGCTTTGTGGTGTACTTGCTGGGGTCGAGCAGTATAAAGTTCTGGCTTTACTCTCCAGTCACGGGTGAGTTGTGGGTTCAAATCCTACCACACCTGAAGCCCCAGGCAATGTGCCCCAAGAGGTCATCTCCAAGGCTACACACCCTGAGATTATAAGTGACTATCTTTGATTAGAAGAACAAGATTTTCAATGAAAATACTTTTAACCTGAGAGTGAAGAAATATTCACTGGGTCAAGTTTGCTAAATATTAAATGAGTGCACCATTTTACAGCCGTTTAGCATTTGCTGTTCTCCTCTACCATTCTAGGCACTGAAAACTACTCCTTTTGGCTGATTGCTGCATTAATAAGTGTGTCTCAGCCACATTTCAGGCAGGAAACAAACCCATCAATGATTCTCTGCTCCTGGCTCCACATGGAGTGAGACAGGGACAAGCAGCAGGATCTGACCCTGCAGTCTCCAACTTCCTGCTGCCAGCAGAAAGCAGCCACTGCAGCTTTAGTCAGCACCTTTCTGCCTATCGCCGGACCACAAGGTCCTCCAACCTGGGCCAAACCTCACAATTATGGGGAGGCGATGGCCTAGTGGTATTCTCGCTGGACTGTTAATCCAGACACCCAGATAATGTTCTGGGGACCTGGGTTCAAATCCAGCCATGGTGGATGGTGGGATTCGAATATCTGTAATTAAGGATCTAATGATAGCCATAAATCCAGTACCAATTGTCGAGGGGAAACCTGTCTGGTTCACGAATGTCCTTTAGGGAAGGAAACTGCCATCCTCACCTGGCCTGGCCTACATGTGACTCCAGGCCCACAGCAATGTGGTTGACTCTTAACTGCCCTCTAGCCAGTGATGCCGTCATCCCGTGAATGAATAAAGGGTAAAGGATATACAGAGCACAGGCTCAAGAAAACGCAAGATGACATCCCATTTACTAAACCACTGAGCAGCATCGACACAATCCCCGAGTGAGTGAAACTTTCTCTGAGCTTCATCCAGGAAATCTGGACTGATACAATTTGTAGAAGCTTGCTCCTCACAAACAGTCCTTCTCATGAGAAAGGGGTAAAAATCCTTAAACATTTGGCCGCGGCTGCAGCAGATTCTTCCTTTCCTCAGAATCTTTTTAACCAAATTCTGAAAGTCCAGTCTCCAGAATGAGAAGCAGCAAAAGTTGCTGAAACAGGGAATAAGAAAGTGTTTGGCTCGGCAGACAGATGAGCATTTCTTACAGTCTGTAACAGAAATGACTGGGTTTATTGAAGCAGATTCACAGATTTATTCACTGTCTGACAAAGTAACTGAAAGGCACACAGGCTGCTTCCTTACTGTATGACTCTAAGGCACTGAGTAGCAGCAATGCATACTGTCTACAAGACGTACTGCAGAAATGCACCAGGGCTCCTCAGACAGCACCTTCCAGTTCCATGTCCACTTCTGTCTAAAACGACATTGGCAGCAGGTACAAGGAAGCACCACCTCTTGCAATTTGCCCTCCAGTCACATATCTTGACATGGAAATATATCACCATTCCTTCGCTGTTGCTGGGTCAAAATCCTAAATGGCATTGTGGGTGTACTGCACTTCATAGGCTGCAATGGTTCAGAAGGCAGCTCACCCTCACCTTCTCAAGGGTGATGACAGATTGGTAATAAATACCGGCACAGCCAGTGACACCCACATTGCACTAATGAATTTTTAAAAAATCATAAAATACAATTGTCAGGGATCAGGTGTATAGAATTGTAACTGAAACTAGACCCATAAACAGTATGATTTTAAAGGATTGTCCCCCGACATTTAGGCATTCTAAATCTAGCCTATCTGCAAGGAGAATATTTAATACAAAGAGTTTTATGATAATCCTAGCATGCCATTTGTTTCCCCACTCAACTATTAATCAATTTCAATATCACATTAACTCAACAATAACAAAATGAAATGAAATCTCAGTGCTCAAAAAGTCAAATATTTAAACAAACATTGCAATTAATGTCAGCTAGTCCTATTTAATCATTTGTGAAAATTGTTTTACAATATCTGAATTAGAGTGAAAGAACCTGAAGGCCCCAGAGCTAAATGGAGCTTATACAGACCGAAAGCTGGTAATAATGGAGAGCTTCTAACTGAGAAACTTTGGTCAGTGAGCTTTATACTCAGAGAACAATCAACAAAATTACTAAAGGCTGAATTTTCCCACTTTTTGACTGTTTTTTTCCCAGGGACATTCATAGTGGGTACTGTGCTATGGACCATGTCGATTTCTGTCATGCAATCTTCCACGCCTCAGCTCATTAATTATACAACAGGCATCTCCAGGGTCTGGCTAATGCAATAGTGTGGCACAAATGGTGGAAGTGCTTGGTCTTGTTGCAACTTTGCTAAGTTCATGCTGCTGGTGCCAGATTTAATCCATAATCTCCACAGAACCTCAGACACTGTAGGCCAGAAACTACCCCTTTCACTCAAGTAAAAGCGAAGTACTGCAGATGCTGGAAATCTGTACTAAAAACAGGAAGTGCTGGAGGAACTCAGCAGGTCTGGCGGCGTCTGTGGAGAGAGAAACAGAGTTACTGTATTGAATCTCATATGACTCCTGTTTAGTCCTCCGCTTCTGAGGAAGTGTGATTTTGGACTTGGGAGACAAGAGACTCGTGAGTTTCTCCAGCACTTTTTATTTTCATTATCACCCCTTACATTCTGGCCCTGCACCGTAGGGACCCAGTGAACGGAATGGGAAGACGGCACCCTGTTTCACTGACAGGGACCTGCAGATGCTGGTGGACAATGTGCAGAGGAGAAGAGCATCAACAAATCAACCCACTCCATCCACTCAGCCCAAAAATTCCTCAACTTCATCAAAGACATAAAGATAGAGGACGAAGAGACCATGATGTTGTTTGATGTCACTGCCCTATTCACGTCAATAGACATACCACTAGCAAGGGATACAATGACAACACTACTTGAACAAGAACACGACCCCAGTGAAACCACCTCCAAGGACAATGTGCTTAAACTACTGGACCTATGCCTGACAACCCACTTCACCTTCAACGGCCAAACATACGAGCAAATCAACAGGACACCCATGGGATCGCCTATCTCTGGACTCATAGCAGAAGCAGTGATGCAAAGACTGGAAAGGACTGCCCTTTCGCAAATCCAACCTAAACTATGGATACGCTACGTAGACGACACCTTTGTCATCATTAAACAGACCAAATTAGAAGAGACACACAAGCTTATAAACAACACCCTCACCGGAATAAAATTCACCAGAGAGGAGGAGAAGAACAAACAACTCCCATTCCTGGACGTCATGGTAGAGCGCAAGACAAATGGGGAACTGCAAACGAAAGTACACCGAAAAGCCACACACACAGGCCAGGTATTGAACTTCAATAGTAAACATCCCAGCACACACAAACGGAGCTGCGTGCGAACACTATTTAAAAGGGCAACAATACACTGCAGCGACATGAAACTACGCCAAGAGGAGGGGGAATACCTCTTCCAAGTGTTCAAGGATAATGGATATCGAAAGAACTGGGTCAGGAGATGCCTACAGGAACAGCATCAGAAAGATCCTACACGCCCCGACACACTCATCACACTACCCTACATCAGGAACACGTCAGAACTCACCACAAGACTTCTACAACAGCTGGGCATCAGAGTGGCACACAAACCCACATCAACCCTACGACAAGTGCTCACCCGAACTAAAGACCCACTCCCCACAATGGACAGGACCAATGTCATCTACAAGATCCCCTGCAGAGACTGCGAGAAACACTACATCGGACAAACAGGAAGGAAACTAACAACAAGAGTACATGAACACCAGGATAACAAGCATGGGGCTGGATGAACACAGCAGGTCAAGCAGCATCATAGGAGCAGGAAAACTTGACGTTTCGGGCCTAAACCCTTCATCAGAACCAACTGGCTACAAAAAGACATGACCAGTACTCACTCATCTCAAGCCACATGGACAAGGAGAACCATGACTTCGACTGGGACAACACCAAGATCCTGGGACAGGCTAGGAAGACGCAAGCACGAGAATTCCTGGAAGCATGGCACTCCACGGAGCAGGCTATTAATAAACACATTGAACTCAACCCCATATACATTCCACTACGGAGGAAACCCGGAAGTGAGGCAATCCATTGCAATGGATCCCAGAGTTTAAAAACCAGGCGGGAAAACACACCGACATTTCATCAGAGCCTGCACTGAGGATGTTACCCAGCACGGTAACGAAACGTCTGCGGAACAACAAAACAGCTCAGCGAGCCAACCAACCTCAACACCCAAAACCCGAGCTACAGATCTACTCCAAAACCTTAGAGGAGAAGGGCATTGCTGGTTCCTCCAGACCAACCAAAGGAAACTTTTCCACCAGATACAGACAGACTGGAACCAGGTCAATGTGGAAACCGAGGTTATAAGAAATTCCCAGTAATGCCAAAGGAAGGTGAATGACCTTCTACCGTTTACCTTCGGTTCTGAAGAAGGGTCATATTGGACTCAAAATGTTAAACTCAGTCTCTTCACAGATGCTGCCAGATCTGAAGGGTTTCTTCAGTATTCTGTGTTTATTTCAGATTTCCAGCATCTGCATCTAATTTGCTTTCATTCTAATGACCTTCTGAGCACCGCAAGGGTAAATGTTACCATTTTCTGTCTGCTTTTTCATACACAGGGCCTCACCGATGAGAAACATAGATGGGAGTGGATAGTCCGAGACTTTTTCCCAGGGCAGAAATGACTATTATGAAGGGGCATTATTTTAAGGTGATTGGAGGAAGGTATTGGGGAGATGTCCGAAGTGGGTTCTTCACACACAAGAGTGGTGGGCGTGTGGAATGTGCTGCCGGCAGTGGTAGTGGAGTCAGATAATTTAGAGACTATTAAGCAACTCTTAGATAGGGACACGGAGGATAGTAAAATGTAGGGTATGCAGGGTAGATTGATCTTAGTTGGACAATAGGTTGGCACAACATCGTGGGCCGAAGGCCCTGTACTGTGCTGTACTGTTCTATGTTCCATGCTCACTACTCACTGTGTCATCAAGCACACCTCTCACCAACTCTTACTATCGAATATGGCATGTCCACTCAACAATTCCCAGCCGCCTCAAGCTCCCAAATTACTTACCCTTCCTGCTCTCCACACTTCCTACTCACTCACCTGAGGTATCTTCCCATCTCTCTTGCCCCTGCACCACAGCTAATGCCTCTCCCCTCTATTTCCAACATACTCATGTGTGTGTGTGTGTGTGTGTGTGTGTGTGTGTGTGCGTGTGTGTGTGTGTGTGTGTGTGTGTGTGTGTCTGTGTGTGTGTTGGGGGGGGTGGGGGTGGATTGCAGGTGGGGTGGGTGGGTGGAAGGGGTGTGGGCTGGGTGGGTAGAGGGGTTGGCAATGATGGAGAATTCCACTGCCCGATTTGCTTGATTCTCCTTGTTACGGGGGAAGGATGTAAGCTGGTGCAATCTGCAAAAAAAGGCATCAATAATATCTCAGATGTGTTTGTGTGTGGAGGATTTGGAGATGTCACACAGGTCTACAGTTGCTCCTTCGAATAAGTTGCTGACAAAACAACTCAGGGTAGCTGTGACCTTGCTACCCTCCAGAATGGAATGGCAACCCATTCCTTTGGAGCAGCAGTCCTTCTCCAGCAGGTGGCACAGTTGTGCGATGATGGGCCAGGACATCCTCCATCTTTATCCACACTGGTTCTCCATCAGCTGGAGATAATGACAGCACGGCAGGGAGAATCAGGACCAGTTCGTTCACCTCTGCCTCCTCCTTGGAGGGTCATCAGCTACTGATCCTACCTCTGGAGGCTGAGCAGCATCTAACGAGGTTTTTTTTCCTCACCTGGATTAGTCATGACATCGTAATTGATGTCTTCCTCATAGTCAGTTGACTTCTAAAAATGTCTTCAGGAAACCTGACGATTATTGGTTCCATCTTGTATGAACAATCAGATAACCTGTGAGGGAGGTCAAAAGTGATTCAACATTTCAGCAATTTCCTGATCTCTTACATCAATTACAGTGGAGCAATATGCTGTGGCTTCACATGTTGCAGCATAGAGACCTCATTTTCACAAGAAAGCCAGCACGCTGCCTTGCTGAGGAACTCCGAGTTCTGTAACCTTTCACAGATGTATGTAACAGACTGAAGTGTTAATTCTACATTGGGTGAGTTAAATGCAGACATTTCTCTACTATGGTAACACGCCCTCGGAAAGAAAAGCCAACCCTTACCATCACAGACTATGTCATTGCTTACTTACAGCAAAGCGTGAGCATGTGGTAGCTCTGAAACATTGTGTTCCAATGTCAGGTATGAAAATTGAAGCAGAAATGGCAAAAACAGGTAGAATTTTTAAATGTGTGACTGTATTGTTTTGCATGTTTGACAAGGGTTTGGGGCGGAGGTGCAATTGATGCAAAATATGTAATAATCATGACTGGTTGGGGCTGCCCTAAGAATTACCTTCCAATAGAATTCAATTTGATGGCAGATGGTTGGCATTACACAGTCAGTGGATGCATATTTAATACAATTGTCCCTGGCAGGCCCTCCTGCGCAAATCATGACACTCTACGCTTAAAGAGAGAAACAACAATTTACTCCACTCATTCTGCGTGTGGTGGCAACCACTTTGTCTCCTATTGTGCTGCTGAGTTTGGTGTGAGGGTGACAAAGTTTCAGCTTCATGTCTTTCTGAGTGAGTTTAAGAGCTTGAGATCAATGATGAAGCCCATGCTTCGTAATCCTTTTCATTTTACTGTTCATTTGTCCCTGACAATCTTTCAGTCTCCTTCTATTTCTATTCAACCTCTTTATTTCATTCTTACTGTTCCTCATTTAACTCTGAGTCCATGGCTTTGAGAAATGCTGCGCCCTTATTGGCCATCTGCTCTCCTTCCATTCACAGAAGCACAGAATTGTATCAATGCAGAAGGAGGCTGTTCAACCTACCACTCTAGGTGATTATGAATAATGCAGTCTACTTACCATAGCTCACCATAGCTTCCTATTCTCTCTGAAATCTCACCAGTCAATCTCAACTTTCCCTCTTTTATCATAAGAATTCCCACAGCAGCCCAGTCCAATCCCAGCAATCCCAGACCTGACTTTCCACTTTCCCCAGGACTACAAAGGTTGGCCCCCCCCGCCCCCGATGAGCTGTCTGAATGTTGATAACAAAAGCCCCCAGGACTGCCTGTGGCCTACTCTTCCCTACCACATCCTCCCCCCACTCCACCAACAAAACTGACTTGGGAGGATAGCCCCTACTGAGCATGGCCCAGCACCAGACAGTTGTCTCCACAGCTTCCCCAATTTATGAACCTGGGATTCCCAGATCTGGTTGAACTAAACCTGCAGGACTAACCATGATTTAATTCTTAGACTGCAAAAATACAGATTCCCAAACACTGGTCAGATAAAGCACCTGACTCAACATGACCAACTCTCTGGACTGAGTTCTTTGACTACTTGAGTCACTCCGACTGGCCATAGTCCCCTCCACCTCCACTTTCCATCATGGCTATGCCTTCGGGACTCTATATTGAGTTCAAAAATTTCAGAGCAGGAACAAGATAACAAGGTGTGGAGCTGGATGAACACAGCACACCAGGCAGCATCAGAGGAGCAGGAAAGCTGACATTTCAGAAAATTTCTGAAGAAGGGTCCAGACCTGAAATGTCAACTTTCCTGCTCCTCTAATACTGCCTGGTCTGCTGTGTTCATCCAGCTCCATACCTTGTTATCTCAGACTCCAGCATTGGCAGTTCCTACTATCTCTTCAGAGCAGGAAAACTGTCCTCCATTTTGCCTTATCCTTCTTGTTTGTGGCTTGTTAGCTTTGCAGTTAGCAGAGCTAACCTATTTTCTCCTTTTCACACCTATTTTACATCACAACCCCTCCCTTATTAGCACTTCCTTTGTCTTTTACTCTGGGCACCCTCACCATCTTTTCTGCATGTTCCCTCTTTGTCAATATCAATCTAGTAAACCCTCTGTGAACTGCCTCCAATGTATTTACATCCTTCCCTCAAATAAGGACACCAAACCTGCACACAATATTTGAGGTGTAGTCTCAACAACACCCTGTATAACTGAACCTCCTTAGTGCTCTATTCAATTCCTTAATAGAGGAATGCATACCATTAGCCCTCTTAATCACACGTTGCAATCATGTATATTGTCTCTGGTTAGGGGGAGTTGGTAGGGTTCTTTCCCAAAACCTCTCACCATCATGAAAACCTCTAGTAGATCTACTCTGTCCCAGGGATGAATATTGGCTGGAATATAAGGGAAGGCAAGCAGCTAAATTATAGGGAGGTGGTTTCAGGAGGTGAACGTGGAGGAGTGCGGGTATGTCCAGAGAAGAGGTGATGGTGACTTTCCTTGTGGACTCCACTCCTCCTAGCTCCACAATGATACACTCATGCAGGAAATGGAGCAAATACTTGGCCCATTGTGCCTCTTCTGACTTATTTCTTTCTCTACTGGCTGTCCTGAGCAATGTGTTAGAATCTGTATTCGCAGCATCCTTTTTTTACTTTTTACAATTAGCCTGTCTTTGTCCTCCAAACCTTTCTCCTCAGGTGGAACACAACCTAGGACTTTGTGCTTCACTTACGGGAAACCACCGTAACTGTCCCTGCCTGAGTCATGCTCAGTTGACTCATGTAGTGTACAACATCTTCATTGTTTACATGATGAGCTCCAATGAACAGTCACAATTCTATTTAACCGAAGATGAGGAAATGCCTTCAGGTTTTTGTTCAGACTCCACCAATAGCATGTTTCTGAGTCAGACATGAGTTTGGAGAGGGTGAGTATTGGCTGATCGCATTGTATAATGTAAATGTATCTCCTGCAGACATTTGACCCTCTGGCTTTGTTGATTCTTGTCTTCATCTCTCTGATGAAACAGCATTCACAGGTAACATTGTGTAAGATCATAAACCTTTCCTTAATCTTTTTCATCCTTCACAAGGCCTCCAGAACATTGAAAACATTCTCACCTAACTCTAAGGTCCTGGTATACTCTCAAATTATCCTTTCATTTAGCCCTTGAGTCCTGTATGGCCATTTCATCTACAAAATCCAGGGTCTAGGAATACATTAGGTCCAGTTTTCAAGTGCTAATTGAGTGGAGGAAATGCTTCCTGCTTTTCCTGAGGGTTAGAGGGGAGGCAACGTGGCAATTGTCCATGTTCTTTCACCTTTACGATGCTGACTCACACTGGTGTACAGTTCCACAAAGGTCAGATAGTCTTCAGTACCTCACCTAATTTGCCATTTGTCATCAATGTTCCTCAACAGGGAACAAATTATTGAGCCAGATGAAGTATGACCATCTACACTTTGTCCTGTATTCAGGTATGAACCGTTGATGCACACTTCTCTTAGTCGCTGAATAAACAATGAGGTCAAACTAGTGAGAAATATAAGAATGGACGATTAGAGCTTCGTTAAACATATAAAAAGGGGTCGAAGTGAACATATGCCCTTTAAAAAATCAACCTGGGGAGACAGTTATGGGGAACAAGGAAGTGGCAGAGGAGTTAGACCGATATTTTGCATCAGTCTTTACAGTGGAAGATACTACAAACATCCCATTAATACTAAAGAATACATAAGAAGAATTAAGTACCTTCGCCATCACTAGAGAAGTAGGATTAAATAAATTAATGGGCTCAAGGCAGATAGGTTCCCTGGTCCAACGAAGGGCCCCGACCCAAAACATCAGCTCTCCTACTCCTCTGATGCTGCATGATCTGCTGTGTTCCTCCAGCTCCGCATTGTATTGACTCAGGTTCCCTGGTCTTGATGGCTTGCATCCAAAAAGAGGTAGCTATCGGGATAGTGGACGCATCGGTTGTCATTTTCCAAGACTGCTCGGATTTTGGACAAGTACCAGGGGATTGGAAAACTGCCAATGTGACACCTCTAGTCAAAAAGGGAGACAAAAAATGCAGATAACTGTAGGCCGATTGGAACCAATTACTGGAATTAAAGTCACAGAATCAATTATTAATGAAGTAATTGTGGAACATTTGGAAAATCATAATCTAATCAAATAGAGGCAGCACGGCTTCATGATATGGAAATTGTGTCTGACTAATTTATTAGAGTTTTTTGAAGGAGTCCCAACCAGAGGGGATAGAGAAGAGCTAGGACATGTATTGTTTTTGGATTTCCAATATGTGTTCGAAAAGGTACCTCACAAAAAGTTAAGGCATAAGGCAAGAGCGCTGATGCTAGAGGTAGTATAGTGGTTTGGATAGACAATTGGCTAATGGGTAGGGAACAGTGAGTGGTGATAAAGGGTTCTTTTTCAGGTTTACAACCTGTAACAAAAACAGAAGTTGCTGGAAAAACTCAGCAGGTCTTGCAGCATCTATGAAGAGAAATCAGTTAACGTTTTGGATCTGGTGACCCTTCCTCAGAACCAGCGGAGTTCTACAGGGATCAGTGTTTACTTCTACAACTCCAGCCCATTCCTTCATAACTTAAGATACATTTACCAAATTCATAAAAGCAGCCATTACATTTTCAAGTCTTTCTTCATATTTGCATTTCACCTATCAATGTCCTTGTGAACCTACACCATATCTTAATATCCCATTATTTAATCAATGATACCCACAGTCATAGAGTCACAGAGCTGTACAGCATGGAAACAGACCCTTCAGCCCAAATCGTCCACGCTGACCAGATATCCTAAATTAGTCTAGTCCCATTTGCCAGCGTTTAGCCCTTATCTATTTAAACTCTTCCTATTCATGTACCGATCCAGATGCTTTTTCATGTTGTAATTGTACCAGCCTCCTCCACCATAAGCTGGGCAGATTTCCAGTGGCCAGGACCTGCATTTGTGCAAGAAGTGCTTTTAGATACAGCTCCTAGAAACCTGGGTTTTGGAGTTGGAGCAGCGTCAGGGCACACTATCGAGCATTTGCAAGGCTGACAGTATCGTGGATAGCACATATAGAGAGGTGGTCACACCACAGTTTCAGACTCCACAGGCTGGAAGGGAATAGCTGACCATCAGGTAGTACAGGAATCTCATGTGGCTATTCCCCTGCAAAACAGATATACCATCTTAGATACTGTTGAGGGGAATGGCCTCTCAGGGGATAACAGCAGCAGCCAAATTCATGGCACCATGTTTGGCTTTGCTGCAGAGGCAGGGAGAGATAGGCATAGAAATGCTATAGTCGTAGGGGATTCAATTGTAAGGGGAATAGATAAGTGTTTCTGTGGCTGCAAATGAGAGTCCAGGAAGGTGTGTTGCCTCCCTGGTGCTAGGGTCCTGGATGTCTCGGAGTGGTTGCGGGACATTCTGAAGGGGGAGGGCAAACAGGCAGTGGCTGTGGTACACATTGGTACTAACGACATAGGTTAAAAAAAGGGATGAGGTCCTAAATGCAGAGTACAGAGACCTAGGAAGAAAGTTGAAATGTAGGACTTCAAAGATAGTTATCTCAGGATTACAACCAGTGCCATGAGCTAGTCAGAGTAGTTAACAGCAGAGTAGGGATGAACACGTGACTGAAAAGATGGCATGGGGGAAGGGTTTCAGATTCGTGGGGCATTGGGATCGGTTCTGGGGGAGGTGGGACCTGTACAAACTGGATGGGTTACTCCTGGGCAGGACTGGGACTGATGTCCTTGGCGGGGGAGGGGGAGGACTACTCGGTGGAATGGTTGGGGAGTGTTTAAACTAATGTGGCAGGAGGGTGGGAGTAGGGTATTAGGTGCTGAAATTGAGGGAGAGGAAGAAACCAAGGAAAACTAAGAACAAGAACTGACAGGGAAATGCTGAAAAGAGCAGGGGAGGTGGTCTGAAATGCGAGAAGTATAATTGGCAAAGTAGATGAACTTGGAGCTTTGGTTAGTACTTGGAACTACGACATTACTGCGGTCACAGAGACTTGGCTGAAAGAGGTACAGGACTTACAGCTAAATCTCTCAGGATTTAGATTTTTCAATTGTGATAGAAAGGGAGGTAAAATGGGTGGGGGAGTTGCATTACTGGTGAGGGCGTATCTCACAGCTGTACTGAGGGAATACTCATGCTGTGAGGCAATGTGGGTAGAACTCAGGAGTAGGAGAGGTGAAATCACAATGCTAGGATTAAACCGCAGGCCTCCCAACAGCCAGTGGGAGATAGAGGAGAGAATACGTAGATAGATTTTGGAAAGATGTAAAAATAGCAGGGTCGTTGAGATGGATGATTTTAACTTCCCCTATATTGACTGGGACTCACTACATGTTAGGAGCTTGGATGGGGCAGAATTTGTAAGGACCATTCAGGAGGGTTTCTTGACACAATGTGTAAACAATCCAACTAGGGAAGGGGTTATACTGGACCTGGTTTTGGGAAATGAGCCCAGCCAGGTGAGTGAAGTTTCAGTGGGGGAGCATTTCGGGAATAGTGACCATAATACTGTGAGTTTTAAGGTACTCATGAATAGGGATAACAGCAGTCCTCAGGTGAAAGTGTTAAATTGGGGAAATCGAACTACAACAATATTAGGGAGGAGCTGGAGAATGTTGATTGGAGGCGGCTGTTTGAGGGTAAATTTACATCGAACATATGGGAGTATTTCAAACAGCAGTTGAAAAGAATTCAGGAGTGGCACGTTCCTGCAATAATGAAGGATAGGTATGGCCAGTTACATGAACCTTGGATGACCAGGGATGTTATGACTTTAGTCAAAAAGATAAAAGAAGCATACATAAGGTGTAGGAGGATGGGAATTGATGAAGCCCTTGAAGTATATAAGGAAATTAGGAAAGAACTTAAACAAGGAATTAAAAGGGCTAAAAATGATCATGAAAAGTCATTAGCAATCAAGAATCCCAAGGATAAAAAGCAAGGGGGTAGCCAGGGAAAGGGTTGGCCCACTTAAGGACAAAGGAGGGAATCTATGTGTAGAACCAGAAGAGGTAGGTGAGGTCCTAAATGAATACTTTGTGCCAGTATTCACCAAAGTGAAGGAATTGGTGGAGGATGATCTCACAGAAGGGAGTGTAGTAGGAACTGCTGATGCTGGAGAATCTGAGATAACAAGGTGTAGAGCTGGATGAACAC
>JAHRHZ010000273.1:5438113-5456730 GCA_024137785.1 Ginglymostoma cirratum | reverse complement strand
GAGCAGGAAGGCTGATGTTTTGGGCCTAGACCCTTCTTCGGAAAAAAGGGTCTTCTGAAGAAGGGTCTAGGCCCGAAACGTCAGCCTTCCTGCTCCTCTGATGCTGCTTGGTCTGCCGTGTTCATCCAGCTCTACACCTTGTTTTCACAGAAGGGAGTGTTAAGTTTCTAAGCCAAGTTGCTATTAAAAAGCAAGAGGTGTTGAGTGTCTTAAGAAATATTAAAGTAGATAAGTCTCTGGTCCTGATGGGATCTATGCTGGAATATTGAGGGAGGTAAGAGAACAAATTGCTGGAGCATTGACAGACATCTTTGTATCCTCTTTGGCTACAGGTGAGGTCCCAGAGGACTGAGAATAGCCAATGTTGTCCTATTATTTGAGAAGGGTGACAGAGATAATCCTGGAAATTACAAACCTGTGAGTCACATGTCGATGTTAGGGAAATTATTGGAAAAGATTCTCAGGGACAAGATCTATACGCATTTAGAAGCAAATGGACTTATTAGTAATAGAGAGCATGGTTTTGTGTAGTGGAGGTTGTGCCTCACGAACTTGATCAAGTTTTTTGAGGTGGTGACAAAGATGATTGATAAGGGAAAAGTGGTTGATGTTGTCTACATGGACTTCAGTAGAGCCTTTGACAAGCCTTATGGCAGACTGGTACAAAAGGTGAAGTCACGTGGTATCAGGTGGCCAGATGGATACAAAACTGGCTTAGTCATAGGAGTCAGAGGGTAGTGGTGGAAGGATGCTTTTTGGAATGGAGGGTTGTGACTAGTGGTTTTCCACAGGGATCAGCGCTGAGACCTCTGCTGTTTGTGATCTACATAAATGATTTGGAGGAAAGTATAGCTGGTTTAATTAGTAAGTTTGTGGATGATACAAAGATTGGTGGAGTTGCAGATAGTGAGGAGGATTATCAGAGGATACAGCAGGACATAGATCAGGTGGAGGCATGGGCAGAAAAATGGCAGAAGGAGTTTAACCTGGACAGATGTGATGCAATTTGAAAGGTCAAGTACAGGTGGAAATTATAGTGTGAATGGCAGAAATCTTAGGAGTGTTGATATGCAGAGGGATCTGGGTATGCTGGTCCACACATAACTGAAGGTGGTAGCACAGGTAGATAAGATAGTAAAATAGATTTATGGCATTTATTGGAAGGGGCATTGATTATAAGGATAGACAAGTTATGCTGCAGTTTTATAGAACTTTAATCAGGCCACACTTAGAATATTGCGTACAGTCTGGTCACCACACGACCAGAAGGATGTGGATGCTTTGGAGAGGGTACAGAAGAGGATGTTGCCTGGTATGGGGGATTTTAGCTGCGAAGAAAGGCCAGATAGACTGGGTTTGTTTTCACTGGAATGCAGAATGTTGAGGGGCGACCTAATAGAAATTTATAAGGTTGCGAATGGCATAGATAGAGTGGAAAGTTTGAGGCTTTTACCCAGGGTGGAGGGGTCAATTACTAGGGCACACAGGTTCAAACTGTAAGAGGGGAAGTTTAAAAGAGATGTGTGAGGCAGGTTTTTCACACAAAGGGTGGTGAGTGCCCGGAATGTGTTGCCAGAGGAGGTGGTGGAAGCAGACATAATAGCAGCATTCAGGAAGCACCTGGACAAATACATGAATAGGAAGGGAATGGGGGATACAGATCCTGTAAGTGAAGACGGTTTTAGAATGGAAGGGCAAAAGGTCAACGTAGGCTTGGAGAGCCGAAGGCCCTGTTCCTGTGCTGTGTTGTTCTTTGAACTTTCTCTGGCACCTCATTCCATACACACACCACCCTCTGTGTGAAAATGTTGCCCCTTAGGTCTCTTTTAAATCTTTCTCCTCTCACCTTAAACCTATATCTTCTAGTTTTAGGCTCCTGTCCCCTTGGAAAAAGATCTCAGAAATTCACCCTCCCCATGCCCCTCATAATTTTAAAAACCTTTATGAGGTCACACCTCAGCCTCCGATGCTCTGGGGAAGATAGCCCCGACTATTTGGCCTCTCCTCATAGCTCAAACCATCCAACCCCAGAAAACTCCTTGAAAGTCTTTTCTGAACCCTCTCAAATTTAACAACATCTTTGCTATAGCAGGGAAACCAGAATTGAATGCATTATTCCAAAAGTGGCCTAGCCAATGTCCTATACAGCTGTAACATGACATCCCAACTCCTATACTCAGTGCTGGGACTGCAACCACTTTACAGTAAATATTAATGACATGGAGGAAGGGAGGAAGCAAATGTGCTGTTACTAAATTTGCAGACAACACAAAAGTAAATAGAGATAGTAGGAACTGCCAATGCTGGAGTCTGAGATAACAAGGTGTGGAGCTGGATGAACACAGCAGGCCAGGCAGCATCAGAGGAGCAGGAAAGCTGATGTTTTGGGTCTGGAACCTTCTTCAGAAATGGGGGAGGGGAAGGGGGCTCTGAAATAAATAGAGAGAGGAGGAGGCAGTGATTGAGGTGGATAGTGGAGCAGATAGGTGGAGAGAAGACGGACAGGTCAGGGAGGTGGGGATGAAGCTAGTAAAGGTAAGTGTAGGTAGGGAGTTGGTCAGTGAGGAGGGAGGGATGGGTAGGTGGGAGGGAAGACGGATGGGTCAAGGAGGTGGGGATGAGGCTAGTAAGTGAAAGTAGGCAGGAAGAGGGGGTTGGTCAGTGAAGTGGGAGGAGCAGATAGGTGGGAGAGAAGACGGACAGGTCAAGGAGGCGGGGACGAGGTGGGGTTGCTGGTCCTGGGACAAGGTCAGGGGTGGGGAGATTTTGAAGCTCGTAAAGTTCACATTGAGACCATTGGACTGTCGGCTCCCAAAGCGGAATATAAGGTGCTGCTCCTCCAGTTTCTGGGTGGCATTGTTGAGACACGGGAGGAGGCCCAGGTTGGACATGTCGTCCAGGGATTGGGACGGGGAGTTGAAGTGGTTCATGACTGGGAGGTGTTGTCATTTGTCACGAACCGAGTGACAAAGCAGTCTCCAAGCCTCTGCTTGGTTTCCCCGATGTAGAGGAGGCCACATCAGGAACAGCTGATACAATATACCACATTAGCAGATGTGCAGGTGAACATCTGTTTAATGTGGAAGGTTTTTTTGGGGCCTGGCGTGTAATGAGGGCAGGAGGTGTAGGGGCAGGTGTAGCACCTCCTGCGGTTGCAGGGAAAGGTGCCGGGGTGGTGGGGCTAGTGGGAAGTGTGGACCGGACGAGGGAGTCGCAGAGAGACCGGTCCCTACGAAAGGCAGATAAGGGTGGGGAGGGAAATATGTCCTTCGCAGAGGGGTCGGATTGCAGGTGGCGACCAGACCATCCATAACCTCATAACCTCAGGTGACCTCCCACACACAGCCTCAAGCCTCATCATTCTCCAATCCCGCACAGCCCATTTCTATCTCCTTCCCAAAATCCATAAACCCAACTGCCCTGGCCGACCCATTGTCTCTGCCTGCTCCTGCCCAACCGAACTTATCTCCACCTACCTCAACTCCATTTTCTCCCCCCCCACCCCGATCCAGGAACTCCCCACCTACGACCGGGACACCACCCAAGCCCTCCACCCCCTCCAAAACGTCTGATTCCCTGGCCCTCAACACCTCATCTTCACCATGGACATCCAATCCCTGTATGCTTGTTATCTCGGATTCTCCAGCATCTGCAGAACCTTTTATCCCTGTATGCTTGTATTCCCCATGCAGATGGCCTAAAAGCCTTCCACTTCCTCCTGTCCCGCAGGCCCGACCAGTCCCCCTCCACCGACACCCTTATCCTCCTAACCGAACTCATCCTTACCCTTAAGAAATTCTCCTTCAATTCCTCCCACTTCCTACAGACTAAGGGGGTGGCCATGGGTACCCGCATGGGCCCAAGCTGTGCCTGCCTCTTTGTAGGATACATGGAACAATCCCTCTTCCGCAGCTACTCTGGCCCCAGCCCCCACCTCTTCCTCCGTTACATCGATGACAGTATGGGCACTGCCTCATGCTCCCACGAGGAGCTCGAACAGCTCATCCACTTCACCAACACCTTCCACCCCAACCTTAAGTTCACCTGGACCATCTCTGATACCTCTCTCCTTCCTGGACCTCTGTTTCCATCTCTGGTAACCACCTGGAAACTGATATCTATTTCAAACCTACCAACTCTCACAGCCACCTAAATTACACCTCCTCTCACCTGCTGCAAGGACGTGATCCCCTATTTCCAATTCATCTGCCTCCGCCACATCTGCTCCCAAGATGAGGCATTCCACTCCCGGACATCCCAGATGTCCTCATTTTTCAAGGACCGCAATTGCCCCTCCACGTTGAAAACGTCCTCGACCACATCTCTTGCGTTCCCCAAACCTCAGCCCTCACACCCCCTCCCCGCAATAGAAACAAAGTCAGAATTTCCCCTTGTCCTCATGTATCACCTCATTAACCTCCGAATTCAATGCATCATTTTCCTCCACTTCCGCCACCTGCAATCTGACCCCACTACGAATGATATATTTCCCTCCCCACCTTCATCTGCCTTCTGGAGGGACTGCTCACTCCGCGACTCCCTCATCCACTCCACACTCCCCACTAGTCCCACGACCCCCGGCACCTTTCCCTGCAACCACAGGAAGTGCTACATCTGCCTGTACACCTACCCCTCACCTCCATCCCAGGCCCCAAGAAAACCTTCCACATTAAACAGATGTTCACCTGCACATCCGCTAATGTGGTCTATTATGTCCGCTGTTTCTGATGTGGCCCCCTCTACATCGGGGAAACCAAGTGGAGGCTTGGAGACTGCTTTGTGGAGAACCTAGGCTCGGTTCGCAACAAACGACAACATCTCCCAGTCGCGAACCACTTCAATTCCCCCTCCCACTCGCTGGGTGACATGTCCATCCTGGGCCTCCTCCAGTGTCACAACGATGCCACCCGGAAACTGAAGGAGCAGCACCTCATATTCTGCCTTGGGAGCCTACAACCCAATGGTCTCAATGTGAACTATACGAGCTTCAAAATCTCCCCACCCCTGACCTCATCCCAGGACCAGCGCCCCCTCTCGTCCCCGCCTCCTTGACCTGTCCGTCTTCTCTCCCACCTATCTGCTCCTCCCACTTCACGGACCAACCCCCCTTCCTACCTACATTCACCTACTTGCCTCATCCCCGCCTCTTTGACCCATCCGTCTTCCCTCCCACCTACCCACCCCTCCCTCCTCACTGACCAACCCCCATCCCAACTCCCTATCTACACTCACTTTTACTGGGTCCATCCCCACCTCCTTGACCTGTCTGTCTTGTCTCCACCTATCTGCTCTCCAACCACCGTCTATCACTGCCTCCCCCTCTCTCTATTTATTTCAGAGCCCCCTACCCCTCCCCCATTTCTGAAGAAGGGTCCAGACCTGAAATGTCAGCTTTCCTGCTTCTCTGATGAACGTAGAACATAGAACATAGAACAGTACAGCACAGTACAGGCCCTTTGGCCCACGATGATGTGCCGAACTTTTACCCTAATCCTAAGGGCTATCTAACCTCCACCCCTACCTTATGCTATCATCCATATGCCTATCCAATAGCCGCTTAAATGCCCCTAACGAGGCCGACTCCATTACCCTCTCTGGCAATGCATTCCACGCCCCGACCACTCTCTGAGTAGAGAACCTACCTCTGACGTTTCCCCTATATCTACCTCCACTCACTTTAAAACTATGTCCCCTCTTAATAGCTACCTCCACCCTAGGAAAAAGTCTCTGGCTGTCTACTCTATCTATACCTCTGATCATTTTGTACACCTCTATCAAGTCACCTCTCATCCTACGTCGTTCTAAAGAGAAAAGCCCTAGCTCTCTCAACCTTTCCTCGTAAGACCTTCCCTTCATTCCAGGCAACATCCTGGTAAATCTTCTCCGCACCTTTTCCAACGCTTCCACATCTTTCCCGTAATGAGGCGACCAGAACTGGACACAACACTCCAGATGTGGCTGAACTAGGCTTTTGTATAGCTGGAGCATAACTTCATGGCTCTTCAACTCAATCCCTCTATTAATGAAAGCTAACACACCATACACCTTCTCAACAACTCTATCCACCTGGTGGCAGCTTTCAGGGATCTGTGGACATGAACCCCAAGATCCCTCTGCTCCTCCACACTGCCAAGAATCTTTCCATTAACGCTGTATTCTGCTTTCAAGTTTGTCCTTCCAAAATGAATCACCTCACATGCTGATGATGCCTGGCCTGCTGTGTTCATACAGCTCTACACCTTGGTATCACAAAAATAAATAGAAAGGCTATCTGCAAGAAGGATACATGCAGTTTACAGAGAGGTACTGCTAGGTTAAGTAAATGGGCAAAAAGATGGCAAATGAAGTATAATGTGGGAAAATGTGAAGTAGTTCATTTGGAAGGCAGAACAAAAGAACAGATTACTATTTAAATGGAGAAATAACACAGAAAACTGCAACATAAATGGACTTTGGAGGTTCTTGTGCATGAAACATAGAAAGCTAACACACAGGTACAACATTTCAACTGGAAGGCTCATGGAATTTGGCCCTTATTTCAAGGGGGTTGGAGGATAAGAGTAAGGACGTTTTACTGCAACTGTGCTGGTGAGACCACATCAGGAGCAATGTGAGCAGTTTTGGTCCCTTTGTTTAAGAAAAGATATCATTTCATTGGAGCAGTTCAGAGAATGTTCACTAGGATGATCCCTGGTGTGGAGGGATTGTCTTACGAGCAAAGATTAAATCAGTTGGGACTCATTGGAATTTAGAAGAATGAAAGATGAACTCATTGAAGCATACAGGATTCTTACTTGGCTTGACAGTGTAAATGTTGTAAGGATGTTAACTATCAAGAGAGTCTCAGACCAGAAAGCATAGTCACAGAAGTAAGGGGTGCAATTTAAGACTGAGATGAAGAGGAATTTCTTCTCTCAGAGGTTTACAAGTCTTTCAAACTCCTTTCCACAAAAACCTCTCGGGCTAAATTCCCTGTGTATATTTAAGTGGGCGTGAGATTTTTGATCAATAGGGGAATCAAGGGTTATGGGGAAGGAAAGTGGATGTGAGGGACTTTGGATCAGCCATGATCCTATTGAATGGTAGAGTAAGCTCAAGAGCCAAGAGACCTGCTCCTGTTTCTATTCCTTCTGGCTTCATAAGTGACCAGAATCAGGAGCTATGGCTGATTCCAGCTTCCATGGCAGCTGCTAGACCAAGGATGTTTATAGTTCCCTTAATGTCCTCCCGTTCGATTGACCTTCATTTTCCTATGTGGTTCAGGGCCATAATGACTGGTTGCACAAGGAGTAGTGGAAATGAATAAAATCATTGCACTTAAGCAGAAGCATCAGTGAGCAAGGAGAAGACAGGAAACGACATCAAGGCATACGGGGCTAGAGGCCTGGTGCTAGTAAATAGGATTAGAATAGTTAGGATTTGTTTCTGAATGGTACATACATGATGGGCAGAAGGGCTTTTTCTGTGCTGCAGACCTCTGACTTTATGTCCATTATTAATGGAGTTTGGTGAAGAGCTGCAGGAGGGGACTTACCAGGAGCTTAAGCAGCAACATAGACTCATTTGGCTGAATGACCTGTTTCTGTAATTTTAATTAAACAAAATATGATGCAAATAATCCTCAGCAAGCTTTTACAGGACAGCATTTATTATTTCACTTTCGTTACATTTGAATTTAATATATATTTCCTTTCACAGAACATTGGACATTGGCTGCTGTTTAACTGATGATAGGTACAGTATGTAACTGTGTAACTGCAAACGTTGCTATCCATTCTTTGGCAGCCTTCCATCTTGTGAGATGGCTGTTTGTGGTTTACTGGTTGACAGTATTAGACATTAACTCAGGAACCTCACTCGACCAGCCTCCGGTGCATTTCCTGCAGAGAAAAACTAGTTTCTGTCTTTTTTTTCCTGGACCCTCTTCTTGACCAGCTGAGCTTTTTGTTTCTGCTCACCACTTCCAAAGTCATTTCAAACAATCAGTTTCCAGAGGCTACAGTTCTCAGCGACTGTCTCCTCTTGTCAGTGTCAATGCCTGACACCCTCATCCTCACTTGTAGGATCAACCCACATCTGGGTTGAATGCTGTTTGGAGCGTCGGTGTGTACTTGATGGCACGAATAGCCTGCTTCTACACTGTAGGAATCTTACAATTTCTTTACCTCCAGTCCACCTGAGACTGGAGCCCAATCTTCTGGCCCATTTCTGGTAATGAGTGTATGCTGATGGAATGAGCAAGCTCCATGATCTCTCAGTTGATGTCCTAGTCTTACCAAAAGATGTTGAGGATACATCTGAAACAGTGACGTGGTGGGGGTGGGGGGGAGCCTTCAATCTTTTCTCCTCTAGCATTATGTTCTCCAGGTCTCACTGCTATAGATGAGTGGTGCTGGGGACACCGGCTTGTTGCGGTTTTTCTCAGGTTACTGTTATACCACACTCTCTTACTCAGCTTGGATATAACAGCTGCAGTTTTTGTGATTTCAGCACCATGTGACAGATCGCTGGGAACTGTGAAGCCTGGATACATGAAGCTAGCAACACTCTCCAGCATCACATTGTCAATGCTAACGGATGATGGGGATGTAGTCAGGTAGCAACATGGTAAGATCTTAGATCAGGACATATGTCTTCTTGATGCTTATGGTCAAATCAAACTCTTTACCGACATGAGAAGAGTCTGTCCATTTGATGCTCAAGGTGTTCCTCAGTGTGGAATGCTGATGGGAACTCCGTGAGCAGGCTGAACAGCTTTCCTGCAGTTCTGGTATGCAGGCAGACACCCCTGTAGGTTTATTTTTCATTATTTCAATCCTTGGATCAAGGGTTGGGGATGGAATGCTGGAGGTGAGGCTGGGAAATCCAAGGCCTAGAATCTGGAGGTTTGGAATGAGAATGTTGAAGTCAGAGGCTCGGAGGTAGGGTGGTAAATCAGAGAGCTTCTGGGGAAGACCAGAACCAAGTCAGGAAGCAATAGTGGATTCACATGAGTAGGAGTTGAATCAGGCAGGGTGCAGTTGTTGGGAGCGTTAGGAGTGGTTCCAGATGGGTGATCAATCGCAGCACCTTCATTATACAGGCACAATGAATCCAGCAGATACATAGAAAAAGACTCATCTCCTCAATCCTACTGTCCTTGTCTGCTCTTATCTGCCAGGTTGCTGAGGTTAAACACTGCCACCCACAGTTAAAATCAAATAAAACTTTAAATTTGATTTTATTGTCATGTGTACCAAAATATAGTGAAAAACTTTGATTACAAGCGGTACAGGCAGATCACAACAAGTAAAGGATGTACAGATCAGAAAGACTTAGAGGCATCCAGGTTACATTATTTGAGGCTAGAGTCCATTTATCAGTCTGATAACAGTTGGAAAGAAGCTGTTCCTGAACCTGCTTGTGCGTGTGTTCAGGCTTTTGTATCTTCTGCCTGACAGAAAAGGTTATAGGAGATCATTGCCAGGGTGCGATGGGTCTTAGGTGATGTTGGCAGACTTTCTGCAGGAGAAAGCCATGTAAATAGAATCCATGAATGGAAGGTTGGCTTCCTCGATGGTCTGGACTATGCACGCAACCTTCTGTATATTCTATTACGGTCCTGGGCAGAGCAGTTGCCATACCAGGCCATTATGCACCCGGACAGTACGCTTTCAATGGTGCATCTGTAGAGTTGGTGAGGGTGAACACAAATGAGACTCCCAGGCACATTGCAATAATTAAAATGCCAACACACCTCGTTGAAACCAGGTTGTTGTCCAATCAAGTGGATAGCTCAGGGGAGTTAAAAATGTAGAGAAACAAACATGCCAAAAAATCTACAGCTGAGCCCAAAAATGAACTGTAACCTATGTCTTATTGCTGCCTGGTGGTGAGCTGCCTTCTTGAACCACGGTAATCCATTTGGTGAAGGTAGATTTGCTCCATGACTGGACAGGGTAGATGCAGGGAGGATGTTCCCGATGATGCGTGTGTCCGGAACCAGGAGTCACAGTATGAGGATTCGAAGTAGACATTTAGGACAAGAGATGAGGAGATATTTCTTCACCCAAAGAGTGATGAGCCTGAGGAATTCATTACCACAGGAAGCAGTTGATGCCAAAACTTTGAATTTATTCAAGAGGTGGCTAGATATCTCAATTGGTGGCAAATGGGATCAAAGGTTGTGGGGAGAAAGCAGGATTAGGCTGTTGAGTTGGACGATCAGCCATGATCATGAAGAATGGTGGACCAGGCTCGAAGGGCTGAATAGCCCCCTCCTGCTCCTATCTTCTATGTTTCTACGGGAACACCAACATTTGCAAGTTTCTCTCCAAGCCATTCACCATCCTGACTTGGAAATATATCACTGTTCCTTCACTGTCGCTGGTTCAGAATTCTGGAATTCCCTCCCTAATGGCATTGTGAGTCAACCCACAGCAGCTGGACTGCAGTGGTGCAAAAAGGCAGCTCACCACCACTTTCTGAAGGGCAACTAGGGTTGGGCAATAAATGCTGGCCAGCCAGTGATACCCACATCTCATGACAGAATAAATCAAAGTATGGCCATGCCTGCCCCTATGGTCTCCTCAGAAATGTTTCCCATCCAAGTGGATACCAAGCCTGTCACTCAGATTGGCATCCATGCAGGGAACCTGATAACACATCTCGGAGGTAAAACCCTGGCTTCTGACTTCCCCCGCATTCCACTGATATAACCCACTCCCCTTACCCCCATCCACTGCCTGTGAAGGACTAGGTAAGTTAAAATCCAACCCAACGTTTCAGATGAAGGATCGCTGACCCAAAAAGTTAACAGGTTGTCCTGGATATGTTTTTGTTTTAATTCCAAACATCCAACCTCTGCTGTAGTTTGCATTTGAACTTGCATGAGCATGTGCATTATCAAAGAATTTTGCTCCATATCATTGCCTGTGATGCTTTGTAAAGTGCTTAGTTTGTCAAAGCTATCCTTTGCTGGCCATCTGTTTCAGAGATTATCCCTCTGATCACAGAATGTCAACCACGGTGAGCACTGCGTCAGGCTTGCTGGAGATAAAATGGGCTCTGGGCTGACTCATACCTGGATAATTTCTCTTCCCTGGGACAAGAAACACAACTCACAGAATGGCTCAAAAAACTGTCTTGATTACTGGCTGCTCTTCAGGAATTGGCTTGGCCATCGCCTCTAAACTGGCCAAGGATGATAAGAAAAGATTTATGGGTGAGTTTCAAGCACAAAGGTTTGTCTCTCAGAGAGACAGCCACAACATTATGAACTGAAAGCAGGGAGAAGGAGAGGTACAAACCAACTTCAAAACATTTAACCCGAACGGAGTAGAAAGGATGGAAAAAGTTTGGACAATGTTAGGGAATGTCATGTGGTAGAGTAATAGAGGCAAGAATAGCAAGATGTTAGTGCAGAATGGTTGAAAATATAGATAAGATAGAAAAAGAACTAGGAAAAGGATTGGTAAGCGGAATAGTGTCAAAGAGTGTGAAGTGGGGGAAACATGAACAAAAATAGGAGGGAGAGTATGAGCAGAGGTAAATGGGATAAAGTGAAGGGCAAGGCAGAGGGAAAAAGAACAGAACTCAACACAGGGTATGGGAGTGAGAAGTTTCACAGGAATTGAGTGAAAAATAATGAAGATTCCATTACAACATGGAAACTATAAAGCATCTGAAGTTACTGACTGGGATTTTTTCAGATGCATTTGAAAATTTATGTTCACACCCACTAGAGTACAAAATGAAAAACAATATATGATCCTGTCATTGAAGCTGATTTACATTTTATGTGTCAGTGTAAGGGAACAATACAGAAGGAATGCAAATCTCTAATCGTTGGCAGTTTATATTGATGTATTAGCCCGACCGTAGACTGAGACAGTCAATTCAAGCTGCAAGCAAAGTCAGGGAAATGATTACAGGAAATTGTTTGCATTTCTGAGACATAGTAATCTTTACAAGAAGCCATTACTCCTAACATTAAAAGTATCAAATGTGCTGGATATACTTTGGTAACTGAGTTTTTTAGAGCTTTGTCTCATGAGGAAGCTGTGACCTGCACCTGCTGTATGTATTTGCATTATTTGTAAATTCATTCGCAGTTTATGCCACCATGCGGAATCTGGATAAGAAGCAAGATCTCGTGGATACTGCTGGAAGTGCACTGGGCAAAACACTAGAGATTAAACAATTAGATGTTTGTTGCGAAAAGTCAATCCGTGACTGTATTAACAGTATTCCCAACAGGAAAGTCGATGTACTCGGTAAGCACACCTAGTCTTAAAATGATTCGTAAGTAATTTGTTAGGCCGGATGTGGAGAAAATAAACTCAGAATAGAATTCAGGAGGAAGTTACTTTCTCATTAAGCTTTTAGAATGTGGAAATTGTGAATACAGCTCTGCAGTGGATGCCTACGGTGTCTCCTGGTTGCCCAGATTTGAGCTGCGAGATCTGTTTCTGTCTCATTTAATGCAGTGGTAGAGCCACACAACATGATGGAGGGTGTTTGCAGTGTGAAGATGGGACTTCTTGCTTATTGATCACTCCTCCCAAAACTGTTATAGATGGATGCACTTATGCCAGGTAGATCACCAAGGGCATGGTCAAGTAGATTCATCCCTCGTGTTCATTCTCTCACCTCATGCAATAGTCCAGAAATGAAACTATAGGATTGGTCAACTCTACCTGTTGTAAAGCCATCATGATGCTCATGGTGGTAAATGGCAGTCTCAGCCGTAGTACATTGGGCAGAATTAAACTGCAGCCACCGGAATGAGGATGATGCTGGTGGGGTCGGGGAGAATTGGCTGGGAGCACCATATTGAACTCCCAGCATCAGGAAAGCTATCACCAGTTAAAACAGTGCTGAATCGGGGATTAACTGTGAGTTGGGCTGCCCTTCCAAACCGCCTGAAGACTGTACAAAATTCTCTGTAAGTTTGTCAGCAGTCTCTTGGGTAGGGGTATTGGGAGAGGGTGTTATCCTTCATTGTCAGGCATTCAGTGCTTGACTGAGGACCCAATATTGGGCCTGAATGTTCATCCCATGCCCTAGCCTCCGACTCCCACCGTCACCTCTCTCTCCTACGCCCTGTGAATCTTATCCTGCTGTCACTGACTTCTGGTCTGATACTTCATCAATCTTAATGCTCTGGTAGGTGCATTATCAGCAGCTGTCATGTCCAGTGCTGAGGCAGATACTGTCTGGGTTAATTCTTGCCCTTATTTGTGGGACATTCAGAATGAATTACTATAGGTTTGGAAATCACTTTTAGGCCAGTCAGGGTACAAATGACAGATTTCCTTCTCAAAAAGACATTAGTGAACCAGATGAGTTTTTACAACAATGCTAGTTTCATGGTCACCAGTACTGATGAGGTTTTATTCCAGATTCATGATTTAATTACATTAAAGTTCCCCAGATGGTGGCATTGTGAGATTTTAACTTCTATCTCTGGACCATACTAGTGTTCTCAATGCCATTTACTGATCTTGGTTCTATCTCCCTTGATACCTATATGTAACAGCATTAAATCAATTTGAGTTTGAAAAATTTCAATTGACCAAGGCTCAGAAGTTTTTCCATAGGTCAAGAGTTCCAGGCTCCCACTACCCTTCATGGGAAGAATCGATTTTTGACATTCACTACCCCAGGGCCCAGCTGTTATTTTAAGATTGTCTCACCTTGCCCTGGGTCTTCCTGTCCCCAATCCCTACAAGAGAATATTAATTCAGAAGATTAGGTCATGCAATGGCTAATTCCCTGCCTCTAAGCCAGAAGCTCTAGTTTCAAGCCTTACTTCAGGACTTGTTGATCAAGGAAGGCACATTCATAACGTGACTTAACTGTATAAACCAGCAAATCCTTCGATGTAGGCAGTAAGAATGGGAGAGATTCCTGGTTAGTTACATTCTAGACAGAATGTTGGAGTCTTGACCATCAGTATCTCTAGCTCCAGACTACAACATGCAGGCAAGGGATGAGGAGAATTTTTTCTACCCGGAGAATGGTGAGCCTGTGGCATTCACTGCCACAGAAAGTATTTGAGGCCAAGACATTGACTGCTTTCAAGAAGGACTTACATCAAGGTTATGTGAAGAAAGTGAGAACAGGATATTGAACAATATACTAAGTGGCGGAACAGGCTACAAGGGCCAATTAGCTTATTCCAGCTCCTACTTTCTTTGGATCTATGTAAAAGTTTATCTTGCCACAACAACACAGACTCCCTGGGTGGACTGTATTGTGCATACATCAAATCTTCTAGTCATCTTAAACCAGTCAATTGGATCGTCATTTAATCTTCTATATCTAGTGTATACAAACCTAACTATCCTAACTATTGTCATAATTTAATACCTTCAGCCCTCATACGTGATCAAAGTTGAATAAGATTCATCAGCTCTAATTATTTAACATCGTAGGTGTAAATTCAGCCCTGCAAATCCACTGTCACACAAACAAAAGATTAGAATTTCAGAATACATACCATATTTGCAGATCCACAGAACAGACAAAATGTTGGCTGGTAATTTCAGTAATAAATCCCTTTTAAGTAAATTGTCAAAGATTATAAAATTCTGACAGCATTTAAAGAAATTGTGATAATTTGATTAAAGGAAAGGAAAGTCTAGAGCAAACAAGGCTGTAGTTTAAAGTTTACAAAAAGCTCACTGAGCTTTTAACCATTGTTTTATTATTTAAACAATTTCTTCAATCAATGCATTTTGGGTGATTTAAACCACAAGGTACAGACAGCCCCTTTCAGTGCCAGAGAAATGGCAGCAGAGTTACAGGGGCAGAATCTTTGAAGGATTGGAAGAGATTACAGAGACAGGGAGGAGTAAAGCCATGTAGGGGATTTAGAAATAACAGCTTGAGAATTTTAAATTGCAGCAATGCCTTTCTTTTATTCAGTATGATTAAAGAGACAGAGGGTGTTAGGTGGACAGTGTGACAGTGGATAGGTGCTGGAGCAAGATGGCATGATCAAACATATCAAAGGCTGCAGAAAGAGTGTGAAGAATGAGGAGGAACAGTTTAACCTTGCCACAGTCACACAGGATGTTATTTAGGATAAGAGCTGTTTCCGTGGAGAAACTCAGCCGGTCTGGCTCTTCAGACCTTTCTGAAGAAGGGTCACTAGACAATAATTTTGCTTTCTCTCCACAGATGCTGCCAGACCTGCTGAGTTTCTGCAACAATTTCTGTTTTTGTTTTGGATTTCCAGAATTTACTGTACTTTGTTTTGTTTTTGTGACCAGGTGGAAAATTGATTGGAGGAGTTTAAACATGGATTTCTGGGAAAAGTGGGAATGGGTTTGGAAATTGACAGCCTGTTTAGGACTTTGGAGAAGAAAGAAAAGTTGGAGATAGAGTAATGGTTTGCAAGGCCAAAGAGGGTGCAGAATTAAGGAAAGGACAATGAAGGCAGTTTGAAGGAGAGGTGAATAGTTTATAGGAGTAAAAACCATTAAAAGTATTGGCTAACATGGGAACCAGGATGGGATACTGGATAGTGAGCAAATTAGTTAGAGCTGGAGATGGATCCTCTTGATAAGTCGAATTTGGAGAGGATAGCACGGAAATGCAGGAGCAAGTAGAGAAAGGGACAATTGCGGGGTTAGGACACAAAGGATCCTTAAAGGAAGGTTGCTGTGGTGGGCAAGGGGGAGGTAAGAAGATAGTGGAGGTAGCTGAATGGAGGATCTCAGTTTTAGAGACAACAAAATCCATGAGACCCTTGTATTTGTTTGAGGTGGAAGTGGAGGAGTGAAAGGATTTAAGACAACTGTTTGCAGCAGAGCAAAGAACCTGGAGGTGATCCTTATATTCATTCTGGGGGGCCTTGGAATAGTTGGTGGTTTAAGCAGACAAAAGCAGGACCTGAACATGTTTTATATGGTTCAGCCAGATCTGTCAGTGAATGACTAATCCAGTTGTCTGCTGTATCTGTTCAAGTTAGCTTCCTATCCTCTGCCTTGGGCTTAAAGGAGGCATGATAAGGGTTGCACTTGGAGAAATATACAGGCCAGGATTTTAATTTGGACGTGGATGGTGGAGGTGAATGTGTGTTGGGTTGATCAGTCACTGCATGAAGAGTGTATGGAGTTGTGAAGGGATTTTGAAAGTGTGGTTGTAAGCAAATTATGAGAGAGCTTTCTCCAAGACAGAAGCAAGTCGAATTGGGAGAGGAAAGTGGGATGTGGGTGGAGAATGATACAAGAAATTTCAGTGTTGGCTTTATGTGCCCTGACACGATATGAGTAGAAAGGTGATATAAGATGGAAAAGTACGTGGAGGGAGACATTGCAAGAGGATAGGACGGTGATCTGGAGGGGAGAGAATCCCAAACAAAACTAATTCTCGACAGCCTAATGCTAACATCAAATTGAGTACTTTTCATATTAGTCTTAATCCTAACCTTAAAATAAACTCATTACATGTGTTAATCCTAATCACTGGTCCATGCTGCTTGGAATGAACTGGCCTCAAGGTCTATTGTAAGTTAGGGAACAATTGACTCAGTGTGAGTTACGTTGCATGTGGTGGAGTAATTCTTGTTGAGGCACTGAACGAGTTTCCTCACTGTTTCTTACCAAACTTGTCACATTAGTTGGTGCTTCAGCCTTTACCAAGTCTGATTTCCATTCTATTTTACCATGTACTGCACATGGACTGGTTTACCGCTTACTGGACTTCCTGGAATTGACTGGCATCACTGCCACGCATGCCACCTTTAAAAACCTGCTGTGCACCCAGACAAGCACTGTCAGTCTGGAGCTTCAGTTTTTGACATTTGTCCTGGTCATGGCAGACAGGAGCAAATCAGCACCTTGCTTTCAGGCTGAACCTTAGGGGTCCTACTGAACAGGCTGGTGCAATCTCGCCCCAGGATCAGCAGAAGAAGGCACAATACCAGACCATTGCCAGACTGGATCAAGGATGCCACCCAGATATAGCAGTTTCAGGTTTCTAGAGGAATAGACACAGCTGTGCTTGACTTACAGTGTCGGGATTCTCTGAGTGAAGTCTACTCCTCTTGTATTTCTGAGGCCTGCTGACAATCATGGCATGCTTCAATCTTTGTGTCTGCACTAAATGGCATGGAACCCGGTCGTAAAATGAGTCTGGTATCTCTGGCTGAAGGAGCAAAGTGAGAAAAGGCAAGGCATCCAGATTTCTGAGTGAGTGAGCATTAATGACTGTGAGCGAAGAGGTCAGAAACGCAGCCTGGTCCAGTCCGTGAGCTGGGTATGTGTGTCCCTGAGTGCACGCTGCCTGTGTTACAGCGCTGCATTGAGAGTTGCCAGTGCAGCCCAAGGTGCAGAACTGAAGTGCAGGAGCATCCTGTAAGTGGATCGGAGAAGTACCATGATGGTTCATAGAGGCTGGCACATGTCGGATGCCAATGGTCCTTGGACATGGGGTGCATTTGGTTGGTGTCCATAGAACGTGCCTAAGATGTTGGTACTTGGTGTCCAACATGGAGGTTTTTTGGAGCAAGTGACACCTTAAACCTTCCAACAACCTGCTTTGGTTGTGGGTTTACATGTTTAGTTTTTCTGATGGCTAGTTCGTATCTCGAGTTTGGTAGGATCACAGCTCATGTTGAGTTGGACTCTTAGCAATGCATTTACTAAGCAATAATGATTGTTAATTGGGAATTCACCACTGGCTATCAAGAATCTCACCACACCACTTGGGAAAAGCCTATTAGATATGGTGAGATGATCTCAATGTTGAAATGGCGCCAGCAAACATCTCACCCAATAGTAACACTCATCTCATCATGGCCCACTTCACTCAGAGTTTGGTAAAACTCCACCCATTGAGTTCATTTGCACTATCTTCAGCACCTACTGGAACCACTGAGCTCTGGAGAAGATAATGGTGTTCTTCTGGAGCAATATTTCAGACAAGGCATTTGCAGAATCTCTCAACTTCAATCCAACATTCCTCCTTGATATAACAGCCCACACCCATCTCTTGTTTAAGAGGGTGTGGTGTAAAGATGGTGAGAATTGAGCAGAATTGGAATCTAGCCCAAATTCCAGGCAGCTGTGTGAACGTACCCTCCCAACACAAACCGCCTTCTGGCCAATGAGCCAAGTGTCACTCCCAGCTGTAGCAATGAAGCGTGAAGCTTGAGAGGTTTCTGATTTAGCCTTGTATCTGTGCTGAGTTAGTTGATGTCAGCTGCAATATCTCCAAATCACTGCATCAAAGAGGAGGGGAAAAACATTCAGAGTTCCTATTTCTAACCCGTCACACCACAAGTGAATGTACACAGTGAAGACTGTTTTTTTTTTCTGTATTTTTGAATGTGGACAGAAATGGGAAAAGGACTGTTTGGAAGTCTGGGATCAGCACAGTGGTTAGCACTGCTGCCTCACAGTGCCAGGGACCCAGGCTTGATTCCAGACTCGGGAGACTGTCTGTGTGAAGTTTGCATATGCTCCCCGTGTCTGCGTGGGATTCCTCTGGGTGTTGTAGTTTCCTTTCACAGTCCAAAGATGTGCAGGTTAGGTGAGAGATAAAAGGTACTGCAGATGCTGGAGAATCCGAGATAACAAGGTGTGGGGCTGGATGAACACAGCAGGCCAAGCAGCATCATAGGAGCA
>JAHRHZ010000273.1:5401409-5428113 GCA_024137785.1 Ginglymostoma cirratum | reverse complement strand
CCCCCCACTTCACCTACAAAGACTCTGAACCGATCTGGGATCCCATCGAGGCAAGGGATCAGCACAGTGGGTGGGTTTGCAATTAATGTTTTGCGTCTCTCTCTGATGCACTGCAGTGAATGTGGTGGGGCGCAACAATGGAGATGGCCATTCGGTCCGTCCAGTCTTCCCTGCCTCTTTGGCTCAAAGGGAGGACCGTAGACTGCAACCCGGGCCATCGCTCATGCTGCAATTACGATAGAGTTCCGGGCGAACGGGGTAACTCCTTTCTGAAGAAGGCTCTAGGCCCGAAACGTCAGCCTTCCTGCTCCTCCGATGCTGCTTGGCCTGCTGTGTTCATCCAGCTCTGTACCTTGTTATCTCTTCCTGCTGCCCTATTTAACTTACACAAAAAACGTGACTAATTATCGCAGAGTCCAGGTCATGGTGTCATTGTCCTGGCGGGGTAGAATTGTAGCCATATTCTTTGTCATCTAGTTGTGTTGAAATGAATAACACAAATTCCAATTGTCACATTGCTGCTTTAGAGAAAGCTTACTCTGTCAATGCGGGCTCTTTATGGCTAATCAAGTACAAAACTCATTATGGAATGTTACTACAGCTGAGAGGAGTGGAAATCTATTTGTGTTGGCTGCAACGGAACTGAATACTACAGGCAAATTACCCAAGGTGTGCCACTGCCCACAACAGCTTTGCAGCCCAGAATTCCAAAAAAAAAAGCAAGCTAAATTACTTCAACCCTAAAATTGTTTTTATATTCTCTCACAGGATGTGCACATCCCTGACTAGACCAGCATTTATTGCTTATGCCTAATTGCCCTTGACAAGGCAATGATTGTTAAACCCCAAAGGCTAAAATGTTCATTAAACAGAATGCATGAATGTACTTTTTTTAGTCAGCTTTACTCTAATGAAAATATCACAAAATTCCAACCCACTGCTTACTTGTTTTCCACATAGTTATACACCCAATTGTCCCCTAATTAACATAAAATCATTGCCTGTTCCCTAATTCCATTTGGTCTGACGCCTCTCAACCAGACTCCACTTACTCCACTCCAATTATAAACTACCTTACTGAACTGTTGCAGTCCTTGAGATGGAGGAATACCCACAGTGCTCTTAGGAAGGGAGTGCCAGGACTTTGACCCAGCAACAGTGAAGGAATGATGATATTATTCCAAGTCAGGTTTAGTGCGTAAATGTCTTCCCAGGTATCTGCTCCCCACATCTTTCCAGGTGGTTTAGAAGGTGCTGTTGATGGAAACTTGTGTGTTGCCGTCTTCATAATCTGTCAAATTAATAAATTCAGCTTGATCTGCTACCACCCCATTGTTTATGTCCCTCCACTGCATGCCAGCAATGGCCTCAGAAATATTCATATGCCAGGGGATGAGAATGTCATGTGGATCCTGATGTTATTTTCATGAGTCATGTGTATGTACAACCATGCCTGGAAAATCTGCTGTGGATCAGAAGCTCAGCTGGAAAAATGTATTAAGAAGTATTTTAGGAGGCCTTCTAATGAGTAGTAGTTCTCATCTGGAACTGATAAAGAATCCTTGACTTTCCTCCGTTTTGTCTTTCTTTTCTCGTGGTGGAATGGTGGCTCAGTGGTTAGCATTGCTGTCTTCCAGCGCCAGGGACCTGGATTCGATTCCACCCAGAGGCGACTGTCTTTTTTGGAGTTTGCACAATCTCCTCTCCCCACATGTGCATGGGTTTCCTCCCACAGTCCAAAGATGTGCAGGTTAGGTGGATTGGCCATGCTAAATTGTCCATAGTGCGCAGGCTAGGTGGGTTAGCCATGGGAAATATGGGTTACAGGGATAGAGCAGGGGTTTGGATCTGGGTGGGATGCTCTCTGGAGGGTTGGTGTGGACTCGATGGGCTGAATAGCCTGTTTCCACACTATAGGGATTCCATGACTCCTGTGATAGCACTGCCAGTGTGATGTCTTCTGGGCTGCCTTCCTGTGCCTGAAAGCAGCATTTGTATTTTTTGTAAACATCATAAAACTTCCAGTGAGGAACTAAACCAATGCCTCGCCCTTCTGTAGATTTTTTTAGGTTTCCACTCCCATTCGTTTTTGTCTTTTGTTGACAGCTGCTGACTCACAAGGATTAATCATTCTTGATTGAATCAAGCTTGAGACCCGGTTAGCAAGGAATCCTGACTGGCTTTTCAAATTTGTGGTTGCTCAGTTGTGAGCTAGATCTTATGTCATTCAGACAGACACTCTTCTAGTAAAACGTTGTGGAGCTGGATGAACACAGCAGGCCAAGCAGCATCAGAGGAGCAGGAAAGCTGACGTTTCGGGCCTAGAACCGTCTTCAGAAATGGGGGAGGGGAAAGGGATTCTGAAATAAATAGGGAGATAGAGGGAGGCAGATAGAAGATGGATAAAGGAGAAGATAGGTTGAGAGGAGACAGACAGGTCAAAGAGGCAGGGTTAGAGCCAGTGAAGGTGAATGTAGGTGGGGATTTAGGTGGGGGATAGGTCAGTCCAGGGAGGGCGGACAGGTCAAGGAGGCGGGATGAGGTTAGTGGGTAGGAGATGGGGGTGGGGCTTGAGGTGGGAGGAATGGTTAGGGAGGTGGGGACTAGCTGGGCTGATTTTGGAATGCGGTCGGGGGAGGGGAGATTTTGAAGCTTGTGAAGTCCACACTGATACCCTTGGGCTGCAGGGTTCCCAAGCAAAATATGAGATGCTGTTCCTGCAGCTTTCGGGTGGTGTCATTGTGGCAATGCAGTAGGCCCAGGATGGACATGTCGTCTGAGGAGTGGGGTGGGGGGGGGAAGCAAGTTGAAACGGTTCGCGACTGGAAGGTGTAGTTGTTTGTTGCGAACTGAGAGTAGGTGTTCTGCAAAGCGGTCCCCAAGCCTTCCTACTATCTCTGTAACACTTCTAATAAAGGTTACTACATAATGATCAGGAACCGTTAGTTGATTTTGGTTCTTAAACTTGCAGACACGCAGCAGAACTTTGAATCAAGTGGCATTTAAAGATTTGAAAATCCCAAACCTGAGCCCAACCCACTTCAAATGTGCCCACCCTAACTTTGGCAGAGTTGGAATGGGGCTTGTGTGGGCGACTTGATCCCAAGAAGCATGAAGGTCCTTTAAATAGAGTAATCAAGTTGCTTGCCTCTGGTTTTATTTTTGTTTTAAATTCAACCCAGCAGCTAAATGGGGTCAAGAATGATGTGTTGTCACAGCCCTGCTTGTGGCCTGGAGCAAGAACCACCCTCCCCAGCAGCCCACTAGCCCCACAAACTAATCTTCTCTGCAACCAGTGATCCAACTCCCCTGTGGTGATCAAGCCATGTACACACCATCCCCCAAGATCAGATAACATTGCAAACGAGAAACAAAGAACTGTGGATGCTGGACATCAGAAACACAAACAGAAATAGCTGGAAAAACTCAGCAGGTCTGGCAGCACCTGTGGAAAGAAAGCATGGCTAACGTTTTGGGCCCAGTGACCCTTCCCCAGAATGCATTGTAGCAGGGAAATGGTTGGTATATATGCTGAAGATGGGGTTGGGGAGGAAATAAATAAGAGGTGGAGATGGAACACAGAGAGAGAGTGAACAGTGATTGGGCAGATAAAGGGATGAGTAAAGTTCAGCCTGAGAGGTGAACAAGAAAAGTGTTTAGAATGGTAATCCTGACGGAGAGAGGGGCAGAGCTCCTTCAAGGTCATTCATGGTATTATTGAATCTATATCAACCTGCAAGCATCTCTGCAACTGCCATCGTCAGCCTTTACCACAAGGCCTAGGCTACCTCCTGAACCTACAAGCCACTCTGTACACACCCTATCCCTCACGGTCTCTTTCTGTCTTCTGAGCAGCAGTAAAACCATATGGTCCTCAGGCAGCACCTCTGTTTCTCTTCTGAAAGTGAGGCCAGCTCGCCAACCTGGTGAGCTTTCCAATAGGGAGTATGTAGAAGAAAAGTCACATACTCTGTTCAGGAACCCAAACTCTTTCCCCCAACTCTACCATACCCTTACCCAGTCACTCAAACCTCTGCCAAACTCTCAGTAAATATCAGAGACACTGAGACCGGTTCTAGGCCAGGAACATGCCATGATTGAGATCCCGAAGCTCACATTAACCACATTGCCTGCTTGACTTAGCTACTTGATGAAAAGCTCTGAGTCATCAGAAGAGTCTTGTGATAACCAGATTAGAACTAAAAGATTATAATGCCCTGTCTTAATACTTTCCTCAGCCAAAACACATCACTACTGGAAGCCAGTGTCAACTAAAAGGCTCTTTCTCCCCAGACTAATCATGTCCTCAAACCTCTTCTCTATCCCCAATCTTGCAATACCAAATGCTAACATTTCATGGATATCCTTGGCTCTAAGACTAAAGCATCTTGGCGATGCCCCTGTCACACCTTCCCTTTCCTCTCCTTCTTGCATCCAACTTCTCTCCAGATCCCAGCTCATCCCAGCTATATTCCGCCTTCATTGCAGTTTCTTTCATATGTCTCCCACTGCGGTGCTTTCTCCAAGGATCCCTCCAGTTCCCTATGTTAGCAAGAAAAGGATTAGCAAACGTCATTATATTTGATCAGCAGCCTTCTTCACCCAGTCGGTGGCCTGGTCCATCCATTTCAGAATTACAGTTAAGAAAGCATACCAACACCTCTACTTCATCAGTAGGCTAAGGAAATGTTACAAGTCCACAACGACTCTTTCCAATTTTTATAGATGCGCCAAAGGAAACATATCATCTGGATGCATCACAGCTTGGTATGGCAACTGCTCTGCCCAAGACCACAAGAAATTACAGAGTTGTGAATGCAGCTCAGTCCATCATGAAAACCAACTTTCCTTCCATTGACTCTGTCTACACTTGCTGCTGCTTCGGGAAAGCAGCCAACATGATCAAAGGCCCCTCCCACCCAGTTATACACTGTTCCATCTAGCAGAAGATCCAAAGGTTTGAAAACACATACCAACAGATTTAAGAACAGCTTCTTCCCTGCTGTTATCAGACTTATGAACAGACCCCTAGTATATTAGAGTTGATCTTTCTCTGTAGCTGTAACTGTAGCTATATATTTTACATTCTGTTCTATTACCCTTGTGCACTTATGTAAGATATGGTTTGTCTGGATAGCACATAAAACAATACTTTTCACTGTAGCTCGGTACATGAGACAATAGTAAATTAAATCAAATCAAAAATCAGTAGAAAATTTGACAAGAAATAATGGGAAAACTGAATGAATCAGTCACTGGGCAATCCTCCTCTGATTTACCCCTGTGAGTGAGGTTTAATCTTTTCTTCCTTCAACACAAAGAGAGAAAGACTTTGAGGTATTGTCTCAAAAGCAAAATCAGCTGCTGGAAATCTGGAGCAAAAACAAAATATGTTGGAAAAACTCAACTGATCAACACCAATGGCACGAGAAACCAAGTTAACATTGTAGTTCAATGACCTTTCTTCAGGTCTGAAATATTGGATGCAATTTTACATTCCCACGATGGTGGGTTTGAAGTTGGGGGCCTTGCCTGAAATCCAATTTTCAGGGAGTGGTGGAAAATTCAAGTGTGTATGCCCTCTCCGCAACACCCCCTCCCCCCCCTCCCGTTTCTGCCCCCCCCCCCCAACTTTCTTGGGCCTGTTATGACTCTTAAGTGGCTAATTAATGGAGCCCTACTGGGCAAGTTGGCTCTAGATAAGGAAAGGTGATGACCTTTGTGGGTCCTTTGTGACCTGTGGAGGCAACCCTTCCACAATTTAACTTTCCCTCTCAAATCAGGTCTACACTGTCCTCAGTTATCTCACTGTGGCCTGTCAGCGAATCTCAGCAGATACCTGACCTCTGGTCTTCTTTGGGGTCGACTGTAATCCTGACAGTGGCCAACACTCTAACTTGGTGCTGTTCAGACTATGTAGAGTGCTAGTTGGCTAATGGGTTTGCCTCGCAGTGGCAACGCTCTTAGCCAATTAATCCCTTCCTAAGTGTTAAATGGTTGTGAAAAGCTTTTGTGGTGTCCCTACCTCTAGACCAGGAGACCTGGGTTCAAACCCCACCTGCTCCAGAAGAGTCACTGCACAGGGCCAGGCTTCACAGTGCCAGGGACCTGGGTTCGATCCTAGCCTCGGGCAACTGCCTGTGTGGAATTTGCACATTGTCCCCGTGTTTCATGGGTTTCCTCCGGGTGCTCCAGTTTTCTCTCACGGTCCAAAGATGTGCAGATTAGGTGGATCGTCCATGCTAAATTGCCCATAGTGTTCAGGGATGTGCAGGCTAGGTGGATTAGCCATGGAAAATGCAGGGTTAGAGCGATATGGTAGGGGAATGGGTCTGGGTGAGATGCCGTTTCAAGGGTCGCTGTGGACTTGATGGGCTGAATGGCCTGCTTTCACACTATAGACACTCTCTTCTATATGGCTTAAATCCATTCTCCCACGCTGACCTTTACCCACTCCGTTGTCTGTCTAACTGTGATTCTTTCTCTTTGGGCTCTATCTCCACCTCTTATCCTCTCCTACCCCCTCCCCTATCCCATCTTCTGCAGACATACCAACCTTTTCCTAGCTGCCATCAGTTCTGAAGAAGGGTCACTAGACCCAAAACATTAACACTGCTTTCTCTCCACAGATGATGTCACATCTCCTGTGTTTTTCCAGCAATTTCTGTTTTTATTTCTGATTTCCAGCATCTGCAGTTCTTTTGTTTTTTTTTCAGTGTATAACTTAAATGGCTGTGGGCCTATCAGTAAGGTAGGGAGTTTGATAAGTAGAAATGTGTTCCTCATCAAACCTTTGGGTGTCAGAATGTGTCCCTATCCTAAAAAAAAACCCAGTCCATTAACTTGGTTTCTCTCTCCCATGGATGCCGTCAGTAAATTTCCTTTTGTAACCAGATCTGCGTTTGCTGCTTTCTTTTCCAGATAATATATTTATTTCAATTTAATTTACAATGTGTTGTTTTTCCCAAGTGTCAGATAAAAAGTCCCAGAAATGCCCATAAAGGAAACACATTTCAGTAAAGTCAATTCAAGTTATTTGTCATCAGTTGATGTATGCCGAGCTCCTCATTGGTCCATAGGCTGACAAATGCATAGTATTAGCTGATTTATAATGCTCAGAAGGAAGAGAGAGAGAGATTAGATTTTAAATAACGCCTTTCACAACCTTGGGACAGCACCTCCCAGAATGTAATAGTCTCTCAGTTTGAATTTACCAAGTGTAAAGGAATACTAATATATTACCAAGAATGATACATGGCAGCAATCTCTAGACAGATGGCTGCTGTTCCAACTGGTTAAGAGCCTGGAGTCTCTCTGTGTTTCCTTCTGATGCCATGTGAGACTGAAAACTCACCATGTGCAGAACATAGTATAGGCTCCACGATGGAGCAAACTGTGACTCAGTTTACTGATATTTCAGTGCTGTACCCCACCCATGGCATTGAATTCAGTCACCAAACAGCATGGAGGATCGGGAAAGCTGTTACTCACAAAGTTGGATGTTTCACTCGTGATCCCAGTTTATAATGAGGGCGAGCGATCTGTCATTGGACAGACATGCTCAAAAAGGAGGTGTTTTTCCTGCCTCTGGGCCTTGTGTGTGTTCATGATTATGCTAGTTGTTGAGAAATCGCACCACACCTGGTAAGTTTTGAAATGGATCAAGTTAATTGGGGATTTGGGCCGTCTCGTGGTGCAGTGGTAATGCCCCTACCCCAGACCAGGAGGCTTTGGATCAAATCCCATCTGCTCCAGAGGTGTGTAATAACATCTCTGAACATGTTGAAATGAAAAATAGGTTAAATAAAAGAAATTATTCAGGGATTTGGGCCCTGTTGTGGCACTGTGGTAAAGCCCCTACTCCTGGACCAGGAGGCCTGTGTAATAACAACTCTGAACACATTGATTAGAAAAAGTAGCTTAAATTAAACCAAAATTGATTGAGGATTTGGAACATACCAATTTAGTCATTCTCACGGTAATTATACAGAAAACTGACAAGGCTTTATGTTAGATAACAAGCGTGGGGCTGGATGAACACAGCAGGTCAAGCAGCATCATAGGAGCAGGAAAACTTGACATTTCGGGCCTAGACCCTTCATCAGAAATAGGGGAGGGGAAGAGGGTTCTGAAATAAATAGGGAGAGAGGGGGAGGTGGCAGATAGAGGATGGATAGAGGAGAGGATAGGTGGAGAGGGGGCAGACAAGTCGAAGAGGCGGGGATGGAGCCAGTAAAGGTGAGTGTAGGTAGAGGGGTAGGGAGGAGATAGGTCAGTCCAGGGAGGATGGACAGGTCAAGGGGGCGGGATGATGTTAGTAGATAGGAGATGGGGGTGGGGCTTGAGGTGGGAGGAGGGGATAGGTGAGAGGAAAAACAGGTCAGGGAGGTGGAGATGAGCTGGGCTGGTTTTGGGATGCGGTTGGGGGAGGGGAGATTTTGAAGCTTGTGAAATCTACATTGATGCCATTGGGCTGCAGGGTTCCCAGGCTGAATATGATTTGCTGTTCCTGCAGCCTTCGGGTGGCATCACTGTGGCATTGCAGGAGGCCCAGGATGGACATGTCGTCTGAGGAATGGGAGGGGGAGTTGAAATGGTTCACGACTGGGAGGTGCAGTTGTTTGTTGCGAACTGAGCGCAGGTGTTCTGCAAAGCGGTCCCCAAGCCTCCGCTTGGTTTCCCCGATGTAGAGAAAGCCACAATGGGTACAGCGGATGCAGTATACCACATTGGCAGATGTGCAGGTGAACATCTGCTTGATGTGGAAAGTCTTCTTGAGGCGGGAGGAGGTGTGGGGGCAGGTGTAGCACATCCTGTGGTTGCAGGGAAAAGTGCCGGGTGTGGTGGGGCTGGAGGGGAGTGTGGAGCGGACAAGGGAGTCGCGGAGGGAGTGGTCTTCCAGAAGGCAGATAAGGGTGGGGAGGGAAAGATGTCTTTGGTGGTGGGGTCTGATTGCAGATGGTGGAAGTGTCGGAGGATGATGCGTTGGATCCGGAGGTTGATGGGGTGGTACATGAGGACGAGGGGGATTCTTTTTTGGTTATTATTGTGGGGACGGGGCGTGAGGGATGTGTTACGGGAAATGCGGGAGACACGGTCGAGGGCGTTGTCGACCACTATGGGGGGGAAGTTGCGGTCCTTGAAGAATGAGGACACTTGAGATGTACGGGAGTGGAATGTCTCATCCTGGGAGCAGATACGGCAGAGGCGAAGGAATTGGGAATAGGGGATGGCATTTTTGCAGGAAGGTGGGTGGGAGGAGGTGTATTCCAGGTAGCTGTGGGAGTCAGTGGGCTTGAAATGGACATCGGTTTCTAGGTGGTTACCCGAGATGGAGACAGAGAGGTCCAGGAAGGAGGGAGAAGTGTTGGAGATGGTCCAGGTGAACTTCAGGTTGGGGTGGAAGGTGTTGGTGAAGTGGATGAACTGTTCGAGCTCCTCGTGGGAGCACGAGGCGGCGCCGATGCAGTCATCAATGTAACGGAGGAAGCGGTGGGGTTTAGGGCCAGTGTAGGTACGGAAGAGGGATTGTTCCATGTAACCTACAAAGAGGCAGGCATAGCTTGGGCCCATGCGGGTACCCATGGCCACCCCCTTTGTCTGTAGGAAGTGGGAGGAATTGAAAGAGAAGTTGTTGAGGGTGAGGACGAGTTCGGCTAAGCGGATGAGGGTGTCGGTGGAGGGGGATTGGTCAGTTCTGCGGGACAGGAAGAAGCGGAGGGCCTTTAGGCCATCTGCATGGGGAATACAGGTGTATAGGAACTGGACGTCCATAGTAAAAATGAGGTGTTGGGGACCGGGGAATTGGAAGTTCTGGAGGAGGTGGAGGGCGTGGGTGGTGTCACGGACGTAGGTAGGGAGTTCCTGGACCAAGGGGGTGAAAATGGAGTTTAGGTAGGTGGAGATGAGTTCGGTGGGGCAGGAACAGGTGGAGACAATGGGTCGACCAGGGCATTCAGGTTTATGGATTTTGGGAAGGAGATAGAAGCGGGCGGTGCGGGGCTGGGGAACGATGAGGTTGGAGGCGGTGGGTGGGAGGTCACCTGAGGTGATGACGTTGTGGATGGTTTGGGAGATGATGGTTTGGTGCTCGGGGGTAGGGTCATGATCCAGGGGGCGGTAGGAGGAGGTGTCAGAGAGTTGGCGCCTGGCCTCAGCAATGTAGAGGTCAGTGCGCCATACTACGACTGCCCCTCCCTTGTCCGCGGGTTTTATGGTGAGCTTGGGATTGGAGCGGAGGGCTGCACGTTCTGCGGTGGAGAGGTTGGAGTGTTTGAGAGGGGTAGAGAGGTTGAGGTGATTGATGTCTCGACGGCAGTTGGAGATGAAGAGGTCGAGGGAGGGTAGGAGGCCTTGGGGTGGTGTCCAGGAGGAGGGCTTGTGTTGGAGGCGGGAGAAGGGGTCAGTAGAGGGAGGGTTAGACAGGCCCCAAGAAGACTTTCCACATCAGGCAGATGTTCACCTGCACATCTGCCAATGTGGTATACTGCATCCGCTGTACCCATTGTGGCTTCCTCTACATCGGGGAAACCAAGCGGAGGCTTGGGGACCGCTTTGCAGAACACCTGCGCTCAGTTCGCAACAAACAACTGCACCTCCCAGTCGAGAACCATTTCAGCTCCCCCTCCCATTCCTCAGACGACATGTCCATCCTGGGCCTCCTGCAATGCCACAGTGATGCCACCCGAAGGCTGCAGGAACAGCAAATCATATTCAGCCTGGGAACCCTGCAGCCCAATGGTATCAATGTGGATTTCACAAGCTTCAAAATCTCCCCTCCCCCAACCGCATCCCAAAACCAGCCCAGCTCATCTCCACCTCCCTAACCTGTTTTTCCTCTCACCTATCCCCTCCTCCTGCCTCAAGCCCCACCCCCATCTCCTATCTACTAACATCATCCCGCCCCCTTGACCCGTCCGTCCTCCATGGACTGACCTATCTCCTCCCTACCCCACTACCTACACTCACCTTTACTGGCTCCATCCCCGCCTCTTCGACTTGTCTGCCCCCTCTCCACCTATCCTCTCCTCTATCTATCCTCTATCCGCCTCCCCCTCTCTCCCTATTTATTTCAGAACCCTCTTCCCTCCCCCATTTCTGATGAAGGGTCTAGGCCCGAAACGTCAAGTTTTCCTGCTCCTATGACGCTGCTTGACCTGCTGTGTTAATCCAGCCCCACGCTTGTTATCTCGGATTCTCCAGCATTTGCAGTACCTTTTATCTCTAAGGCTTTATGTTATATAGCTGAGCTTTGCTAGTACATAATGTGAAGTTATCCAATTTGGCAGGAAGAATATATGATCCAAACATTTTAGTGGTGGAAGGGTGCAGAAAGATCTGTCCTTCTGCGTGAAACACAAAATGTTTGTATGGCAAGTAATTAGGAAGCCAAATAAAATGCTTGGTCTTTATTGGAAGGTGGATGAAGTACAAAATTGGAGAAGTTTTGCTACAACAGTGTAGGCCATAAGTGAAATGGTACCTAGAGTACTGCATACAGTTTTGGATTTCTTAATTAATCATAGAATCTCAACATTATGGAAGTAGGCCATTCGGCCCATTGAGTCCATACCAAGCCTCCAAACGGCATCCCACCCCCAACTCTATTGCTGTAACCCTGCATTCCCCATGGCTAATCCACCTAACCTGCACATCTTTGGATTGTGGGAGGAAACCACGATACCCTGAGGAAACCCAGGCAGACACGAGGAAGAATATGCAAACTCTACACTGTCATCCAAGGTTGGAATCAAACCTGAGTCCCTGATACTGTGAGGCAGCAGTGCTACCACTAAGCCACCATGCTGCCCAATTAAGGAAGGATATACTCACAATTGAGGTATTTAAGTGAGAATTCACTTGATTTTGAGGATGAAGGCATACGTCTAATCGGGAAAGTTTGATCAGGTTGGGCCCATTCTCATTGGAGTTTAGTGGAATAAGAGATGATCTTATTGAAAAATACAAACATTTTTGAGACAGTTTGACAGAGTGGATGTTGAAAGGTTGACTTTCTTCATGGGGGAGTCTAAAATCTCACAGGGCCTGAACAACATAGGCTGTGGTGAGATTTGCGGCAAAATTGGACAAAAAGCCCAGGAAGCCATATTTCATTATCAGGAGCAATAACTGCATCATTTATGCATTTGCTGAGTGTTGAGGTGCGTTTCCCTGGTATGACTCTTCTTCAGAACTGAATTTCTAAAATTTGTATTTTTGACGGAGGGGATACGCCCTGTGAAAGAAGACAGGAGTTTTTAATGATGGCTAAAAAAAAGTTGTAATATGGGTATAAACTAAGGTGTGAAAAGGAGAGGATTTGTCCCCTTGACTAAGTGCAAAGTGAACAAGTTACCAATAGGTCAAAGTTCTGGAGCAGTGGAGGGGTGGAGAGAATGTAAGGAAAATGGAGAAAAGGCCACAATGCGGCCATATTCTGACGTTGCTGCTAGACCTGCTGAGTTTATCCAGCATTCTCTGTGTTTGTCTCAGATTTCCAATATCATAGTATTTTTCTTTTATTCAAGGTGAGTTTCTCACTAGGCAGTGACAAGTTGTCAATTAAAGGGGAATTATAGCTTGTTGAATTCTTTATTCATGGCTTAAATCACCTCATTAACATTCAGCTTCCTGTCTTACCAAACCTACCAGATAAACTAGAGGTCAAGAAATCTCAATGTGGTAGACAGACCGGGCACCTGGAGACTTCAGCGCACTGCTGGCTGTGAGGAGGCCCCATGTAACTCAGCACCAAACAGCATCTCAGGGACTATCCATGGGGACCAGACACACCCCTTGTCCACAGAGATTGGTGTCTGACATTTCCCAACACTTCACAAGCCTCATGGCACTTCTCTGATCCATTTGCGAGATGTTGAGGAAGCACAGACTTGCATTGCAATGTACACTTGCACAGGAAGGGACATCTGCTCACAGGTTGGACTAGGTTGCATCTCAGGGCTGACCACTTGATGTTTTTTGCGCTTGCTCATTTCGTGACCCCACCCACATTCTCGCAGCGTCCATGCCTTACCTTACCTTGCCTTGCCAATTGGCTTGGTCACACAACCAGCCAGTTTATCTTGCTGCTCAATAGTTCCCAGTCAAGGAAGCGAATATCTTGCTGTACGGGCTGCGTGCTATATCAATCTCCACCCACATCATGTGCCAACAACTTACTTTGTAAACACACTACACATGTAGCAAGCAAACAATCATGTCTCAAAGTCTGATGGAGTAGTCATCACTGAAATTCTTGGAGTACCCATCAGTCTGGGGGGGTCCTGGCACAGTAAGTCAAGAGCAGATTCCGATATCAGTCCAGGGAATTTGCCTTGGTCAGTTATCTGTTCAGACAACTGATTAGGAGATCATGAGGTACCAACACAATCCACTGCCCTCTATACACATGTCCCTCTTGCTCCCACGTGGCAGCAGCTCTCAATACAGACATCGATCCATGGGGTGGACATGGAATGAAGCATCATGTTGGCACAGTCACACACAGAGCTACATAGTCAGTCAAACCAACAAAGGCAGTACAAAAAGAATCAATTTTTACAAATATCAAAGGTGATATTTGATATAGAGTGCAATGTCACCAATGTGGCCAACATGCTCTCAATAGGTTTTTCTCTTCCTCTCACTCCCATTATGTCTCAGTCTAGTCCCTGAAGATTTGATCAGGAAACCTTGGGGTGATCCAGAGATGCTGAAGGTCTACTTGCCAGAGGCAGGTGAACTCTCCATAGCTGCAACTTCCAAGAATTGGTGGGGAAATGCAAGGCAGGGCCTGGCCACCTCCAGAGTGTCATGAGAGGAGATTCTGATGGGTCTGTATGAGGCTCCTCCTCCGCTAGCTGCCTCTTGGCATCAGCCTGTTGCATTGTGAGGAAAGGGGCATCTGTAGCGCATGCCAGGTTCCCTGTGCCCCTGTCACCATCACCAGTCCTGAGGAACGATAGCAAGGATGATGGACTGCAGGAGTGTGTGTGCTCTCCAGCAGGCCCTGAGGCTGCTGTCTATGGCAGCCACCAGACGGTCACATGCTTGGGGTGGCTGGGTCACCATAGGTTAGCTGCATGCTGCAGCTTCTGGCTAATGATGGCCGTTGGTTCCCATAGTACAAATCTGTTTCTCCCTGTACATGTGGATGATGTCCCCGATTGCCAACACCATGGAGTGCTCTCCTGCCTGGGGCTGAGCCGGTGCCTGGTCCATTGCAGTCCTCTGAGTGCAACCTGGGGCATTTCTTCCTCGGCCAGCTGTCAAGCTGGCACAGTGAAGTGCTCCTACACTTTCTAAAGCAAACATTCCCAGTGGGGTGTCAGTATCAGAGCTGGAGAGGGTACAGGAGACAGGCTTGCCAATGCTTCTGCCAAGGTCTTAATCCTCTCATCTTCGATCGCTGACTATCCTAAAGCATTGGTCCCCTGTGTACTGTTCACCTCTCTATCTATTGTTCAGCAAATCCTTTGCACCAACACATTTGGGCACAGAGACTCGGGGAAAGAATTGTGATGTTTGATCAAGAGGAGTGGTGGTACCAGCACAATCCACTGCCCTCTACACACATGCCCCTCTTGCTTCCACATGTGGCAGCAGTTCTCAATACAGACATCAATCCATGGGGTGGGCATGGAATGATGTATCATGGAGGTCAAGGAGGTGGCATCTTCTGGAACTGTCTCTGATATGTGCAAGATGAGCTTGAGTTTGATTTATTGCCAAGATACTGTGAAAAGTGTTGTTTTGCATGCTATACAGGCAGATAGTACAATACAAAGTGCATCAGGGTAGCAGAATAGAGTGCAGACTACAGTGTTACAGCCACAGAGAAGCTGCAGAGAGAGAGAAATCAATATTAACATTTGAGAGGTCCATTCAAAAGTCTGGTAACAGTAGAGAAGAAGCTGTTCTTAAATCTGTTGGTACATGTTTTCAATTTTTTATATCTTCTGCCCAATGGAAGAGGGTGGAAAAGATTACAACTGGGGTGGAAGGGGTCTTTAATTATGTCGGTGCTTTCCCAAAACAGCAGGGAGTGTAGATGGAGTCAATGGATAGGAGGCTGGTTTGCCCAATTGACTGGGCTATATCGACAATTCTGTAATTTCTTGCAGCTTGGGAGGACCAGCTGTCATGCTGAGCTGTGATGCATCCAGATAAAATGCTTTCTCTGGTGCACCTTGAAAAATTGGTGAGAGTCCTTGTGGACATGCTGAATTTCCTTAGCCTCCTGAGGAAGTAGAGACACTGTGCTTTCTTGACTGTCGCATCACTGTGGGTGGACCAGGACAGATTCCTGGTGATCATCACTCCCAGGAACCTGATGCTCGTGACCATCTCCACCTTAGCACCATTGATATAGACACAGCATGCCCTCCACTCTGCTTCCTGAAGTCAATGACAGCTCCTTCATTTTGCTGACATCAATGGAGAGATTGTTGTCTTTACACAATGCCACTCAGCACTCAGTCTCCTTCCTCTACTCTGTCTTGTCGTTGCTTGAGATCTGATCGACAATGGTGGTGTCAAAGAGAGAGAAGGCATTGCAGTCACTGGTTAGGAGTGGGGTGTGTTCAATAACCCTGACAACAGGGCTACTGAGAGAGTTACAGAGGAGTGAAGAATAATACTTGCACGGATGTCTCAGCATCCCTACTGGAGCAGCCCCAGTCTTCTCCAAAGACCAGGATTCTCTCTTCACAGGGGTTGAGGAGTCTGATGCTGGAACACCTCCATCCATTTGCTCCTTTCTGACCTACTGTGGCCAGTCTTCACCTGAAATGAGAGAAAGGCAGGGATAAAGATAGCTGAAAGTGGGTGGTAGGGTAGTGAGGTGGTTCAAAGCAATGAACAGGCAGTATAGTGAACTAGTGTGAGTGGTATGGGAGGCTGAGAGCAGATAAGGGAAGGAATTGCAGACAATAGTGAGAGTGGTGATCGAGTGTGAGTTCTCAGAGAGAAGAGTGTGGCACTTAATGTGGTTCAGCAAAGATGGTCATTGACCTTCTCACTGCACTGCTAGCTGCTCCTCTGCACCATGGAGACCACAAGGATCAGGCTGGCAGCCTAGGATCAGCCTGCTAGAGCCTAGTGGCATGGACTCCTTTGACGATCCTCTGGGAAGTACACCATTCAGGCCACCAGGACCTCCAGATTCCTGTCAGAGGACCATGGCACCTTCTCCAACACCTTCACATTTTGTCCACGACATGCAGCCGACTTCTGAAAGCCAGTGCTCACCCAGGTGCATTCCTGCCTTTCAAAGATGTGGCGTTGCCAGGGACGCTGGTCTTCCAATGGATATCCAGTGAGTGGTGAATTGTTCTGGGAATGGCACATAGTTAAATGGGGCTAGAAATGGGCGAATGAATGCGATCCGGAAGGCAAGTGGTTAATGAGGTATGTTTGATTAGATACAGTAAGAAATCTCGCTAGGCCTCACAGTGAAAAACTCTTCAGGCAATTCTCCACAACTCACTTAACCACTAAATAGTTTCAGAATAAGGATTCATCCATTTAAGAGAGATGAGGAACAATTTCTGTTATCAGAAGATAATGAATCTTTGGGATTCCCTTTTCCAGAATGGTATGGGGTCATTGAATGTATTCAACACTGAGATGGACAGAATTTTTGAATGTGGTAACAATGTTGGGACTGTACTACAGGCCTCCCAACAGTGAGCGTGAAATAGAGGCACAAATATGTAGACAGATTATGGAAAGATGTAGGAGCAACAGGGTGGTGGTGATGGGAAATTTTAATTTTCCCAACATTGACTGGGATTCACTTAGTGTTAGGGGTTTAGATGGAGCAGAATTTGTAAGGAGCATCCGGGAGGGTTTTCTAGAGCAGTATGTAAATAGTCCAACTCGGGAAGGGGCCATATTGGACCTGGTGTTGGGGAATGAGCCCGGCCAGGTGGCTGAAGGTTCAGTAGGGGATTACTTTGGGAATAGTGATCGCAATTCCGTAAGTTTTAGAATACTGATGGCCAAAGACGAGAGCAGTCCTAAAGGAAGAGTGCTGAACTGGGGGAGGGCCAACTATAGCAAAATTCGGCAGGAGCTGGGGAATGTGGACTGGGAGCAGCTGTTTGAGGGTAAATCCACATTTGATATGTGGGAGGCTTTTAAAGAGAGGTTGCCTAGAGTGCAGGGCAGATATGTCCCTGTGAAAATGAGGGATAGAAAGGGCAAGATTAGGGAACCATGGATGACAGGTGAAATTGTGAGACTAGCAAAGGGGGAAAAGGAAGCATACATAAGGCCTAGGTGACTGAAAACAGACGAAGCTTTGGAAGAATATTGGGAAAGTAGGACCAATCTGAAATGAGGAATTAAGAGGGTTAAAAGGGGTCATGAAATATCTTTAGCAAACAGGGTTAAGGAAAATCCCAAAGCCTTTTATTCATACAGAAGGAGCAAGAGGGTAACTAGAGAAAGAGTTGGCCCACTCAAGGACAAAGGAGGGAAGTCATGCGAGGAGTCAGAGAAAATGAGTGAGATTCTTAATGAGTACTTTGTGTCGGTATTCACTGAGGAGAGGGACATGACGGATGTTGAGGTTAGGGATAGATGTTTGATTACTCTAGGCATAAGGAGGGGGGGAAGTGTTGGGTATTCTAAGAGGCATTAGGGTGGACAAATCCCCAGGTCTGGATGGAATCTATCCCAGGTTACTGAGGGAAGTGAGAGAAGAAATAGCTGGGGCCTTAACAGATATCTTTGCGGCATCCTTGAGCATGGGTGAGGTCCCAGAAGACTGGAGAATGGCTAATGTTGTCCCCTTGTTTAAGAAGGGTAGCAAGGATAATCCAGGTAATTATAGACCAGTGAGCCTGACGTCAGTGGTGGGGAAGCTGCTGGAGAAGATACTGAAGGATAAGATCTATTTATATTTGGAAGAAAATGGGCTTATTAGTGATAGGCAGCATGGTTTTGTGCAGGGAAGGTCATGTCTTACCAACTTGATAGAATTCTTTGAGGAAGTGACAAAGTTCATAGATAAGGGAAGGGCTGTAGATGTCATATACATGACTTCAGTAAGGCGTTTGATAAGGTTCCCCATGGTAGGCTGATGGTGAAAGTGAAGTCGCATGGGGTCCAGGGTGTACTAGCTAGATGGATAGAGAACTGGCTGGGCAACAGGAGACAGAGAGTTGTAGTGGAAGGGAGTTTTTCAAAATGGAGAACTGTGACCAGTGGTGTTCCACAGGGATCCGTGTTGGGACCACTGTTGTTGGTGATATACATAAATGATCTGGAGGAAGGTATAGATGTTCTGATTAGCAAGTTTGCAGATGACACTAAAATTGGTGGAGTAGCAGATAGTGAAAGGGACTGTCGGAGAATGCAGCAGAATATAGATAGATTGGAGAGTTGGGCGGAGAAATGGCAGATGGAGTTCAATCCAGGCAAATGCAAGGTGATGCATTTTGGAAGATCCAATTCAAGAGCAAACTGTACAGTAAATGGAAAAGCCCTGGGGGAAAATTGATGCAGGGAGAGATCTGGGTGTTCAGGTCCATTGTACCCTGAAGGTGGCAACACAGGTCGATAGAGTGGTCAAGTAGGCATACGGCATGCTTTCATTCATCGGACGGGGTATTGAGTACAAGAGTTGGCAGGTCATGTTACAGTGTATAGGACTTCGGTTCGACCACATTTGGAATACTGCGTATAGTTCTGGTCGCCACATTACCAAAAGGATGTGGATGCTTTGGAGAGGGTGCAGAGGAGGTTCACCAGGATGTTGCCTCGTATGGAGGGCACAAGCTATGAAGAGAGATTGAGTAGATTGGGATTATTTATATTAGAAAGACGGAGGTTGAGGAGGGACCTGATTGAGGTCTACAAAATCATGAGAGGTATAGACAGGGTGGATAGCAAGAAGCTTTTACCCCAGAGTAGGGGACTCAATTACTAGGGGTCACAATTTCAAGGTGAGAGCAGAAAAGTTTAAGGGAGATATACGTGGAAAGTTCTTTACGCAGAGGGTGGTGGGTGCCTGGAAGGCATTGCCAGTGGAGGTGGTAGAGGCGGGCACGATAGCATCATTTAAGATGTATTTGGACAGATACATGAATGGGCAGGGAGCAGAGGGATACAGATCCTTGGAAAATAGGAGACAGGTTTAGATAGAGGATCTGGATCGGCGCAGGCTTGGTGGGCCGAAGGGCCTGTTCCTGTGCTGTAATTTTCTTTGTTCTTTGCCCTTTGTACTGTACAGAATAGGGAAATCAGGCGTTGTAGGGTCCAGGGAGGAAAGTGAACCTATTGAAATGGTAGACCAAGCTGAAGGGGCTGAATGGCCTACTCCTGCTGCTATTTCTTGCATTTTTGTAATGAAATTTTCACTACATTCACGGTCGCTTGAGCTTCTGCACAGTCGAATCATATGAGAGAGATTATAATGCAAAGCGGAAACTTTTCCATTACTTAGATCAAAACTGCCTTTATAAACCTTCAACAGCTGTTCCATATTATGGTTATTCATCTGTCCCTCAAGCAAACTCATATTAACATTTTCTTCAGTTACTGTTTCCCTGACAACACACTTCCAAACAAACTTGAGCTTTCAGATGACAGGGTTAATACAGTGAATACAGTACAAAGCCCTGTAGGTTCTCATCCTGGTTCCTCTGCTTTCCATTAATTACATACCAGTCTTAGGCAATGTCTTTCACCAGCAATTAGCTTTCACTACACTAAAGTTTTCACTAAAGTTATTTAATTAAGTAATATTGAATACTTCAGGTTAACATTGTCACATTGAGGGAACTGGTAAGTATTGTAAACTTTAAGAAATGCTGCATCTGAACATCGAGTGATTTATTTTCTTGCAGTGTTACCAATACCAAAAATAAACATTTCCAAATATTTTAGCTGAATACACTTTGCAGGAAGCAAAGAAACATAATGGGGAGGTCAAAGACAAATTAACCAAGTCAGATTTTGGGATGAGACTGATGGAAAGGAGAAAATTTACCAACTATAATAAACTTTGAGGATATCTGCAGAGAGAGGAAAGATCATATTACAATGGCAATGAATGTAGAACAAGCCATGTAAACTGTCTCGAACATCATTGGTTCCAGGGTACAGATTCCACCGTACTGTCTGGAGGTCAGTTAGCTCATTGGGCGAGATGATTAGGAAGTGTAGCGAATAAACCCGCAGCATCAACCCCTAATGGCTGTGGTCATTCATACAGGTCTTTGTCCTGTCATTGTGGAGTGGTTGCCCATGAGCTATACCTAATGAATAGTTTGTTTCTCTAATGGAGAAAGATGTCTGTGGCCCCTGGTGGACCATGGCCTCCTACCTTACAGTTCTACTCAACTGCCTATTTGATATTAAATGTCAAATGAGTTGGGACTTCCTACGTAGGTTACTGAACAGAAGCCTGTAGTTCGATTCTCACCTTTGCTTCTAGCTCACAGTCATCCTAGCAGATCCTTATGCTAAGCTTTGTGTCATGTTGCTTTAGCTCTCTGAGTTGAATTAGCAACCCTATATCCTGTGGAAATCAATCTATCCCAGAAAGAAGGATGCCGCTCACTGACATTTCAATCTTTGTCACATTGAAAGATCTGGAAAATGCAGCCAGGACCTTGATCTTCAAATTCCAGAACATGACTGACTTCCCCTCACCATGTCCCTGCACAAACCTTCAGCCATGCCCTGAGGGCCGATTTCTCTGCTGGTTAGGATCTCCTGTTCAATTATGCAGTAACTTCAGTTAAATCTAAACCTACTGAACATACAAATCTCCCCTACACCATCACTGGCCTGACCCTGATTCACTGGTGGCAGAGAAATGACTTAACAAATTATTCATTTGCAGAATGTGGACATGACTGGCTAGGTCAGCATTTAATACCCATCCCTAATGGTCCAGAGAGCAGTTAAGAATCAACCACATTGCTGTTGCTATGGAGTCATATGTAGGCCAAACCAGGTAAGGACAGCAGATTTTCTTCCCTAAAGGACATTAGTGAACCAGGTGGGTTTTTCTGACAATTGGCAATGAATTCATGGTCATTGTTAGACTTTTAATACCAGATGTCATGGTCTTTATCCTCATTTTCAAATCACTCCACCCCTTTGCTCCATATGATCCAAGAATCCTTTTCCTGTAGCTTTTGTAACAAGGTCAGCCAGGTGGACTTCATAGAATATGAGTTCCCTGATTGGGGCTGTTAACCTGGTCCAATCAGGGAGCCTTGGCTGATAGATTAAAAGAAGAGTGTCAGACATTCTGACACTCTTAGACCTGGCTCTGAGGGAGCTGGACCAATGTCAAGGACATTCTACGTCTAAATAAATGGTGACTTGCTGACAGGATATAGGCCTCTGTGGAGTTACTTCATCTCCAATCATCTGTCCCAAACCATATTTTCTGGTTGCTGTATAACCTTCCTGCTACATCATTGTAAATTGCCTCATTTAGCCATATTGCTTTTGTGCAGTCCTTGTGGGTATATTAAAACAGAATTGCACTTCACCACCTTGGCTTTAAAGAGCTCCCATAAAAAAAACCTACTCAACCATGCTTCTGATCTCCTTCTAATATCCTTTGGTTCATGCAACAAGACATGATGTGGCCAATGGTCACCTTCTATGTTATAAATTCCTGTGACTCCTGTGACATCTCCATCCCCCTTTCCGATGTCCTCTGAAGTGTTCTTTTTGCTGTGACGATGCTATAAGAATGTAAATTGTTATGGCAGTTCAGAATGCAGTCTAAAGGTTCAACATTTTCCAGTCTTTTCAATGTGACATGATTAAACAGTCAGCGAGTGTTTATTTTCTCTTTCTCTCTTGGGACAGAACTATTTTGATACAACAATAAGGGAAAAACAAAAAAAAGGAATCAGGAAACACAATGCAATATTTATTTTAAAACGACAACTGGGTCTCTCCCTGTGGATCGGGTGAAGTCATTCTCAGAGATGTATTTCAATTACAGTGGACTCTTGGTGCCACATACTGGTGGTTGTGAACATAACATCTGACAGCTGAAATCTTCTAACATGATGCATAAAAGCCAAAAATAAAATCGCAGATGCTGGAAATCTGAAACAAGAACTGAAAACGATGGCAACTGTCAATACATTTTGGGTAATACATTTTGAATAATATTTTAGATGCCGTTCCTTCATCAAAGGGTTTCACAGATGATCAGGATTTAAAAGAGAATACAGAACATGCGAAAATGGAAGTGAAAACATGCTCTCTCTCTCTCTCACACACACACACACACACACACACACACACACACACATTCACACACATTCGGTCACAAGGAAAAAAAATAAACTTTAAAATATTTAAGAGCTTTGAGTATGGGAAATAGGACATCATGTTAAGGTTGTACAGCGCATTGGTGAGGCCTGTTCTGGAGTACTGTGTGCTGTTGTGGTCTCCTTGTTATAGGAAGGATATTATTAAGATGGAGAGAGTTCAGAAAGGACTTACCAGGGTGTTGCTGGGAATGGAAGGTTTCGGTTACAGGCACAGTTATAGGCACATGTATGACTCTATGATTCTAAATGGAAACCAGAAGATATGGGCGTCAGAAAAGAAAATAGGAGAGACAATATAGCAACAGCTTGAACTTATAAAGCAGCATCAAACAAAAAAACTGCGGACACCAAAAATTATAGGAGAAACTCAGCCGGTCTGGAGGCAACTGTGGTGAGAAAGCAGAGTTAACATTTCAAGTCCAGTATGAATCTTCGTCGGAACTGAGGAATGGTCACTCGACTCTAAACGTTAACTCTGTTTCTCTCTCCACAGATGTTACCAGACCAGCTGAGTTTCTCTTGCAATTACTGTTTAATTTGGTGAGTTCAGTTAGCTAAATGACTAGAGTGTGGGGCAGAATGATGACAGGGTCATGTTAATCCCCTTGGCTTGCCCCATGTTTGGTGTGCAGTGCCTCTTCTCAAGGGATACAACCACTTGTTTCTCTCTCCCAGTGAAAGATGCCTATGGTCCCTGGTGGGCAATGCCTATAACTTTTAGAGTTGAAAACATTCCAAGACATGAGGTTTGTGAAACAAAGAATGTATGTGGTAGAGAGACAGAAATTTGGCATATCTCTGCAGGTTCTAGTGACTTACAAGTCAGTACAGCTATGAGGTGCTAAAAAGCCTCCTGCTCCATAAAAAGTCTGTGATACTATTTCGGAAAAGAAACAAAAAGCCAGTCAAAACCAAGGGTGCTGTTCACTACCAACAAAGATCTCCAAGCAGCACACTCATCTCACTACTTGGAAAAGAGAAAGCAGGAGTTTTAGTTAAGATTTGAAATTACTGATTAAATATGAAGCTCAAAGTTCTCAGGGAAAACTGTCTCTTAGAAATATAAAGCGTTCCTCAAAAATGCACTGAATGTCACGGCAGCAAGGTGCCAGACTAAAGGCAGACAGATCACAGACAGGGATTGACGTGCAATGTGTCAGGGAGTTCAAGATCCACAACTGCTCTCAGAAGAGGGGCGTTTGGCAAAGTAGACACTCAACAGCTTCCTTTGGTGTAGAGGAGTTCACTACTTCACCAACACCTTCCACCCCAACCTTAAGTTCACCTGGACCATCTCCAATACCTCTCTCTCCTTCCTGGACCTCTCTGTCTCCATCTCGGGTAACCACCTAGAAACCGATATCCATTTCAAGCCCACTGACTCCCACAGCTACCTAGAATACACCTCCTCCCACCCACCTTCCTGCAAAAATGCCATCCCCTATTCCCAATTCCTTCGCCTCTGCCGCATCTGCTCCCAGGATGAGGCATTCCACTCCCGTACATCTCAGATGTCCTCAGTTTTCAAGGACTGCAACATCCTCCACTCAGTGGTTGAGAACGCCCTTGACCGTGTCTCCCGCATTTCCCGCAACTCATCCCTCACACCCCATCCCCGCAATAAACACCAAAACAGAATCCCCCTCGTCCTCACGTACCACTCCACCAACCTCTGAATCCAACGCATCATCCTCTGACACTTCCGCCATCTGCAATCCGACCCCACCACCAAAGACATTTTTCCCTCCCCACCCTTATCTGCTTCCTGGAGGGACCACTCTCTCCGGGACTCCCTTGTTCGCTCCACACTCCCCTCCAGCCCCACCACACCCGGCACTTTTCCCTGCAACCACAGGAAGTGCTACACCTGCCCCCACACCTCCCCCCTCACCCCCATCCCAGGCCCCAAGAAGACTTTCCACATCAAGCAGATGTTCACCTGCACATCTGCTAATGTGGTATACTGCATCCGCTGTTCCCATTGTGGCCTCCTCTACATTGGGGAAACCAAGCGGAGGCTTGGGGACCGCTTTGCAGAACACCTACGCTCAGTTCGCACTAAACAACCGGACCTCCCAATCGCGAACCATTTCAACAACCCCTCCCATTTCTCAGATGACATGTCCATCCTGGGCCTCCTGCAGTGCCACAACGATGCTACCCAAAAGTTGCAGGAACAGCAACTCATATTCCACTTCGGAACCCTGCAGCCCAATGGTATCAATGTGGATTTCACAAGCTTCAAAATCTCCCCTCCCCCACCACCTCCCAAGACCAGCCCAGCTCGTTCCCACCTCCCTAACTTGTCCTTCCTCCAACCTATCCCCTCCTCCGAACCCAAGCCCCAGCCCCATCTCCTACCTACTAACCTCATCCTCATCTCAGTTTTAGCAGGTCATCCTTTCACTCTGAGGCCGTGCCCTTGAGTCCCAATCTCTCCTACTGTTGGAAACATCCGTTCCACGTCTACTCTATCCAGGCCTCTCAGCATTCTGTAAGTTTCAATAAGCTCCTCCCTCATTCTTCTAAACTCCATCAAGTACAGACCCAGAGTCCTCAACCGCTCCTCATATGGAAAATCCTTCATCATTCTTATTAACCTTCTCTGGACCTCCTCCAATGCCAACTCATCCATCTTGAAATACAGGTCCCAAATCTGCTCACTATATTCCAAATGTGGTCTGACCAGGGCCTTATACTGCCTCATTTCTGGTCTTGTATTCTAGCCCTCTTGAAATGAATGGTAAGAGTGAATGTGCATTAAAAACTGCCAACTGAACTTGCACGTTAACCTGAGGAAAATCCTGAACTAGGACTCTCAAGTCCCTTTGTGCTTCAGATTTCTGAAGGTTTTTTTTCCCCGTTTAGAAGATAGTCTATGCTTATAGTCTTTGTTTCAACGTGCATAGCCTCACACTTACCCACATTGGGTTATTCCATCTGCCACTTCTTTTCCCAGTCTCCTAGCCCGTCCAATTCCTTTGGCAGCCTCCCCACTTCCTCAACATCATCTGCCTTTCCACCTATCTTTGTGTCATCTGCAAACATAGCAACAATACCTTCAGTTCCTTCATCAAGAACATCAATGTATAAAGTGAATAATTGTGGTCCCAACACTAAATCCTGTGGAACTGTAATTAATTAACTGTAATTTTGCAAATTAGAGAGGGGGAGAATGTGGGTTTTGGCAACAATGGGAACATTTGTCTCAGTTCAATGTCACTGGCTATGAATTGCAGAGATCTTGAAAGATCAGCAACCTGTGTATCTAGCATTTTAAGGAACATATCCCATGATCCAATGCCCATTTTTGAACTCTGCTGGGAACACTTTGAATGATTTGTCCAAATTGATGGCAATTAAGAGTTTTCAGAATGCATAGTGGATTTTCAAAGTTCAAAGTTTCTGAAGAACACAGGAAACATTTGAAGACTTAGAACTAAGTAATAACCTCAATAACCTAGCGGCAAATTACAATCATGGATGGAGGGTTGGCTGATCAGCAAAAGGCAGAAAATGAGGATAATGGGGTCTTTTTCAGGAAAACAGCTGGTTACTAAGTTCCACAGTGGTCTGTGTTGGGACCACATTTATAGTGTTACAGTGATATATATTCAGTGTGAAAACCACACAGAAAATTTCTCTGTTCTTCTTTGAAACACTTTCACAGAAGGAAAAATGAGTGGAACTTATAAATGATGGTAATGGTCTGAACTGACCTTGTATACCTTAACATGGAACACTACTACACTGGACTCCAAATATTAGCCAAAGTACAAAATGTACTTTGAGTTTGGGTTCCAGTGACTCTTCTTCAGACCGGTTAGGGTTTATGTTCTGAAGAAGGGTCATTGAAGTCAAAACATTAATTCTGTTTTCTATCCACTGATGCTGTTACACCTGCTGAGTTTCCTCCAGCAACTTGTGTTTTTATGCATTTCAGCTCTCCAGCATCCGCAGCTTATTGCTTTATCTTTGTACCTCGGTCTCTGGAAATGTGGTAGGAACTCACAACCTTGTGGACTCAGAGGTTAAAAAGAAAGACATATTCTCCTGAGTTGGGGCTGGCACCTGAAATGATTAAAGATGGGGCTGGATGAACACAGCAGGTCAAGCAGCATCATAGGAGCCGGAAAAGTTGACATTTCGGGCCTAGACCCTTCATCAGAAATGGGGGAGGGGAAGAGGGTTCTGAAATAAATAGGGGGGGGGAGGCGGATAGAGGATAGATAGAGGAGAGGATAGGTGGAGAGGAGGCAGACAAGTTGAAGAGGTGGGGATGGAGCCAGTAAAGGTGAGTGTAGGTAGGGGGGTAGGGAGGAGATAGGTCAGCCCAGGGAAGACGGATAGGTCAAGGGGACGGGATGATGTTAGTAGATAGGAGATGG
>JAHRHZ010000273.1:5372696-5401309 GCA_024137785.1 Ginglymostoma cirratum | reverse complement strand
ATGTGAAATCCACATTGATACCATTGGGCTGCAGGGTTCCCAGGCTGAATATGATTTGCTGTTCCTGCAGCCTTCGGGTGGCATCACTGTGGCATTGCAGGAGGCCCAGGGGCATCACTGTGGCATTGCAGGAGGCCTCCAGGGAGGACGGGCAGGTCAAGGGGGCGGGATGATGTTAGTAGATTGGAGATGGGGGTGTGGCTTCAGGAGGGGATAGGTGAGAGGAAAAACAGGTTAGGGAGGTGGAGATGAGCTGGGCTGGTTTTGGGATGCGGTTGGGGGAGGGGAGATTTTGAAGCTTGATCCATGATTAAAGATGGGACGAGTGGCCTGACTGCGCCGACGCTGGCGATCTCCCACGAGAAGGAATTCCGCCTGCTGCCGCTGGGGGGCCTCATGAAGGTCGGGTTAGTGGGCGGGGCAGGGACGCCGGAAGTGCGGTACTCCCGGCTTCGCGGATGGTTTCCGGTGGCCAATCCAAGATGGCGCCGTGGCCGGCAGAAAGGGAGTGAGTGTGGGACAGACAAGGAGGTTGATTCGGTGACTGGGGCTGCATGGTTTGGGGGCCTGGATACTCGGGGATTATACGAGAGCTTCCGAGGATCGCATTGGTGGGATCGGAGGCGATAGAGAGGGATCCTTTGGAGGAGGAGGAGGAGGAAGAAGGGGGAGTTTAAATCATAAACTGTGGGCGGGAGGGGGGGGGGAAGCTGGTGTAAGGATTTTTTTTAATCCAAAGAAGGCTCTTTACTTCTGAAATACTTCCTCGAGCCATGGCTTCGGCGTCCGGCAACGACGACGATCTGACAATCCCCCGGGCGGCCATCAATAAAATGATCAAAGAGACGCTGCCTAACGTACGGGTGGCTAACGAAGCCCGGGAGCTGGTGGTGAGCTGTTGCACCGAGTTCATTCATCTCATCTCCTCCGAGGCCAACGAGATCTGCAACAAGTCGGAGAAGAAGACCATCTCCCCAGAGCACGTTATCCAAGGTGAGGGCAAGGGCAAGGGCAGGGCCCTGCTGGGTGGTCGTGGTGACAAAAGTCGAAAGGACAGAGCCCTGGGCACGTGTTTCACGCAAGGTTCATTTATTCATTTGTCGTTTTGGCCTCTTAGATAGGAACAGTAACCTAAACCCAGTTTGTCACTCGGGAGGGAAATAATTTCATAAATCCTAATTACCCCGCAGCAGCCTTGAGAGTAGGTAGCGGGCTAGAAGTTGATAATGAAAGCAGTTCTGTGTTTTTGCGCATTTGCGAATTGGGCAACTTAAGTAACATTTTAGATTTCATCGTTATCAAGATGGATAATTTCGAGAATGCGATTTTTTTAAAGAGTGTAGTGAACCTTATTCAAATGACAGACCGTAACACGACTTTAAACATAAAAAAACCGAAAGAACTGCAGATGCTTGAAGTCAGAAACAAAAGCAGAAATTGCCGGAAAAACTCAAAATATCTGAAGAAGGATTACTGGACCCAAAACGTTAACTCTGACTCCTCTCCATTGATGCTGCCAGACCTGCTGAGCATTTCCAGCAATTTCTGTTTTTGTTAGCGACGAGATTTTGTTGCTTGTGAAAAGGTTTTAAAACCTTTTATGGATGTGAATGGTGGAGGTAATTGAGTTGTTTCCATCCGTCTGGCTAACTCAACCCAATTTGCTTGTACAGAAATTGCTTTATGCGCTATTGAAAATGTGAATATTAAAACAATGATCATTAACTTGAACTTTTTTCTAATTTGTGATCACCCTAATTCCAATATAGAATTGTTAACGAATATTCTCTGCCATTCACTGAAATTATATATGCTTATTAACCACATGTTCATTTGCAGCTCCAGTGGTCAATTCTTTATAAATGCTAGGTACATTTTGTTGCAGTAGAAGGGTTATGAAAATTTCAAGCTAACTTAGATAATATGAGCTTGTCTTTTGGAGATGCTCCTTCTCTGGTTTATCAGTATTCATATGAATTGTAGTTATGTTTTTATAAATATTGCTGCAAATGCCAATATGTCAAATTGGCCAGATTCAGGAGAAGTTAGAATGGAATGTTTACACTTGTCAGTTCTATAAATGTTTTGAGGTTTGATATACAATCAAGCCAGAATTTGCCCGATTTATATTTTTCAGACTACAGATATGACTTACATAGAATACTGCAAGAAAGCTTGTGTTTACATTTAGGGTCATTTTTAGAATAATATTGGCCTGAATTGAATAATTACACAGTTAAGTACAACTTATTATGATTAATTAGGTGAATTAATTTTTTGTATCCTGTGAAACATTCAAATCAAAGCTCACTACTAATAGACTGGTCCATTTCTTCCGGCAGACAGACCATCAATGTGGCACGTTTCCTGGCCTTAAAGTGCCATGTGCTGACTGGTTTTATAACTGACTAGGTGCCAATGTCTATTTTGGATGACATGTAAATCAAAAGAGTTTGTGAAAAACCCTACTGACTCTTGCAGTTGTGGATTGACCCTGTTTGGATCCTTTTTAAATGTTGGCTTCAATCAAAGCAATTGCCCTGGGACTCCACCCTTTCTTTGGGTGATTGCATAAAATAAGAAATGTGTGAGTAAACAAAAAGATTAATAAAACCAGGGAAGTTAGTTTGGACTCAGGCAGTTTTTCCTTTAGGCCAATTTACTGTTGCATCCTCCAAATTTATCACTTGCCTTTAGACTTATCATTTACACAAGATGTAAGCTATTCATCTGGACAGATGCCAGCAATGTTGCTTAGTGACAAATATGAATGAGTTGTCAGCCATTTTCTCTCTTCACTATTGCCTCAGGCAATATTTACACACTGAATATTGATTAAGATTTTGTTATGTACTTAACTCTGGTTTGTTGCTGTAGAACTGTTAGGCTCTTATCTAGACTACGTAATGGGATGTATTTATCTTTTATTAACTTCCCCTTTCTGTGTTAGTGAGTAAGTGTAGAAACATCTTTTTTTAAGGTTAAAAACCCACAAATGATTGCTCACTATTTTTAGTGCATCTTTAAACATTTAACCTTTGAAGCCAGCTTAAGGTTCCCATTGTGCATATGAGCACAACCGAAGAGCCGATAATGTGTTTTTCACAGACTGTTTCTTTTTCAGCTGCTTTTAAGCTGAAAGTTGTTGAATATACCAAAGACCGTGGAAATCGCCCTGTAGAAAGATACGGTGTGAGCAAATGCAGCGTTCGTTTGCGATGAAAACAAAGTTTGGGTAGGTTTTTAAGAAAAACTGCCTAATGGTTTGATTCTAAAAGGCAAGTTTTAAAAAATGATGAAATATTTGATTGGGCAACTGAGGGCAACTGGAAATCAGATGTTGAATGCATTAGTAATAGCATTGATACCAAAATTAGACTAATTATTTCCTGAGCAGAAAATGATAAATGTAACTGGGATTTTCCAGTCTTATAGCTGCACAAGTACTCTGTAGTTTTTGTTTGCTTTTAAAACAAAAGCCTGTCATGCAGCAATTTGAAGTCAACGTTAAACTACTTTTGACAAAAATACCAGTTATTGCTAAGCACGATATATATCGCCTGCACGTGAAATCCACATTCTAGTTCATTTGGGATAAATAAATCAGCTCAGCTGCATGTGCAATGGCATATTCAGCATATCTAATTATGTAATGTGCATGGAGCATTGCAAACCAATGGGCCTGTATATTTTTTAAATACTTGCCAGCAGTGAGTATTTGTATGTAGTTCTGGTACAGGAATGATGGTGAATGGCCATGGAATAGAAATATGGCTGTCAAATTTGTGTAAGTGATCTCAGTAATCTTAGAATTAACTACATGGAAAGCCAAATTCAAGCTTCATAGCAAAAAACTTGTAAAATTATTTGTTAGTACTGCGCGCTGAAAGATTCCTTTGGGGAGTTGAAGTAGATAATTCAGTCCATATTTCTTTATTGCCCCAGGACCAATGGAAAACCATGTTTCATTATAATTATTTAGCCTGAAACTGTGATACATTTCCTTTTCTGGTTGTATTGCTAAAGGTGAAACATTAAATGTGTGGTTTTCCTAGGGTTTTATATGAAGCATGATCAATTCAAGTTGAACCTCACATAGCTTTGTTCACTGGACCTCTTCCCTGAGTGTGGTTTCATTTTTATTTCTTTGTGGTAGAATTGTTACCTGCATAATCTGACAATTCATTGCTCATTGTGGAAGATGTTGATCTCTATATTTGCATATGATAGGAAGGAAAGGCATCTTAGCCAGAGTAAATATATAGTATCATTATTACATCTATTTCTGCCATTGTAACATTGCCTGAATTTACCCCAGTCTAATACACCCTAGACTTGGCTATTCTAATGCACCTCTGGCTGACCTACCATATTATATAGTCTGTGAACTTGAGTCATCATTAAAACTGCTACCCGTGTCTTAACTATCACTGGGTTCCATTTAGCTACCAGAAGGGAATCAATGGTTATGAGGAAGAGGCAGGAAAGTGGAGTTGAGAATTACCTGATCAGACAAGATCTTATTTAATGGTGGAGCCGACTCAATGAGTTGAATGGCCTACTTCTGCTATATCTTATAGACTTATTATGTGGGGAATCTACTTTTGTTCCTAGGTAAGGAATTTATTTTTAGAACACTCACCTCTGTTCTCAAAACCTTCCAGGCCACCACCCATCCCTGTCTGTAATCAACTCTACAACCTCCTGAGATATCAGCGCTTGTCGAATTCTGGATTCTCAAACATTTTCAGTTTTAGTAATGCCACCATTGATGGCTGCACTGTCTCTTTATTTATCCAGGCCAGGAGGTCTGAAACTGCCTTCCTCCACCTCTCTGCATCATTTTCCTTTTTATTAAGTTATTTCTAAAAATGAATGCAGAAATAATTCAGTTCAGAGACTTGTGGTAGCCATAAAATAGCTAATAGAATGTTGTCTTTTAGGTCTAGCTAATGCAATACAAACGGGAAAAGAGTTAGCCATGCTTCAGAAATACAGCAACATTATTGGACTGCACCTGGAGTACATGTTTTGATATAGGAAGAGCATTTGAAAATGTGCTGGTATTGATTGTTGAAGGTGTCATAAGCAAAGAGAACATACAGGATCTTGAATGTCTAGCTTGAATGGTAGAGTTCACCATTTTACAGAGCATTGTGACAATACTCCAGCAAGGGCTAGATCAATGTTTCAGGAAAAAAAATTGGACATTGAATGCATTCCATCTGGACTAGAGGTTTTATCCTCTAAGTTTGATCAATTTATCAATTGATGCCTTTTTACTTTGTCTTTTTTTTAAAATTTAATTTCCTTCCTGTCTCTGGTAAATACTGAAGCCTAGTAATAATTCTGTATTTCTGCTATTTTGCTTATGTTGTGAAGCCTAGAGGTAATGCAAACTGCCTCTTAATATATTTTGCCACTTTTTTGAGCAGTTGAGCTGGCACATGGGTAGCAATGACATTTTCTGTTCCTTTTTTCTATTCTTTCCTATTTCTATTTGCATTAGAACTTCTAATGTTTTATTATGTAGCTGGGGTTTCAAAACTAGAATCCATAGCTTTGCATGTGTTCTTGAATTAAGCAACCTTGAGGTTTTTTCTTGGGTTTAAAATCCGTGTTTGTTCATGTGAAATATTAACAAGATACAATTAAGTGACTATAAATTGGAATTAAACTTACTTGGAACTTACAATATGCTGTATGGTAATGTTCTGCCATTTGCAAGTTTGTGCTTTGTGAATTTGCTTATCTTGCAGCATTTACTGTACACCTGAATGCTGACTGTGGATCTATTTTTTGCTTATCCATAGCTCAAAGGAAAAAAATACTTTCTGATGTAAAAATGTGTGCTGTGTATATACTGCATGTCACATACAGTACTGAAATGTTCACTGTTTGCAAAAATAATAATTGGTTGCATTGTTCTCCGGTAGCACATCCCCATGAACGGCGAGACTTTGCTGTGTATCACAGAGTAGCTAGCCATCTCAACTCAAGTGATTGCACTAACTTGGTTCATGATTTTCTGTCATTGTAGGTGCATGCTTTTGAAAGTAGGTGTTGTTTCTGTTCACACACCCACATGTACAAGCAAACAGAGATGCATAAATTGTTTACAACTTTGTTAGTTGCTAAAACACTGTTTTCTGATAGCTTGAGGTTGGTAGAGAGTAGATAATACAGTGAATGTCTCCACATCCAGCTACTGTTGAAGTGAAGTGTTTAAATTTGAGATTTACTACTTGTATTTGTGATAGTTAACTGTTTTCTTTTGCACTATTAAAGGATTTGATTATTAAATTTAGTATGATTGGCTGATTAGTTTCTTTTGCCATCTTACATTTGGATATTGCATTTCTTGCTCTTTGTGTCTTGTTAAATAATATGACCGCAATGATGATTTCATTGGATGTTTGATCGACAAAATGTAGGCTGTACTGGAGGCACTTCACCTATTTCCAAAGTATTACAAGCTTCTGAAATGTAGCACCACATGTAGAAAGTAACATGGCTTTGTCACAGTGAGCTTTCTTTCCAGCTGAATATCAAAAAGGGAAGGCTGGAAAGGTAAAACAAAATTTAGAAATATGGAATCATTCGAATGCGCTTTTCGCACCATCCTTGCCTTAATCAAATTAGGAGCAATAAATGCTTTTAGCAGTAGACTTGAAATTGACATAACAGGCATGAGACTGTTTGATTTAGTTTTAATTTTACTGGCCAAAATTTAAATATCCACTGGGTAGTTCAACCTTTACTTGACAGCCATTTAAATATACTGCGTATATTAATCCTAAGAGTTCTTGTGGCACAGTGTCCCTGCCTCTAAGCCAACGAATTGGAGTTCACATCCTACCTGTCACAGGTGTGTTGTAACGTGTCTGAACAAGTTGATTAAATACTTAGAAATTAATGATGATGGATGCGTACAAATTATAGATGTTGATGGGGACAATTACATTGAAATACAAATATAAGTAAAATAAAAGTACACTTGGTTGGTTTAATCAAATAAATTCTTGTTTGAATTTAAATGTATGCAGAATACTTATAGCCATCCTTTTTTGCTTTAGTGATTTAGTGCGTTCTGCTCCTTTCAGAATTATTTTCTGTGGTGCTATCTTTTGAACTTGTCAGCAGTATTCATTTTGTTAACTGTAACAGACCATGGCTGAGGGTACCAATTAAATTCAGACCTGCAAGTGCAATATTTTTTATTTTCTGCGTATACGATTGGGGGCCAAACTATGTTTGCAGCCTTAATTTTAAATGTTTATTTGATGTGCCCTCATTTTATTTTTGCATTGTTTCTAAGCTGACTTAACTTCCTTAGTTTAAACACTACTTCTGCAGATACTTTCACACATTGAATTGCAGAATTGATGATTATATTTGCTGTATTAGCACAGTATAGTGTGGGTATCTCATTTAATAGTGTACAAAGCAGTAACTATAGAAGGCTTTGTTCTTTTCTCAGGCTAAGTTCTGCTCTTCTAAATCACAATAAACTCCTGCCAGATTCTTTATAATGTTTAGCTTAATAATGCTGATGCAGTAAATCTATGTAACAGTCGATTTGCACTTGGCCTGATGTTTTTTAGTGCAAACAAACCGATGTGTTGCTAATTTGATCTGATGTTAGTTTTAATAGGCAGGGATAATGCTCTTTGATTCCAACATTGAATCTGTATTCACTGGACACTTCACTGTTTTCTGTATTTATTTATCTTAACTGGAAACACAATTAAATTTCTGATTGTGAACTCTTCCTAAGTGAAATTTTGTTCTTGATGCGCCATCACAATTTCTTGTCAAATTTGCAACAGAATGTAACATTGGCCAAGGGCCAATGAAAATGAGCAGTTGCTATTTTACCACTTTTACCCGTCTAATTTTGTCACTTAAGGATTTGGTGCAAGTGCAGAATAACATGGGAATTCTAAAATTGTGATGTGTCATTCATTGCTCTGCCAAAGAAAGTATTGTGGGCCTACCCATTACTGGCAGATAGTGAAGTGAATAAATTTGAGAACCACACCTTTATGCGCTCACATCATTAGAAACTTCATTAAAAGTGAAGCATTGTTTATTGGGGTATAGCTGGGCTTTTAATGATATCATTAATAACTAGAGCAGATCAATTGATCAGTTTCTGAAATATTAAGTATCTCCATTGTGATTTAATCAGTATTTTAAAAGATTTTTTTAAAAAATAAAATTGATTTTTAAAGACTTATACCTTCATCTTTGTCGGAATTATTTAGTGTGAGTGGCTTATTGGACAACATGAATTTGGAAGCCTTGTTGAATAAGCTACAATCTTGTGTGCATGAAGAGATCAAAAGTTTCATCACAAGCGTCGTCAAATCTCCTAGCAAGGTTTTCTTTGAGGTTAGCATTGAACAGCCTTTTCTCGCCACTGACCATAAACTCTGGGCCGTCATAATTGACTGCTTGGAATTCCAATATTTGTATTGCACGGACTTTGGAGACCTGCCAACAAGACAGCTTCAATCAGATGTCTGGAAATGCAGCTCCTGATAACACAAAGGAAAGTCAACTTAGTTGCTCAATTTAAGTTGAGGAGGAATACAGAGCATATGTTCTCTCCTAACCGTCCTGTGCCCAGAGAATGAACTGACAGTTTCATTGTCTTGACCACGTTCTCCCTGTCTCCATTTTATCAATCTGAACCATTTTTCTCTAACTATTCATTTTTGCACAGGTAGCACCCTCTTCATCTGAATTTCTATTTTCATCTAAACCTCTATTTCACCTATGTGAGTGCATAGCCTAAGGTTGTCATAATTTGAGTATCACATGGCTGTTGATGAGTTTCGTTGTCTTTGTGGTTGCTCTAGAGAGTGATGTGAGATTGCCACACCTAGATTATACTGATGTTTGAGGAAAGTTCAGCAAGTGCATCACTTTTGACCTTCTGCATGGCGCATTGAATTTCGTGAGATTGATGTAGTCCACAAAATACGTTTCAATGGTTTATGGTGGGCTTCAATGCAGAAGTTTGTAGGCCTTTTTTTAGGGTGTTCTTCTATTTTTTTTTTTGTACTGATCACTTTGTCATTTGTGTGAAGACAGTTTTGTGCAAAAGATCCATTTGGAAATTCTGTAGTTATTTATGTGAAATACATGGCCTGCCCATCTAAGTTAAATTTTCTAGAGGGTGGTCTCCATGTCATTGAACCTGGCATATTTAAAGACCTACACAACGATCATTGTTAGCCACTAACAGTCCCCACTAATAGCTATTCACCCTCCTAGCTAGATTGTTGTTCACACCATTGTCTGTCCAACTGTTCATTTTTCTCTTTGGGCTTTAGCCCCACCTATCGTTTACTCTCTAACCCATCCCCTCACCCTATCTTCTCCATATAAACTGATGCTTTCCTAGCTACCATCAGTTCTGAGGAAGGGTCCCTTGACCCAAAACGTTAACTCTGATTTCTCTCCACAGGTGCTGCCAGACCTGCAATTTCTGTTTTTGTTTCTGATTTACAGCATCCGCACTTCTTTCAGTTGTCACAATTAAAGACATCATTGCTCGTCATTATGCCCTATGTCACATTCTCATATTGGACCTCAAGTGTCTTTGTGTGTTCCAGAGCCTTAACGTTGTGCCTGTAGCAAATCCAGGATTCTGTACTGTACACCAGAGTGATAAGGACACTGGCTTAGTAGTTTAACTATGGTCTTCAGCTTAATACTGGTGATAGCTGTAAATAGAACCTGCTTTTTGGATGCATACACTGGGATGTTCATCATTAGTAACATTCCTAGAAAGTATACTACAGAGGTATGGGAATTTTTTTACAACCTTGTACTGACTGAAACATAATCTTGGTCTTGGATATAATTATTTGAAATCCCATCTGTTTGCCACCACTTGGATTTGTTTTCCGTGTTCTGGATGCTGTCTTTATTGTGGTCACCTAGGGCACAGTCACCTGCATACGGATGTTCCCTGATTACTGGTTCTGTGACTTCCGTGGTACTTTGGAAGCTGCACTGTCGGGTGTTGGCTTTTAGCTGAGATATTGAACTGAGGCTGCAGTTGCCTTCTCGGATATATTTGTTTAGAAAGAGCAGGGGAGTTCATCTGGTATCTCTGCCAACATTGACTCCCTCAAACTGTATCATTAAAGCAAATGAATTGGACACTTATCTAGTTGTTGTTTATGTCTTTACCGTTTGAATATTACCTGCCATGTTTGCCTACAAAAAACATGAAGTACTTTAGGACAGACAGTTGCAAGTTCTCTTATCAAAGGTTGACCATTCAGTCCCAGTGCTGTTTGCCTATAGTATTCCCTCTCACAACCACTTCTTTCCCTGAACTTAAAGAAATCGCTTCTTTTACAAACCTTTAGTTTTAGCTTCTGTGCTTTTCTCTGCTTTTCAATGTTCCCACTCCTTGCTTCTCCTTCTTGTTGAGCATTCTGCAAATGTTTCATTTACATGAGGTAGCAATAGTAACAACTTAGATTTATAAAGCTCCTTTAACATAGTAAAGCATCCCAAGGAACTCACAGGAGCATTGCTAAGCAAAGCTGGATAGAGAGCGATATGAGCTTGGAACAGGTGGTTAAAAACTGTGCTAAAGGGGAGAGTTTTGAGCATTTTAAAGGAAGAGAGAGAGGTGGAAACATGGATAGGTATAAAGAAAATATTCCAGGGCAAAATTCCTAGTAAGTTGAGGGCACAGCTTCCTAAAATTGCAACGTGCAAGAGGCCCCAGAGATCAGGGCAGATGATGGGATTGGAGCTGATTTGGAAAGCAAAGGGCACAGATTGATTTTAAAAAGAGAGACGCGAATTTTAGAGCAGATGTTGTGGACCAGGAGCCATTGCAGTTTTACAAGCACTGTGTGATGGCTGAACAAGGCTTGATATGAGTTTTTGAGTGTTCACCCTTTGGAGGGTGAAAGATGAGAGGTCGGCAATGTAAATATTGGAATAGTCAAATTTAATAGTAACAAACACATGAATGAGGGTTTTGGCAGGAAAGAGTGTGGGCAGAGCAGGGGCAGGAATGGACAATATCACATAGGTGGAGATGAGCAGTGTTGAAGATGAAGCAGTTCTTTAGCTACAGTCACAGTGACTAGGGTGAGCAGTGGAGTCTGTGTGAAATGATTGAGTTACAGTCGCACTAAATGGTGTAGATTTTATTGTTGCTGCTTTAAAAATCTGACTGCAAAGATGTAACAGGCTGTGTAGAGTCTGTTTCCTCAATTCCAACGTGACTTTTTGAATTTGGTATTATCTATAATATCTAGCTTTTGGTGAATACATGTTAAGGCAGTATGTGGTAACATTTATGTGAATGTTATCACCAGTGTATACCAACAGTTTTTCATAATCCAAATGAATATTGTTTTGTTGCAGATGTTGCCAACTACTTTTGTTGTTCAACATTGTGACCTCGCCTGTATATAATATACTTTCTGGCAATACTGTGTTCTTTGTCAGAATTGCCCAAAGTAGCATTTTTGTTTTAAGATAGTTGAGAGGTTTTGGGAAATTGACAATGTTACCAAATATTACTGAACTTCATTTCAATGAAAACAAATCAAACAATTTTACATTGCAAGACTTGAATTATTAACATCTTCTGGTATTAAAATCATAGCCAGTTTAATTTGAGGACAAGATTACTTTTCCTCTTCCGTCAGAAGCTATGGATGTTCCTCCAAAATATTAGCCTAAATTGGTTGAAAAGCCAAACATTAGGGTTTTTTTTTTTGAAGCAATATAGGCCAATTTCTCACTTCCAGAAGAGAGACCCAAGAAACAGGTAAGTTCTTGAATAAGTGATTAGAAGTATTGCAATAGAAATAGTAAGCTGTTTAATGAGAAGAGAAATAGATTGTATATGTATAAAGCTTGTGTTTTTCTTTGTAATCTAAAAGTGTTGGATTGTTAAATTATAAAGCCACTGGCTGGTAAATTTGGTAATTTGCTGGTGTTTATTTCAGGCTTGCCATATGTGAGCTGAGAATAACTAAAATGGCTGTTAGCAACTGGCCAGAAGTAAAGATAGCATCCAGAATTCAAAGTAAAAATGTAGTAGAATTTAATAGATTTAAAGAAGAATTACATTTTATTAATGCTGCCATTGTCATCATTTCTGCCACTCCAAACCATGAAATCCTATTGGAACAGAGTTAAAAGTTATGACTAAATCAAGAATTCCTCCATCAAAAATGTGGAGAGCTTTGGGTGTAAAATTCTCTCAACACTTCAGTTATTTTTAGTTGCAAATTTTCTTATGCTATTACTGCACCTTAAATACTCCTTTGAGACAGTGTTTTACTTAAGCTGGTTACAGTGCTGATTCCTCAACATTGGGAGGAGCTAACACCAGGTAACATCTTTGTAGAACACCTCTACTCAGTACACAAAGATAACTCTAAGCTTCAGGGTTGCATGTGACGCAACTCATTGGGGTAATGTGCTGGAAATTGAGCCCCACTCTTCCCAGAATTGTCACAGATGTGAAAAGATTGAATCAATCTATCCAAAGTCTCCAATTTACGTGACTGAACTTTGGTTAAAAGAAAATACTAACCAGGTTTCTGTACTTACAAGAAAATAACTTTATTACAAACAAATCAGCTTTAACCAATTAGGAAAAATGAATTTTTAACTTGGACGTCTACATTGTAAACTCTGTCCTCCTCAAATTCCCACCCCAGCACAAACAGACACACGCAAAGACAGACAAAACATGTATATTAAGGATGGTGAAAGAAAACAAAAAAAAAAATCAGGGAAACACAGTTCATAAGCACCACACTGCACCACAGGATTTGCTGAGTTGTTTCTTTTGGTTCCTACCAATTCCTTTTGGTTCTTTGCTGTTGACACAGGTTGTTTGCATACCGATGCACTCTTTCATTCACTGTTTGAGAATTTGTCCTTTCACTGTCTTTGAAAAAAAGTTCTTTAAATCTTCAACTGGGGATTTGGAGAAAAAGGTGAGTGGAAGAGAACTAGCTGTTACTGGAGAATTTCTGGTACCTCCACAAATGAGAGAGAAACATTTTTTGAAGCCTTTTTAGGTTGGATGGGTCTCTTCTGCATTAGCCTTCAAAGCCATGATCAGGGGCCAATCAGAATGTTTTTGTCAAGCACTTTCCCTTATTTCAGAAGCTGCTGGTTTTTTGTTATCAACTTCTACACTGATTCTTCCAGGAAAATACACTATTGTGTTCAATTCTCAATGTGTTCAAGTAAACCTGATTTTTTTTTTTTTAAAAACTGCAGCCATCTCTTCCGTACCTACACTGGCCCTAAACCCCACCTCTTCCTCCGTTACATTGATGACTGCATCGGCGCCGCCTCGTGCTCCCACGAGGAGCTCGAACAGTTCATCCAATTCACCAACACTTTCCACCCCAACCTGAAGTTCACCTGGACCATCTCTAACACTTCTCTCTCCTTCCTGGACCTCTCTGTCTCCATCTCGGGCAACCACCTAGAGACAGATGTCCATTTCAAGCCCACTGACTCCCACAGCTACCTGGAATACACCTCCTCCCACCCACCCTCCTGCAAAAATGCCATCCCCTATTCCCAATTCCTTCGCCTCCGCCGCATCTGTTCCCAGGATGAGACTTTCCAATCCCGCACATCTCAAATGTCCTCATTCTTCAAGGACCGCAACTTCCCCCCTACAGTGATCGAGAACGCCCTCGACCGTGTCTCCCGCATTTCCCGGAACACATCCCTCACGCCCCGTCCCCGCAACAATAATCAAAAAAGAATCCCCCTCGTCCTCACATACCACCCCACCAACCTCCAGATCCAACGCATCATCCTCCGACACTTCCGCCATCTACAGTCAGACCCCACCACCAAAGACATCTTTCCCTCCCCACCCTTATCTGCCTTCCGGAGGGACCACTCCCTCCGCGACTCCCTTGTCCGCTCCACACTCCCCTCCAGCCCCACCACACCCGGCACTTTTCCTTGTAACCGCAGGAAGTGCTACACCTGCCCCCACACCTCCTCCCTCACCCCAATCCCAGGCCCCAAGAAGACATTCCACATCAGGCAGAGGTTCACCTGCACATCTGCCAATGTGGTATACTGCATCCGCTGTACCCGTTGTGGCTTCCTCTACATCGGGGAAACCAAGCGGAGGCTTGGGGACCGCTTTGCAGAACACCTGCGCTCAGTTCGCAACAAACAACTGCACCTCCCAGTCGCGAACCATTTCAACTCCCCCTCCCATTCCTCAGACGACATGTCCATCCTGGGCCTCCTGCAATGCCACAGTGATGCCACCCGAAGGCTGCAGGAACAGCAAATCATATTCAGCCTGGGAACCCTGCAGCCCAATGGCATCAATGTGGATTTCACAAGTTTCAAAATCTCCCCTCCCCCAACCGCATCCCAAAACCAGCCCAGCTCATCTCCACCTCCCTAACCTGTTTTTCCTCTCACCTCAAGCCACACCCCCATCTCCTATCTACTAACATCATCCCGCCCCCTTGACCTGTCCGTCCTCCCTGGACTGACCTATCTCCTCCCTACCCCCCTACCTACACTCACCTTTACTGGCTCCATCCCCGCCTCTTCGACTTGTCTGCCTCCTCTCCACCTATCCTCTCCTCTATCCATCCTCTATCCGCCTCCCCCTCTCTCCCTATTTATTTCAGAACCCTCTTCCCCTCCCCCATTTCTGATGAAGGGTTTAGGCCCGAAACGTCAAGTTTTCCTGCTCCTATGATGCTGCTTGACCTGCTGTGTTCATCCAGCCCCATGCTTGTTATCTCGGATTCTCCAGCATCTGCAGTACCTTTTATCTCTGATACATCTTTATTTTGTCATCTTGGTTTAAAGCAGTATCTTTTTTAGTTCGGAGTCCAAAATCAAAGGAAATAAATATGTGTATCTCTACACCTGTTAATTTTATTGCCAATTCCGTTTTCCAGCTCTAGCTGTTTTATCCTCACTCTGCTACACTTTACAGCCTAGCAGCTCTGAGATTGGGTTCAAGAATTTCATTTCATAACAACTGTCCCCATCTTTTTCAGACACCAGTCACCAGTTCTCACTTGCTTATCCTCTAGACCCATCTTAAAAATACTCACCAAGTCTGGCCCAGTCCATAGAGAGCTGATGTATCATGTCATTAAACTTTTGTTATTTTGCATCAATATTTCATTAGTTGGATTTGGGATTAACCTTAATTTTGTTGGATACAAAGAAAAAAAGGTGAAATTGCTAATTTTCAAACAGAAGTTAAATCCTCAGGAACAAAACTTACAAATGTTAAGTCCTTTGATCATGTTGAAGAGAAACTAATGTCCATGAAACGATTGGCTGAAACATTAGAACTCTGTAAATGTGCAGCAGGGTGGCCAACATAACATAATGAAACTGATTATGTTGGGTGTGGATCCTATGTTATTTGTTATACAAGTCCAGGTACTTAAGATTTCTTTCCTTTGGTAGTTAATTTTCACTGGAAAATATCTGGTACAGTGAATGCAAATTCTAATATGGTAATTGTTTTCTGTTTTTTTAAAGCCCTGGAGAGTCTTGGATTTTGCTCTTACATTAGTGAAGTAAAGGAAGTCCTGCAAGAGTGTAAAACAGTGGCACTAAAGAGGAGAAAAGCAAGTTCACGTCTTGAAAACCTTGGCATACCAGAAGAGGAACTGTTGCGCCAACAACAGGAGCTATTTGCAAAAGTAAGTAGTGGATTTGAAGACAAGTTGTCGGTGGACATTAAATAGTTATCCGTTTTTTTAAAACATTCCAAAGTGTAGCGGCAACAATCAGCTTCTGCAGTTTCCTTGTTAACTTTTTATGACCATTTTTCAGCAGAAGATCTGCTTTTAAGCATTACTCAAATATTTAATTGATTGACATTAGATAATATGTCTGGACCACTGTTGTTAGGTGACTGTTACAGAGCGAGGTTTTCATTGGAATTCTGCTAGGTTAATTGCTTAGCTGTCTGGTGTTTCTAATCTAGACAAGCAAATATGATGTGATAGCCATTTCTGCTGGTCAGATTCCAGGATGCTAAGGTAGACTGGGTGATTGGGAGCTGGGATAATGACTAGTAAGGGGATTCAGATCACTTATGTAGCTTGAGATTAAATTTGAAGTAATAATAAAGTAGTACATAATTGGATGAAAAATGAATGCCTTAATTCAAAGTAAGTTTTGCTTTAGCAAATAGTTGAATTATTTAGTTATTGTTACTTCATGTTAATGGAATGATTTCAATTTGAAGTAAACAACTTCAGACTGAAGATAGTTGATTGTAGGTGTGGAATGCGTTGTATAGATTTAGCGCAGAGATTCTCCGGCTTTAGGATTTAAAGTAGGCTTACTGCCTTCGTTCAAAAGTAGAGAAGTGCAGATGTTGGAAATCTGAAAAGAAGACAGAAAATATTGGAAACACTCAGTAGGTCAGGTAGCGTCTGTTCAGAGAGAAATGATAAATATTTCAGGTCAGGGACATGTCTAGGTAATGTCATTGAGTGGCTATTTAAAAAACATGATTTCAAAGAGTTTAATCTCTGACTTTATAATGCAGTTACCAGACTAACCTGGAATACTTTAGGTTCTGACCACAGTAAAGAAAAAATGTACATGTTTCAGAGAAAAGAGTAACAAAATAATTAACGAATTCAAGCTAAACTTGAAGTATTAATCGCCTATTCTTGTAGTTCATTGATTCTGTATTCTCTTAAAATGGATTGGAGGATTGGACTTGGATTTTTCCCCAGCCCTACCTGGGAAAAACATCATCTTCACTTTTGTAGCTTTCCCTAGCAAAATAGTGAGGTGGGTATCTCTTCCTGTGGAGTCTACTTTATGATCAGTACCACTTTTATGCAGCTTGTATCCAAATAAATTGAGTCATGGTCACTTCTATTGTGGTGCAAGTAGTTGTTTACAGGCATCCACAATGTAGTTGTTTCATGGTATTACTGTGAAAGCTTCTTTTAAGTAGGGTAGAATAACCAGTGTAAGCTGCTTTGTTTATCTTGGCCACATCACTGAACGAATACTGCTGAAGTTGTTTCAGCATTTGACATAATTTTAGGTTTCTACATTAATTCTTAGTTCTAAATGCGTCATATAGAAGCATAGAAAATAGGAGGAGGAATAGGCCATTTGGCCCTTTGAGCCTGCTCAGCCATTCAATATGATCATGATTAATCATCCAAATCGGTACCATATTCCCACTTTCTCCCCATACCTTTTGATCCCCTTAGCCCTGAGAACTGTGTCTAACATCTTGAAAATATTCAATTTTTTGGTCTCAGCCACTTCCTGTGACAGAGAATTCCACAAGCTCATTACTCTTGCTTTAAAAATAATTCCTCACTTCAGTTCTAAACGGCCTGTCTCATATCCTTAGTCTGTGACTCCTGGTTCTGGACTCCCTGGCAAATGGGAACATCCTTCCCATGTTTACCCTGTCCAGTCCTGTTAGAGTTTTATCGGGTTCTGTGCAATCTCCACACACCCTCCCCCCGGCCCCCTCTCTCATCTAAACTACAGTGAATACAGTCCAAACTGATCCAGTCTCTTTCCATACATCAGTCCTGCCAACCCAGGAATCAGTTTGATAAACTTGTGTTGCACTTCCTCCATAACCAGAACATCCACCCTCTTAAATGAGACCGACCGTACACGCAAGTTTGGGTGTGGTCTCACTAAGGCCCTGTACAATTGCAGCAAGACGTGTTCTGCTCCTGTACATAAAACATAGAACAATACAGCACAGGTACAGTCCTTTGGTCCATCTTGTCTATGCTAACCATGATGCCATTCTAAACTAATCCCATCTGCCTGCATATGATCCATATGCCTTTATTCCCAGCCTGTTCACATTTCTGTCTCAATGCCTGTTAAATATTGCTATCATGGCGACTTCTGCCATCTCCCCTGGCGGTCTGTTCCAGGCACCTCCGACCCTTTGCATAAAACCTGCCTTGTAAGTGTTGTATAAAAATAATACAGAGACATTGTTGAAGGTGTATTCGTGCTCCATACCATTCTGTATGCTTTCCCCACGACCTTTTATATTTTAAAATATTTAGTCATTTGTTCCTTTTAAAAACTTCCTGCTTCATGCACTTCCTAAAAACATTCGATGTACTAACCACCCAAGTATATAGAAAATATATTCTAACCACTTTATTTTTGGGTGATATTCTTATGCTGCCTGTTTACTACTCAGATTCCCTTGCGATGATGGCCAATATACCATTTGTCTTCACTGCCTGCTGGACCTACATTCTTTCTTTCAGTGACTGCATACAAGGACACCCAGGTCTCGTTACACCATCCCCTTTTCCAATTTATTGTCATTCATTTAATCTACCTTCCTGCTTTTGCTACCAAAGTGGATAGCCTCACATTTATCCACACCATACTTCATCTGCCATGTCTTTGCCTGCTTATTCAACTTGTCCAATTCAGATTGAAGCATCTCCATCACAGGTCTTCCTCCCACCTAGCTTTGTGTCCTATGCAAACTTGGAGATATTACATTTAAGTCCCCCATCTAAACTATTAATATATATCGTGAATAGCTGGGGTCCAAGCACTAATCTCGGCAGTATCCCTTTATGTGCTGCCTCTGCTTAGGGGGAAGAAAAGATTTTTTTTGTAGTATTTCCTGTCTACCAACCTGATCTCTATTCATTTCTGTACAGCTACAACAATCCCATACATTTTAATTTTGTTCCTAATCTTTTATGTGGAGCCTTCTTGAAAGCCTTCTGAAGGTCCAAGTCAAGCCACATCCACTGGCTCCAAATGATCAACTCTACATCCTCAAAATATTCCAATTGAATTGTTAAGCAATATTTCCCTTGCATAAATCCATGCTGACTGTCTGATTCTGACATTGTTTTCCAATTGCTCTGCTGTTAAATCTTTTATAATGGACTCTAGCTTTTTTATCCATTACTAATGTCAGGCTGACTGATCTATGATACCACTTTCTCTCTCTCCTTTTTAAATAGTACGCAATCAATGGAAACTGTGATATATTAATCACCAGTACAACAATTAATATTTTACATGCCAAAAGAACAATTTCTACTTCATTTGAATTGATTGGAAAATGTGATATTACTTAATCTGGATTCCAGATACATGTGTGAACAAGTTCATTTAACTAAGTTTGGAATTCCTACAGCTGTCTATTTCCTCTCTACAGATATTGCTGGACCTGAGTTTCTCCAGCAATTTGTTTTTATTTGTTTCGAATATTTTCTGTCTTTTTCTCAGTTTTCGGATTCTGTGCTTTCCAAGTACACGATGCCGTGCCAAAATCCTTTCCAAAAGCTCTTTTCTCTATTTTTTTCCATTATACAACATTCATTTGAACTTGTAGATACGTTCCTGGAAGCTAATGCTTCACTCAAAACTATTTGCATCAAAGCAAGCCTCCCTTTTAAATGTAAATAATACCAGAAATTGCATTTTCAACTGTGGATTTTCAGACCCAATAACTAACATAGACATGCAAAATAAACAAAGCAGTGCAAATTAGTCTTGTACAGTCCTTGTTATGTAACAAAGAACCACAGTTAAGATGTTTTTCTCCTGATTACTGTAAAATAAAGTTATACCATAATGCCTGATATATAGCAGACATACAGTCCTTTCTGCTGTAATGTGATAGTTGTGCTCTTGTATGACCTTGTGCGTTAGAAAGTCATACAACAAAAATAACAGGGCTTTTGGAAAAAATAGGCACCAAAAAATTACACAAAATTGAAACAATTTTGTGTAATTTTTTGGTGCCTATTTTTTCCTTTGTGTTAGGCTAACTACAAAATTGAAACAATCTTGTAGTTAGCCTAACACAAAGGATAGCACAGTTTAAATTAATTTTAAATTCATATCTAATAATGAAATAATTCAGTAAATTTAACACTTGAAAAAATTTGAAGATAACTTGATGGGGCAAGCGGGTGGTTTTCAGGTTGCTGAATTGTTAAGACGGGCTGAGGTTCATTGTTGTCGTCATCATCATCATCACCACCTCGTCCTCCTTCAGGTGCAGTTGTGGTTGCAGGGTTAGGACGAAATATAGTCAATCCAGAAGTGAATGGCTGTGATTCATTGTCTTCTGAGTGTTTCTTGGGAGTTGGCTTAAAAAAGTCTAGTTTTTGCTGCTTTGACATTTTTCTTCTTTCATAAAGAAGCTGTTCATAGGATGCCAAATAAGACGTTATTCCACAAACTGCTACCCTGCTGCATTCTGCTGTGTAATCATTGTCTTATAAGAGCTGCTACTGCTTCTCAACTTCCCTCAGGATAGAAGACAAAAGACAAGTGGAAAGCTGTCCTGGCGCTTCATCTTGGACTTCTTCTTCTTCATCTCGAGCTTCCGTTTCCCCCTCAGCAACAAGTTGTTGTAGATCAGTGGTCTTCACAGCGGGAGTCAAGCAGCTCTTCAACATCCTCGTTCTTCAAATTCAACTCGCTTTGCAAGAGCAACACAATGTTCTTTGATTCTTGGGAGCTCCTCTGATGGTTCAAAGCCTTTAAATTCATGAATAAAATCTGGGCGAAACTTCTGCCAAACTGCATGCAAGCAGTCCCTACTGTCATCACCCTAGGCCTCCAAGATAATGTCAATTGCACTCTTGATGTTAAAGTTCTTCCAGAATTGAAGAACACTGTCCTTATTACCCCTCAGTAGCTGCAATCAGCCTCTTAAATGTGCACCTTAAATAATAAGCTTTGAAAGTTGCTATTATACCCTGGTCCATGGGTTGAAGGAGAGCGGTTGTGTTTGGAGATAGAAAGCATCAATGGTGGGGGGATGGCTTAGCGCATTATCCAGGATGAGGAGAATCTTGAAATGCAAATTTTTTTCTTGCAATGATTTCTAAAAACATCAACAATATGGTCAGAAAAAATTTGTCCGTCAGCCAACCTCTTTTGCTTGACCTAAAATAGACACCTAGAATAGACTTAAGGTAACCTTTCAAGGCTCGTGGGTTGGCAGAGTGGTACACCACTGCAGGCTTAAGTTTTAAGTCTCCACTAGCATTGGTACCCAACAGCAAGTCATATGATCCTTTACAGCCTTAAGCCTGGAGTGTGTGCTTCATTCATAGAAATGTAGCTTCTTGATGGCATTCGCTTCCAGTATAAACCTGTCTCATCCAAATTGAAAATTTGACCTAAGTTGTAGCTATCTTCATCAATTTTTTTTCACTATGGGAGGAAATGTCATCATATGTTCCTCGTCTGCACTGGCAACTTTGCCACATATTTTTACATTATGAAAAACATAGTGGTTCTTAAAACCAGCAAACCAGCCACCACTAGCACTAAAGGCAGGCACATCTGCAGGATTTTCAGCTTTTTTTCTTTAGGTCTTCATAAATTGATCCTGCTTTCTCTTCTATGGTGAGAAAGCTGGTCCTAGATCGCTTTTTCGTTTGGTCTTCTATCCACAACACTTAGAAGCCACTTCATCTCCTCAAGTTCCTTTGGCCATGATCTCTCAGATTTGTTAGCACTCAGGCTTGTTCCAGCAATACAGCTTGCTTTTATTTTTCGGCATTGTCTCTAGTGGTGTGTAACGTAGACTTCTTTTTTCCTGTTGCACGAACAACATCACATTTTCTTTCATTATGTTCAAAACGCTTTATAACATATAGATGCTCTTCCAGTGATACAACCTTTCTTTTACGTTCACTACCTGCAATTTTATCACCAAGACACTTCCTGTAAACATTCTTCTTACTTTGTCCTCCCACATTTACGAGTAACACAGCAAAATTTGCAAAAAAAGGGAAAATTACAGAGTACCCCTCAAAAAGCACTTCACAACAAAGCACGCAAGTCAACTGAGCATGTGATGTTGACACAAAGACTGTGTTGACGTCAACGTTGTATTCCTCTGTGCACCACAACACTTAGTGTTGGTGGTGGAATCACGTAATAGCCAACACACACTTGCGAAAGTTCACATTTTACAGACAGCGTCCACCTATTCATCAATCACATTACAGCCAATTTGTGTTCACGAAACATTTGTAATAGAAAAGACTGTATTTTTAAAGTTTTGATTTCCTCATACTGACATTTAGTAATTTGCTTCATCCTTCAAGCTAGCCACTTGGCCTCTGCTAATTTTCTCTTGGTTTTGAGTACTTGTCCAGTCACTGAACAGATTTCTTTCTGTAGTGCCAGTGCTGACTCTCCAGATGTTGAGGGAGTCAGCACCAATTTTCTGTCAGCATTCTGCCATTCTGTTCATGGGGTTATAGCCACCTGTGGTGAGTAAGAGTGGCCATGGGGCTACTCCTTTGCAAGCGCTGCTGCTGCCACCATTGAATATGTAGAGTCCTTAGTGCAGACCTAGAAGATTGTGCTTTTGGTCATCTGTAGGATAGGGAATGTTCCAAAATGAGGGGGGAGACACCAACATCTAAACTGAAAGCATGTCCAAGGTGCTGGGGAGCAAAACATAACCTATAAATTCTAGAGAATGGCAAAGCAGCCTAGCTGGTAATGATGCAGGCAGGAGCAAAAAGCCTTTTGTACCCTGATCCCAACTATTTTATAACAGGGCAGGCAGTATTTAAAATGATTAAATGGGTGGTAATTTTTTCAGTCACTTTACAACGCAATAATGTTATTTGGGAAATAAAAACCGAAAGAAGGTGGGTGCTGTAAATCACAAAGAAAACTGAAATTACTGAAAAACCTCAGCAGGTCTGACAGCATCTGTAGAGAGAAATCAGCATTAATATTTCAGGTCGAGTGAACCTTCCTCAGAACTTGGGGTTCTAAGGAAGGATCTCTGAACCAGAAATGTTAACTCTGATTTCTCTCTACAGATGCTGTCAGACCAGCTGAGCTTTTTCAGCAATTTGTTTCTGTTTCAACTTTATTTGGGACTGCTTCAAATGGAGGTATAGCTGTGTTGCTATTAGTTTGTGTTTTCAAATTTGATTGTGCTGTTTAATTGAATTATACTTCTGCATCAAAATAAGCCACAAATCTTGAGCTAAATCGTGTAAGATGCAGTGGTACAATTTTACTGTTGAAATGTTGGTCATAATGTTCCGGACGTTGTTAAGGTAGGAGATCTTGATGTGATGCACTTCCATTTAGGGCAACCTGGATTCAGATAAATTGAGAAAAAGGGCACAGCAGTCCAATTTAACCAGTACCATTATCTGGTGCAGCAGTATGCCCTTTGAGGTGGGCTGTCATCTACACAGTAGAAAATGAAAATAACAGCATCTTTGTCAAATGTGGCTTTCTTCAACTTGCTTTAGAGTGTTGGAATTGCCTGATGTCATGGTTATCACCTAATGCTACAGTGTCAATTTTATTTGGAATAAGTAGCTACAAATTTATTCCCATCAGAAGAAAAGAGCCTGAGTAACACACTGAATTTTAAATGATTTTGTCAGCTGTCTGCTGGCACTGGTTCCTCACTCTAATATACTTGCTAAAATACAACTGAAGCTTTTCAGTATCACCTGAGAGTGGGCTGAGTGGCCTATTCTTACTCCTATTTCTTTTGTCTTCAGGAAGTATCTTGATTAAAAGTAACGACATGTCAGATTACAGTTCTTTGACAAAAGAACCACCAACCACTTTATCCCCATCTGCCCAATCTTGCAAAGAACTGACAAAACTACCTGATTGTCTGTTTTGATTCTACATTTGTAGTTCTTGATTTCAAATTGAATCTGTAGTGATTATAACAATGTCAGCCAGCTGGATAACAAGGTGTAGAACTGGATGAACACAGCAGGCCAAGCAGCATCAGAGGAGCCGGAAAACTGACGTTTCAGGCCTAGACCCTTCTTCAGAAAATTTTCTGATTTTCTTCCTTCCTGCTCCTCTGATGCTGCTTGGCCTGCTGTGTTCACCCAGCTCTACACCTTGTTATCTCAGATTCTCCAGCATCTTCAATTCCTACTATCTCTCTCAGCCAGCTGGATCTCAGAGTATGGGGTCCCTGATTAGGGCCGTTAACCTGGTCTAATCAGGAAGCCCTGGCTAACAGACAAAAAGGATGAATGTCAGAGATTCTGAAACTCTAGTGTCTGACTCTATATATGAGGCATTATAATCAAGGACTGTTTGTGTGATAAACGGTGAGTTGGTGACAGGATACCGGCCTCTGGAGCTATTTCAAAGTAGGATCTTTAGGACTGGTTCACAGCAACTCAACTGTCAACTCAATTACTTGAATCTTCTGGTTCTGAAGATGTTTGGGAAGAATTAAAATGTTAAGCCTTCTGAGACTCCTCAAGATGCTTGCAAATGTGACTTAGAGTCATAGAATCATACAGCATGGAAACAGACCCTTCAGTTCAATTTGTCCATGCTGACTGGACATCCCAATCTGAACTAGTCCCATTTGCCATCATTTGGCTCATCTCACTCTGAACCTTTCCTATTCATATACCCATCCAGATGCCTTATAAATGTTGTAATTGTACCCGCATCGACCACTTCCTCTGGCAGCTCATTCCGTACACATACCACCCTGTGCGTGAAAAAGTTACCCCTCAGCTCCTTTTAAAATCTTACCCCTCTTACCCTAAACCTGTGACGTCTAGTTTTGTTTTTATTACTGTAATGCTTTATTTGGATGTGTTCTTTGCTGAAATCTCTCAGCCAGGATACTGAAGTCAGGTTGACTTGGGATGGTAGATCAGGATGGTGGATACGTGTTTAATATAGCTGTTTAAGTATATTGCTTATGGTGATTAGATCATAACGTCATTGTGAAAGGCATTGCTGCTGAGTTCTGCAGTTCATACTGTTAGTTGCAGTTTTAGAACCTAGAACTGTACAGCACAGTACAGGCCCTTCGGCCCATGGCACAACATCCTAGGCCGAAGGGCCTGTACTGTGTTGTACAGTTCCATGTTCTATGAACTTTTACCCTAAACCTAAGGTCTATCTAACTTCCACCCCTACTTTATACTATCGTCCATATGCCTATCTACTAGCTGCTTAAATGCCCCTAATGAGGCTGACTCCACTATCCTGTCCAGCAATGCATTCCACGCCCCTGCCACTCTCTGAGTAAAGAACCTACCTCTGACATCTCCCCTATATCTACCTCCACTCAGTTTAAAACTATGCCCCCTAGTAATAGCTCCTCCACCCTAGGAAAAAGTCTCTGGCTATCCACTCTGTCTATACCTCTGATCATCTTGTACCCCTTTTGTCTGTATGTATTGATTCTTTTGACCTGAGGTCTAGGATGGGTTACCAATTTCCTGTGGATTTTTCCCAACCTCCTCCTTCACTTCTGAAACCTTCATGTGGAGTAAGTGAGCAAATGCTTCCCTTGTTTTGCAGTTTTGGTAGAATATAACTGGAACTTGTCTCAAATTCCTCTGTGTGTTCCTGTTCTCCTCTCACTGCTTCCCTCTTTTCAGCCCCTCATTGGCCCTTGTGCTTCAGATTCAGAACTCTTGATCTTTTAAATTATGTGTCCATGACTTATTCTCCTCTTGTCAGTGTACTGTCCTCCAGCTCTCATTGCAAGGATAGTGTATCTCTTGTTCCTTTTGATTCCAGTCACATTTACATCACCGTCCCACCCCACCTATTCTTCCCAACTTGCTATCTCACTGAAAACTGAAGTTCTTTAACCATCTTTTCAGTCACCTTCTCAAATAGTTTTGCAGCAGTGCCCCCCCACACTCTGTGAAGTGCTTTGGAAAGTTCCATTCTGTTGCAAATTCTGGTTATTTTGGACAAGCTAAGAAGACAGTTTGGAAAAAAAAATTCCCTATCCATTACATTCAATTCAATTTTACAGTATCGTCCAAATGGAAATTAATGTCATGGACATTGCTCGCTTGTTCATTAAAAATCAACCGAGTAAGAATATTTTTAAAAATTACCCTATCACAGAGAAATAGTCTTAATTAATATGTATTGAAAACTATTGAAATGCAGTAAATTAATCAGTCAGTAAGCCCTAGAGATAATAGGAACTATCTAGGCTATCAACAAACCAGCTCGGCGAGCCAACCAACCTCAACACCCACATCCCCACCTATGAATCTACTCCAAAACCTTAGAAAGCCCTATCACAAATGCATGTGCTCATTCGTTCATCAAACTCCTATTAAAAGGAAAGTTGCCAAGTCCTACTGGACCATAGGGCTGCTCTCATGAGACAGTGATAACTAGTGGTGGCTTAACCTGAGGGGTCCCATGCCTCAGGCGAGAGGAGTGGTTGAAATGGAGAATCCTTTACGGTAACACAAATTCTTACCAAATATTCTTTTAATGCTGACAGACCTGCTGAGATTCTCCGGCAATTTCTGCTTTTTGTTTCAAAGTATTTTATCTGCCTTTCCTTTATAGTTTCCCCCTCTCCTCAACCCTTCAAATCTAGCTGGCCAATTCTGAAAGTGTCAGCACTCATCAAAAACATTAATTCTCTGGAGGAAGACCAAACTCCTGTGTCTGGGTCTAAGTGACCTAAATGGCATGACAACTTTCTGAAAATATGAATATCCGGTGTCAAATTCAGAGTTTGTGAAAATAGTAATTTAAAAAAACTTTCTTTGGATCAATTAGCATTCTTGTTCAGGTTGTTTGCTGATATTTCTAAACATTGTTGCTTTGCTCACAAGCATGTTTTGAGGTAAAGGTAGTCTCTTTTGTCCTGGTTTAATGTCATTTTGCCAATGAAACAAGGTCTTGCTCACATCCTGCCATTATGTTCTGTAAGCAGATTGACTGCATAGTTGAAGGTGCTTTATGTTAGTCTCACCCTCAATGTCATTTGACAGGCCTCTAGACTTTCTGTGAAAGACATTTACATGTGTCCCTTATTTTTACAGGCCAGACAGCAGCAGGCAGAATTAGCCCAGCAGGAATGGTTACAGATGCAGCAAGCAGCTCAGCAAGCACAGTTAGCAGCATCTGCCACAGCCAATCCAGTCAACAAAGCAGGATCATCACAAGATGAAGAGGAAGAGGATGATGTGTAAACTTTACCAGCAAATTAGTTGTACACATCCTTTACCACATGTTAACAATGACTTGGTTTGTCTGCAATTTCCAGCTTCATTCACAACTTTGCAGACTGGCTCCTGTTGTTAAGAGTGTCACTGGTCAAGTTACAGTTGTCATGAGTTTTCATGTGTAACAGTGAATCACTTATTAAGTGTACAGGATTGGAAGTTTTGCAGACTAATATTTAATATTTACCTAACAGGTGACCAGAATTGGGAGCAACAAATCACTGCAGTACTTCGAAGCTCCAGCACCTGTTTCTTGTATCTTTCTGAAATTCAGTATTGTTACTGCTCACGAACGTGAGAAGTAATGCTTCAGTTTGTGTAATCGGTTGCTTCCTTATTGTTCAATACCGAAAGCAAAATTTATTAAGTGGCTTATTTAAGTTTGCAACTGAAATGTTTTTTAATGTATGACTTGTAACCGGTGGTAAGAATGACTTCAAAAAAATTCAAATTTAACTGCCCATATTTCATTTTTCCTTTGAAAAGGATGTTTGACTGGGTTCACAGAATTTTAAAAAGTAACCACATTAACTTTGATAAAACCGTCAGATCTGTAGTAGGCTATTTACTCTTAATTTTATGTGGCACGTGTTCTTACTTCATGGCTAGTTTTAACTCATGGATGTTAAGTAAACTCTATTTCCCAATGTCAGTGTTAAAAACAAAACATCATTTTAGTCAGCAGTTATAGTACCAAAGAGTGAAGTCAATGGTGGGAAGATTGACAAATGAGCTAGGGTACTTAGAGAGTGTATATTAACTGCTGCTTAAATGTTTTAGCTGTTTTTGTACTGTCATGTTCATGTTCTTACAAAAATATTCATAACTGCTAACTATTTTGGGATTGACAAATTTCACCTTTATCTGTGGGAGATTTCCAATGCAGAGTGTATGTTTTTTAAATCGCAATGCGAAGTTGATTGTGCTAGTTAATATGTAACTCTTCCCTGGTGCTTATTGTTCTCTTACATTTTTTCATGTGCTGTTTCTCTTAGCAATAAAAAGACATGTTTTTATTAAAAATGTTAAAAATGCACTTTTTGTTTTGCTATCTTTCAGAATTGTATTACTACTAAGCAAAAGTTGACACTTGGATTTACAAAAAAATGTCCTATTATCCTTTGGAAATGTTGACCAATTCATATTCTTATTTATAATTGCCCTCAATTTTCATCCCTGCATTAACATTGCCTAATTGAAATAGCATGCAAAAGATCACCTGAAACAGGTACTGTGGCTGAGGGTGTCATAATTCTGAAGAAGGGTCAATGGACCCAAAATGTTACTTTGCTTTCTTTCCACAGATGCTGCCAGGCCTTCTGAGTTTTTCTAGCAATTTCTGTTGTGTGCTGTTTGCTCCCTCACTTAACTTCTAGAAACCTGTGAATCTAGAATTATGGTGAGAGATAATAGGAACTGCAGATGCTGGAGAATCCGAGATAACAAGGTGTAGAGCTGGATGAACACAGCAGGCCAAGCAGCATCATAGGAGCAGGAAAGCTTGACGTTTTGGGCCTATTTTCTGATGAAGGGTCTAGGCCTGAAACGTCAAGCTTTCCTGCT
>JAHRHZ010000273.1:5300965-5372296 GCA_024137785.1 Ginglymostoma cirratum | reverse complement strand
CAAGCAGCATCATAGGAGCAGGAAAGCTTGACGTTTTGGGCCTATTTTCTGATGAAGGGTCTAGGCCTGAAACGTCAAGCTTTCCTGCTCCTATGATGCTGCTTGACCTGCTGTGTTCATCCAGCTCTACACCTTGTAATCTAGAATTATGACCTAGTTAACTAACCCCAAGGATCTCTGGATGAGAAATTCTGGAATTGAGATGACTGACCTCCAGCAACCTTTGTGCCAGCTATGACTCCAACCAACTTGAGAGATTTTCCCCTGATTTCCATTGACTCAAGTTTTTTTCTAGGACTCGTTGATGCTACAGTCAATTAAATGTGGCCTTGAAATACAAGGGCAGTCATTCTCACACACCTCTGGAATTCAGCTCTACGTTAATGTTTGAATTAAGTTGTAATGAAGTCAGGAACCAAGTGACCCTGGTAGAATCCAAACTATGCAGGTTGTGCTCAGTGAGCAGGTTAATGCGAGGAAGTACTGTTGGTGACATCTTGCGTCTCTTTACTGATACTGAGTGTAGTCTGTTGGGCAGTGATTGGCTGGATTGAATTTGCCCTTCTGTTTGTTTACAGGACATACCTGGGCAATTTTCTGTGTTATCTGGTAGATGCCAGTGTTGCAGCTATACTGGAACAGCTTGGCCAGGGCTTCAACAAGTTCCAGAGCACAAGATAATTGCTGAAATGATGGCAGGGCCCTTGCAGTTTCTAACACCTCCAGCTGTTTTATTTAGTCGTATGGAGTAAATCAAACTGGCTAAACGCTGCCATCTGTGATGCAAGTGACCTCCGGGGAGGAGGCTGAGATGGATTGGACATTTAGCACTTCTGGCTGAAGAATATAGCAGATGAATTGATATGCTGGGCTCCTTCATTATTTTAGATGGGGATGTTTGTGAAGCCTTTCTCCAATGAATTGTCCATCACCATTCACAACTGGGTGTGGCAGAGCTACAGAGCTTATATCCAATGTTTTGTATGTGGAATTGCTTTGCCGTGTGTATCACTTGCTGCTTAGGCTGTTTGGCATGCACATAGCCCTGCCTTGTACCTTCATCAGGTTGACATCTCAGTTCTAAGTACATCCATTGCAGCTTCTAGCATGCTGTCCTGCACTTTTCATTGAATTTTAGGTGTTTATTGATAGGCTATTTCTCTTTGCTCAAGTCCTACTTGTATTACAATTTAAAGTTTTAATATTCTTATGTAGAGAATGTAATTAGAAACTGAAATCATCCAAATGTATCTGATAGCTTTGTATTGTACTTTAATATTTTGTATATTTACTGAACTAAAAGTCTAAGCTTAAATACTGGTCCCTTTGCCTTCAATAAGCTGTGGCCCCTAATACACTATTATTGCAACTTGAATTACATGCAGATAGATTACCATAATCTATTGTAAAGTTTTAAATACTTATTACAAATATGGTAAACATTACTGTATTTATGAGGGGTAAGTGTTTTAGTATTCTTGACCAAAAGCCATTGTGGTGCTCTTGATGCTCAATTTTTGTATTAAGTCATAACAAGTGTGCTTTGGTTGTTATTGATTCTGCCTAAAAGCAAAGTACTGTGGATGCTGGATATCTGAAACAAAAACAAAATGCTGGAGAAACTCAGCAGATCTGGCAGCATCTGTGGACAGCGAAATAGTTAATGTTTTGTATCCGATATGACTCTACAAAAGAAGTCAAGAAGTCATATTGGAATACATCTGGACAGTAGAAACCAAATAATACAGGATCAATCATATTGGACTTGAAACATTAACTGTTCCTCTCTGCACTAATGCTGTCAGTCCTACTGAGTCTCTCTAGCACTTTCTATGATTGATCCTGTATTGTTTGGCCTCTACTGTCCCGATCTAAAGCAGGGCAGTTAAATAATGGCTTCAACTTGAAACAATAAAGTGGAAACCTTTGAAGACTACTTCCTATGTTCCAAAATAGGTTGCTAATGAATATGTTCTGAACTGACTACTGCCGTACCCAAGAGTCTGAAAATAGATGGTGAAAACAGTAGAATTCCTACGGTGCAGGGAGGGGCCATTCTGCCTATTTGATTCTGCACTGACTCTCCAAAGAGCTTCCCACCCTATTCTCATGACCTCTCATTTTACTATGGTTAATTCACCTAGCCTGTAAAGCTCTGGACACCACAGGGCAATTTAGCATGGTCAATCCACCTAACCTGCACATCTTCGGACTGAGAGGAAACTGGAGCACCTGGCAGAAACATGCAGAATAAGCAAGCTCCGCACAGACACCCAAGGACTGCAGTTCCCTGGCATTGTAAGGCAATAGTACTAACCACTGAGTCACTGTGATGCCCCAGTAATTCTTTGCATGGTCTTAAGTGTTCTTGAAAAATGCATTGGATCACCTGATTTCATGTTCTTGATTCACTTATGAATTTTGAAGGAAAATTACTCAAATTTGTAGAATGTCTATTTTGGAATTTGTTGTTTTTCCCCTGTAATCAAGGACTTGAGTGATATTTTGGAATGTGGGATTATCAGATCTCCACAGCTTTTAATGATGTTATTGTTATAGCATTTTTTGGATATTTCCAAGAAAACCAGTATCTGAAAGTAATTCTCATCATTGCCAAAAACTAATGTTCTCCTTTTATGATGCTATCTTGGAACAAGCCCAGTTGCAGTGATATTGTAGAATTCTGGTGCCTCCTTCCCAAATCAAAATGTACTTTGACCAGTTATAACGTTCCTACTGAATGTGTTGAGATCATTTTTAGTTCAGCAAGAAGCATATGGGTCTATATGCCTGTGATCATGTTTTTACCTGCTGAACCATAGTACAGCTACAAAATCAAGGTTGTGGTAGGATAATAATGTGTTAAGTATAGGCACTGCCTCCAACATGAATTTTTAATTGTTCAGAATGGAAGCAGCCAAGTTCAGGAATATTGTTCACTGAATTGTTCAAGTCTTGGCAGCCTTGTCTTTTCTCCAATATAAAGGGTTCCTTTCACGATTAGAGTTGAACCTAAGCCGGGCTTCCTGAAATTTGACATGGAAATAATACAAAGTCAGGACATGCTGGGTAATTTTAAGGATTTGCCAAATCATTATATCAAAACTCTATACTGGCAACAGACCAATGAGGGATATGGATTACATGTTTGCATATGATGTTAATGGAAAATTCAATACCTAAGGAAAATAAACAATATAGATCAAGAACACAACAGAGATGTTTTTTATTTCACTGTGTGTATGACTGGCCAGGTCATCCTGTTCCTATTTGCAATGAACTCAGTGGCTTGCTAGGCCATTTCCGAGGACAGTTAGGAATCAACCACATTGCTGTGGAAGGTTCATAGTTCCCTATGGTGCAGGAGAAGGCTGTTTGGCCCATTTGAGTCTACACCGACCTTCAGAAGAGTATCTCATCCAGATCCACCCCTGTTATCCTGCATTTCCCATGTCTAATCCACCCAACCTGCACATCTTTACAGACATGGGAAGAATGTGCAGACAGCACACAGTCATTCAAGGTTGGGATTGAACCAAAGGCCCTCGCACTGTGAGATAGCAGTGCTAACCACTGAGCCACTTGTAGGGTAGACCAGATAAGGATGACAGATTTCCTTCTCTAAGGGGCATTAGTTGGCCAGAAAGGTTTTTTTTTCTATCGGCAATAGTTATTGTTATGGCTACTATTACCAAGGGTAACTTTGTTTCCTAATTGAGTATAAATTCCACAACCTGCCATAGGGGATTTGAACTCTTGTCCTCCCAGCTTTGAAAGATTCCTAGGCCCCTAGATTATTAGTCTAGTTGAAGAGAGGGTGGCCAGAAAAAATAAGAAACTATAGACCAGTTGGTTTAGCATCTGTTATTGGGAAATTGGTGGAATCTATTATTAAGGAAGTAATATGGGAGGCAGTGGTGTAGTGGTATTATCGCTACACTATTAATCCAGAGACCACGATAGCATTCTGGACCAGGGTTCAAATCCTGCCACGGCAGATGGTGGAATTTGTAATTCAATAAAATATTGGGAATTAAGAATCTGATGATGACCATAAATCCACTGTTGATTGTCGGGAAAACCCATCTGATTCACTCGTGTCCTTTAGGGAAGGAAACTGCAATCTTTACCTGGGTTGGCCTACATGTGACTCCAGACCCACCGCAATGTGGTTGGCTCTGAACTGCCCTCTGGGTAATTAGGGATCAGTAATAAATGCTGCCTGGCCAGTGATGCCTTCATCCCATTTAATGAATAAAGGAATAACAGGACATTTGAAAAGTCAATGCTATCCATCAGCATAGTTTTATGAAGGGTAAATCCTCATGTTGGAGTTCTTCAAAGACGTAACAAGCAAAGTGGATAATTGGGATCCTGTGGACGTAGTATTTCCAGAAGGTATTTGATGAGGTGCTGCACAAGAGGTTAATATACAAGGTAAGATCATATTGGGTTAGTGTTGATTAGCTTGGATAGGATTGGCTAACCATTAGGAAGCAGAGAGTTGGGATAAATTGAACTTTTTCTGGTAGACAAGATGCGACTAGTAGGGTGCTACAAGGTTTGTTCCACAGGTGCCAACTACAATCTAAATGTCTTGGATGCAGGGATCGAAGGTACTATAGTGAAATTTGCAGATGACACTAAAATAGGTAAGTTGCAATAAAGTAATAAGAAATTTACAAATGGATATGAAAAGTTTGGTGAATGGGCTAAAATTTAGCAGACATAGTTTAACATGGATAAGTGTGAGGCCATTTGTTATGGTGGAAGAATTAAAAGGCAACTTATTAAATAAATGGAGATAAATTTTGGTGCAGAAGGATTTGGACATTCTCATGCATGAATTGCAGAAAATTAGTATGCAGGTACAGCAGGTAATATGGAAGACAAATTGTTTTCTGAATCAAAATTTAGACCTTAGCACTCTAGAATTTAGGAGAATATAAGGAGCTCTCATTGATCTAATTAGGTGCTAAATGGGATATTGATAATGTAGATGGAGAGAGGATGTTTCCTTTTGTGAGGCAATCTAAAATGAGAGGTAATAGTTTTAGGGTGAGGGTAGCAGATTTAAGGAGGAGAGGAGGAGAAATAAGTTCTCTCAAAGAGTCATGAATCTGTGGAAGTCACTGCTGGGGTGTAGTGGATGCTGGGACATTGAGTAAATTTGAGGAGGAGATAAAAAGTGGAGTGAGGCCAAAATGAGATTATAAAGGAGCTGAATTGCCTTCTGCTTCTACTTCTAGAACAAGAACATAGAACAGTACAGGCCCTTCGGCCCACGATGTTGTGCCGACCCATTATCCTACTCTAAGATCAAACTAACCTGCATTTTTTTTTTTTTTTTTTGTTTTTATGTCTCTTTGCAATGATGAGTATAATAACTTAAATATACAGCTCCTATTAAAACAGGGAGGATGGGCAATGATCTTTTGTATCGAAATCTGTATTTCTAATTCAGCCATGGGATGTGGGCTTTGTAGGCTGGACCTGTATTTATTGCCCTCTGTAGTAACTCTTGAGAAAATGGCTGTCAACTTTCTTCGTAAGCTCCTGCAGGCCACTTGATGTAGGTACATGCACACTGCTGTTAGAAGGTGGGTGGTGGGCTCCAAGATTTTGATCTCGTGACACTGAAGGAATATTTCCAAGTCTGATGATAGTGTGTAGCTTGGAAAGGAATTCGCAGGTATTCCCATACATCATCTGCCCCTGTCCTAAGTGGTACAGGTTGCAAGTTTGGAAGGTGTTTTGATGAATTTCTGCAGTGCATCTTGTGGATGGTGTACACTGCTGCTACTCTGCCTCCATGGTGAGTGAAATGAATGTTGAAGGTAGTGGTTTGCTTTGTTTTGGCTTTCTGGACCTGCATTCATCCAGGTAAGTGGGAATATTTGAAATAGCTTAGAAGTTTTCAAACTGAATGATAAAGATTGACAATGCTATGGTCTTGTTTGGGAGGCTTCACAGTTGAAGGTGAATTAAAATTTCCTTTTATTGTGTGCCTTGGCCTGTGACATAACTTGTGCATATACTGGGTGAGGATTGGGACTCTTTCATGTCTTCTAAAGTCCTAGTTCCAAGTAAATTTCCTCTTTTTTTTCACTTGTATTATGGTTTTCAAAGTAGATCCCTGGATCTTTCAAACCAATTAATTACTTTTGAAGTGTAGTCACTTGTAGATGAGGTACCCAACTAAGGTCGTTGACCTGCTCACCGAGCTGGCTTGTTTTCATTCAAACATTTTGTCACCATGCTAGGTAACCTCTTCAGTGAGGCCTCTGATGAAGCGATGTTGTTCTGCTCTGCTTGGAATTTATACTGTCTGGTCCGTTATGGTGATTAGTGTCATTTCCGGTTCTGTTCTGTATAGGTTTGTATACGGGGTCCAATTCTATGTGTTTGTTGATTGCATTATGGGTTGAGAACCATGCCTCTAGGAATTCCCGTGTGTGTCTATGTTTGACTTGGGCTACTATGGTTACGTTGTCCCAATTAAACTGATGGCCTTCATTGTCTGAGCGTACTGATATTAGGGAAAGCTCATCATATTGTTTTGCTGCTAGCTGATGCTTGTGTATTTTGATAATTAGTTTCCTTCCTGTCTGTCTGATGTAATGTTTGTGGCAGTCGTCGCATTCTTTTTTTTGTTTTTTTTTGTAAACTACCTTGGTTCTGCATGTCGTGGGTATGGGGTCTTCAATCCTTGAGTGTTTGTTGTATTGTGGCTGTGGGCTTGTGTGCTACCATGATTCCTAGTGGTCTTAGGAGTCCTGTTGTCAGTTCTGATGTGTTCTTGATGTATGGTAGTGTGGCCAGTGTGTTAGAGCATACTGTGTCCTCTTGGTGTTGTCTATTTAGTAGGTACCTGTGGATGAAGTTGCGGGGATCTCCGTTTATAGCGAGAATTTTGTATATGTGCTCTTCTTCTTTCCTGCATAGTTCTGCTGTGTTGCAGTGAGTGGCAGAGACTGAATGAGAACAAGCTAACTCAATGAGCAAGTTAACAATCTACCCACAACCCAAGCTACAAATCTTTGCAAAAACCTTTAAAGGGGTAACCAGCTTTCAAATAGAAGTGTTAAAGAAACACAGGACTTAAGTAACCAGTTAATCGGTTAGTGGTTGAGGGAATAATTTTGTTTAGATCACCAGAAAAACTAGCCTTTCCTTCTATGAATGGTGTCAAGGGATATTTTGTGTGAAAGACAGAGTGCAAATACTCCCTCATGATTACACTGGGGTGTCAGCCTTGGTCATTGCTCAGGAACATAGGAACAGGAGCAGGTCATTAAGCCCCTTGAGCCTGTTCTGCCATTCTATGACATCATGGCTGTTCTATACACTAACTCCACATACCTGCCTTTGGCCCATTTCCCTTAACTTGTTCACTTAACAAAAGTGAATCTATCTTAGATTTAAAATTAACAACTGATCCAACTTCAACATTATGCATTTGCGAAAGAGAGGTCCAATCATCTACTACCCTTTCTGAGTAGAAATGCTTCGTGACATCTCTCCTGAACAATCTGGCCCTAACTTTCTATACCCGCTAGTTCCACAATCTCCAACCCTTATCCACCCTGTCTCCAAGGTCAATATAACCTTCTGAAGAGTGATGCCAAAATCGATACACAGTAGTCTAAGTGGGGTCTGAGCTGGATTTTGTATACCTGCAGTATAACTTCTGTGTCCTTAACTCTAGTTGAACTTGACCCTTTAACTTTCTGTCCAAATATTGTGTGCTACCACTGAGACATGGCTGATATCTTAACCTTCAAAGGACTCGCATGTAAAACGTTATGAACTACCTTGTGTGGAGTCGAGTTCATTTTTTTTAATTGAATGGACTTCAATTTTGAGTTAAGTAATTTCTGGCAGGTAGAGAACTATGATTTAGTGATTTAATGCTTCCAAATCCTTACTGGCATCTGTGGTCTCTAGTGATGCATTTATAATTGTTCTGAAGCTATATTTTCCCACTGTAGTTAATTATTAAACCTATCCCTAATATCCACATTCAAATCTCATTAGAATATTTACTCACATACATTACAATATTTATAGATCACCCTGCTGCTTCATACCAAGTTGTTGCCAGTGTTGTTACTAAGCAATTTTTTTTTGGGTAAATAATTACCAGATAGGAACACAAATGTGAACTTTGTATGTACCTTTCCATTGTTCAAATATCTGCTTGAGGCTATGGCATACTGTAATGGAATCTGAGAATTGTTATGACATAGAAGCAGGCTATTTAGCTCATCAAGGCTCTCTGCAAGAACAGTATAGCAAGTCTTGCCATTTTTCTATAGTTCTGCAACTTTTCCTTTCCCTCTCTTTAAAGTGCTTTATTCAATTCCCTTTGAAAACCAGTTGCCTTCACCACTCTCTCAGGCCATGCCCTCGTGTAAAATATTTGTTATTTCTGCTGAATTTGTCTTTCTTTTAATCACTTGGATCTTTTGGTTCTTGACTTTTTGACAAGGGGAACAGTTCTCTTATTCTCAATCTACCCTGCCTAGATTCCTTGTGAACACCTCTAACAAATTTCCTCTCGACTTTCTCTTGCCAAAGGAGAATGATCCCACCCCTGAATCAATTCACATTCAGGGAGGCTAACGCTTCAGTCTTTGAATCATGAAAGTGAAAAACTGTAGCCAAACAAGATCTTGGGGAATCTCAAGTCTTTTAGAGGGATTCCCAATTCTATATATCTAGAACGGTTGCAGCAAAGTCCCTACAGTGTGGAAGCAAGCCATTTGGCCCATCGAGGCTAGACTGCCCCTCCAAAGAGCATTTCTCCCAATCCCTGTAACCCTGCATTTTCCATGGCTTAACCACCAAGCCTGCACACTATGGGGCAATTTAGCATGGCCAATCCTTATAACCTACATATCTTTTGGGGAGGAGACCCACGCAGACACGGGAGAATGGGAAACCTACACACAGACAGTCACCTGAGGGTGGAATTAAACTCGGGTCCCTGGTGCTGTGAGGTAGCAGTGCTGACCACTGAGTCACTATGCTGCCCCCTAAAGACAATAACGCTACCTTCTCGAATATATCCATGAAATTGAGGTCTCTGATCTCCTGAAACCATTGTACATTCTCTGAAGCTTTCACATGCTTCCTATAATATGGTGCCCAGAACTGGACACACAACTCAGGTTGAGGCCAAACCAGTTTTATATACTCTATATCGCTATAAAGCCCAGGATCGCATACACATTATTAATAATTTTCTTAACAATTCCCACCATGTTCAAAATTTTGTATAGTGTCTCTTGCACCCTCCAGAATTTTATTGTCACGGCCTACCAAGTGTGTCCACAATATGTTCTGTGAAGTATAGACTAATACAGCATTTGTAGCTCCTTTTTTAAATTTGTAAGGATTCAAGTTAAAGCAGAACAGTCGTTAAACTTCCATTAAAACAGGATAATTGTTATGTGATAACAAGTTATTACTGAGGGTTCCTTAGTAATCAAGTTAGTAACATAAAACTACAAATATCAAGATTTAAACAAATACAATTAAAACAAAAGAATACGTGTTTTTAAAAAAGAAGTCCCGTTAAATATCTGTTAGACAGTTGGGGACCATTGTTTGAATACCTTGTTGTTGCAGCAATGAGGTTAACCGTCGAAGATACAATGAGTAATGACCTCTGTTGTTGAATAGGTAAGTGTTCTCTAATAAGGATTCATTTTTCCAGACAGCAGATTTTGGGAGGGAGAGAAGATTTCCGTTCTTCATCAGTTCTGTCGTTTCCTCACTTTTTACCTGATTTTTCAGTGTTTGGTATTGCTATACTTTTCTTCTTTCTGTTTCCCTCTTCAAAATTCCCCTCTAAAGGTGGTTCTAAAAGCCTTTTTCATGGAGGTCTAAGAACTTACTGTTCTTAGCCAGGTTTCTTTATCCAGTTCAAACACTCAAAATAGTGGTATGTTGACTATTAGGAAGCAACAATTTTATGAAGCAAAGAAATCAATTACGCCGAGTCCCTCTGATCCTTTGCTTGTATGTTTGCAAACTCTTGGTATTTCAAGTATTTTTCTGCAATCACTTGGAGCTTGCAGTCTATAAGCAAGCAGTCTTTTTTTAATCTCGTGTGTTCAGTTAGAGTCAGATTAGTTTTTCTTCAGAAAAATCTATAATGTCATAACGTCTTTGTTTGTGACACGGATCCTTTGTTTTATACTGCCATTTCTCATTCTTCCCATGAAAATGTGTCATGTCACACCATCTTGTGTCAAATTTAATTTGTCATGGCTGTCTATTAATTCAAAGTTATAACCTATTCCCCTTTATGGTATATAGATACTATTCCTGTGTGAAATGGATGTTAATGTTTGCTTATAATTCAGGAAGTTTAATTTTCATATGATGAATTATTCAAGACAATGTTTAATTAAATATATAAAATAATAAAGATACATAAAATGTATAAGATAAATTTGGTAAGTTTGCTAAGCCTTAAACGCTTATTTGGTTTCATTATTCTAAGGATCATTTCATGTTAGTTTTATAGCAGATTGACAGTCATTTGTATTAGTTGTAATAATTTAATTACTTTGCAACAACATTAATCATTTGATGAGAAGTAAGTTCTCTAATTTCTTGGCACGCTCTGTTAAGGATAGATGCGACGAGCTTACAAGAGTGTGGTTGATCACTTTTCCTAAGACTCTGCTGTCTTGGCGAAATAATTTAGGAAGGAAATTTGTATTCATAGGGTCCCTGGAGATGGTGCTATAGAAGCTGAATATCTTCTCGAGTGTGCAGTGTGTCACTAGATGCTTCCAGTGTGATCTGTGTGGCATAACATAGAGTCGTACAGCACAGAAACTGATCCTTTGGTCCAACTCGTCTGTGTAGATTTCCCTGTCAGTGCTGGAAGCAGCTGAACAGAACTACTGAATATTTTCCAAATCTTGACCATGCAGATCCACTCAACAAACTCAGTTATCACTCACTAAAACATCCAGTTTTTGACTGCAAGAGGGGTCCACTGTTTCTCCACCTTGTTCCCACTCTGATTTCTCTTGTCTTTTGGCCTTCTGGTTTGTTCCAATAAAGCTCAACGTAAGTTCAAGAAACAGCACCTCATCTTTGGGTGACGCATGTTACAGTCTTCCTGACTCAACAGTGAGCCCAACAATCATAAAAGTGACTTCTGGCCCCATTTTATTTCATTTCTCTTTGCTCATTTTAGTTTTTTTTTCTGATTTTTCTTTTTGTGTGTGTGACAGCGCCGTTCATCATTCTGCCCTTCACATCATTCTAGTTATATTTTGTTTCTTTACTTGCCCCTTTACCACTCCATTTGGCCTTAGACTATGAGCCTTTAATCATTTGATTTCTCCTGCTTTCACAGCCCTTCCTTGTTCTTTCATTTGTCCTTCTTTCTCCTCTTTAAAACTAATTCCGTATAACTTTTCCTAGTTCCGATGAAAGGTCATCAAGCTGAAAGGTTAACTCTGCTTCTAGATGAGCAGATGTAGCCAACCTGCTCAGTATTAGCAGGATGTTTACTTTCATTTCAGAGTTCCAGCATTAGCAGAATTTTGCTTTAGTATTGGTCTTCATTCACTTCTATGTCTCTTCCAGGAACTCTGAAGAAATTCTGTTCTTCTCACTGATGGGGTTACTGTTTGTTTAAACTCTCTTGTTAACTTCCATTTCTTCGTATTTCTCTCCTTATATTTGATCAGATAGCCAAACTACTTTTGCAGCTACATCTCTTTTTCCTTTTTGTTTGCTCATGGGATGTTGGCATAGCTGGCTGGCCAACATTTATTGCCTGTCCCTTGTTGCCCTCGAAGGGGTGATGAGCTGCCTTCTTCAAATTGCTGCTTCAAATATGTGTAGGTTGACCCAGAATGCCCTTAGGGAGGGAATTCCAGGATTTGACCCAGTGATAGTGGAGGAATGGCAATATATTTCCTCAGCAACTGTATCTGACTCAGAGATAAAAGGTACTGCAGATGCTGGAGAATCCGAGATAACAAGCATGGGGCTGGATGAACACAGCAGGTCAAGCAGCATCATAGGAGCAGGAAAACTTGACGTTTCGGGCCTAAACCCTTCATCAGAAATGGGGGAGGGGAAGAGGGTTCTGAAATAAATAGGGAGAGAGGGGGAGGCGGATAGAGGATGGATAGAGGAGAGGATAGGTGGAGAGGAGGCAGACAAGTCGAAGAGGCGGGGATGGAGCCAGTAAAGGTGAGTGTAGATAGGGGGTAGGGAGGAGAGCCACACCCCCATCTCCTATCTACTGACATCATCCCGCCCCCTTGACCTGTCCGTCCTCCCTGGACTGACCTATCTCCTCCCTACCCCCTATCTACACTCACCTTTACTGGCTCCATCCCCGCCTCTTCGACTTGTCTGCCTCCTCTCCACCTATCCTCTCCTCTATCCATCCTCTATCCGCCTCCCCCTCTCTCCCTATTTATTTCAGAACCCTCTTCCCCTCCCCCATTTCTGATGAAGGGTTTAGGCCCGAAACGTCAAGTTTTCCTGCTCCTATGATGCTGCTTGACCTGCTGTGTTCATCCAGCCCCATGCTTGTATCTGACTCAGACTTACTTCAGCTGATACTTGCTCCCTGCCACCTCTTTGTTTCATATTTGATCAAGATTACAGATATCTCTCGCGTACTCAATGTTTGTCACTTCCTGAGAACTAACACGATACACTGTGCTGTCACATGCACATTCTCAACTCCTCTCTTCGCCAACACTGACTAAACCAAAGTAATCCAATCTGTAGGTTCATTTCATTTTTTGTGTCATCTAGTGCTTGCATGAAATATTCTTTTTGCTGACAGAGGTGAAAGATCAAGTTTCGGGTGTAATGCCTCTTTGGATCCTTCTTCCCTATCCTTTCAGCTGATCCAAACCCTTCCTCCAATTTTATCCCTTGCCAGAAATCTGTCCTTTAAACCTTGCTAACCCTGAATGATTGGTCCTTAGCAAACACTTCAGCTTCATCTCATTATGCCCCCCCACCTCAAAGAATTCTGAGTCCAGTGCATGCTGAGATCTGCTTTCATTGCCTTCATCTCCATGCCCACTACTATGGCCAGTAGGGTGCTCCCTGCTTATTGAACATCTCCAATGTTCTCCCTCCACTTATACCTTCCCTTTTGACCTTTGACTTTCGCTGCACCTTTTCGTTGAGATATCCAGCATGACATCAGCCATTTCAACCTCACTGTTCCCCTCGCTCATTCTAACCTGTTTCCCTTTGAACATGCAGGGTTCCGTTTTCTCATGTCCAGCCCTAGCATTACCATCAAACCTGCTAATGTCTTTTGATGACTTTTCCCATCCGCGAGTGGCATTCTTTTTGCCATAACGTTATTTTGGCAATTTAACTTTTTCTCTATTAAAATAATTTAACCTCTTACAAGGACCCACTAAGTTTTTTTTTAGAAAATCAATTTACAGGGAATTCCTGTATTTTTTTTTTCTTCCTGTCATGTATAAATATTCAATATTCTGAGCTTTTCATACAAAATACCAATACTTAATATGTCAGGGTAAATGTTTATTGTAAATTCTCCAGTATCCTTGTATTTTGCTTTTGTTGGAAACTGTTTGAATGCCTTCTTTGTTAATGAATCTTTAAACATCAGTTAATAATTTATTCACTGTTAATACATTGGTTAAGACTCCTTTTGTTGTTCAATTCAAAAAAACCCATTGTTATTGCTATTTATGTCTGAGTTCCTCAGCTCAAACAGTTAATCTTTTACCCGCTGTAAATGCTTTTATTGTTACTGATTCCTAATATTGACTCTTAATCCCTGATGCTCTGTTAATCCTCAAAACTATTCATTATAAGCTCTTCAACTGGCTTTAAATTCAATGCCACCGAGAGGCTTCCAACTTGTAAAACTGAAAATAGACATTATCTTAGCATTATATATTGCACAATATCTTGCTGGATATTTTCATCTGCAAATCAGAGAGATCAGCTTTTACAGTCATTAGTCGTATAGCATGGAAACAAATCCTTCAGTCCAACTCGTCCATACTGACTAGGTATCCTAAATTAATCTAGTCCCATTTGCCAGCATTTGGCCCATATCCCTCTAAACCCTTCCTATTCATATACTTATCCAGATGCCTTTTAAATGTTGTAATTGTACTAGCCTCCTCCACTTCCTCTGGTAGCTCATTCCATACACGCACCACCCTCTGTGTGAAAAAGTTGCCCCTTAGGTCCCTTTTTAAATCTTTCCCCTCTCACCTTTAAACCCATGCCCTCTAGTTTTGTACTCCCCTACCCTGGGGAAGAGACCTTGGCTATTCATCCTATGTCCCTCATGATTTTATAAACCTCTATAAGGTCACCCCTCAGTCTCTGACGCTCCAGGGATAATAGACCCAGCCTATTCAGCCTTCCCCTATAGCTCCAACCCTGACAACATCCTTGTAATTTTTTTCTGAACGCTTTCAAGCTTCACAACATCTTCCCTATAGTAGGGAGGCCAGAAATGGTTAGGCCCCTTTTGGAATACTGCATTCAATGTGTTGTACAACCACAACATAACATCCTGACTTCTGTACTCCGTGCGCTGATCAATAAAGGCAAGATGCCAAATGCCACCTTCTTCACTCTACCTGCGACTCCACTTTCAAGGAACAATGAACCTGCACTTCAAGGTCGCTTTGTTCAGCAACACTCACCCAGGACCTTACCATTAAGTGTAAAAGTCCTGCCCTGGTTTGCCTTTCCAAAATGCAGCACCTAACTTTTATCTAAATTAAAATCCACCTGCCACTGCATTGCCCATCTGATCAAAGTCCTGTTGTACTCTGAGGTAACCTTCTTGACTGTCCACATTTTGTTACCATCCGCAAACTTACTAACCATAACTTCTTTATTCACATCCAAATCATTTTTATAAATGACAGAAGGCAGTGGGCCCAACATTGATCCTGGCAGCACACCACTGGTCATGGACCTCCAGTCCAAAAAGCAACCGTTCACCAGCACCTGACCAAGTCAGTAACTTGCCTCTAAATGGCTTAATTTAATTCTCTCAGGTGTTTAGAGATGAACACATATAAACATTCAACCTGAGGCGTTTTTTCAGGAACTACATTGAATTCTTAATCTTTCTTCATCCCTTGCCTTAACCACATTTTATTCTACCACTCACTGAATTGGGAAAGCACCCAAATCTCTCTCATACAATTCAACAGTCTTGGCATGGGGTAGTTGCACAGCTGAGAGTTTAAGATTATATCCTTTGGGTATCCTGCTTTGTTTCCACCAGCTTCCTGCTTTATCCTCTTCACTGTTTTAAAAACTTTGTCACTCTTTCAGTTTGGACATAATGAGCACCTTCACCTGTCAGCATCGCTCAATTGTTGTAAATCCAGAAGCAATTCTTTGGAGTCTTCTTAATAGTTTTTAATTGTCACTAATCCTTTCTTTTGTAAAAGCACCACTGGGTACATTTCTCCACTTCTGGCCTAGCTGCATGTTTTTTGTAGGATGTTTGTTATTTTTTGGATTTGTATTCTGCAGTTTAAATGGCAGAGAATAAGTTCCAATGGTTTGTCAACCATTAAGGTCACTAGGAACTGTGCTCCTAGTCATTATGTATTATGCTATACTCTACCATTTTATTACAAATTTGTATTTTTCACACAATGTGGAGGATAATAGACGTAGATATTTCCACAGTGTCGAACTGTATGTGGTTTGCTCATATTATTTAACTTAAACCAATATCTGATTAAGCTTGGGTTTCAGCTTGTTAGAACTTCTTGTGTTCCATCAACTTTCTGTTTAGAAAGAGGAGAAACAAGGGGCCAATATGTATGTGGTGTGTATAGTAACAACTTCACTTCTCTGTTCCTTTTGGCATAGATTGTTCAATTAAATATTGGGCAGAAAAGGTGAACTCTGATCACAAAGGGCATAAGGTCCACTTTAGAAGGCATAAGGTTCATGTACCAGAATCACGCTAAATCGAAAAAATTATCCAATGTACTACCACAAGATTACAACACTCCAATTTGATGACTGCTCCTATCTTGTTAGACTTGATTTTCAGGATTGAGTAGATCGTGAGTATTGGTGTTAACTTGCTTCTGCTGAGCATTGTAACTTTTTCTAATATTTAAATCATATCCTTAATTGGATTTTTCTCCATCAATACAAACCCCTTCTTCAAATTACAGAAAACAAAGTCACACTTCCATTTTGATTTTTGTATCATTTGCAAAGTTAAGATGAATAGGAGGCCTCATGATAGAATATTGACCTGCTGATTTGGTGAAAATTGCTGAATTCTAAATATAATTTAAATTTTTCTGGTTACTCAGTAAGTGTATCCACTGAGTAGCTTGAGTCATATGAAGCACAGAAGTCACCAGATTTCATTCACTGACTTGTGCTGAGATTCCCCTGTCTCCTCCCAGTGTATCAGGACAAGAAAATTAGCCAAAATTCCCACTTCTGATTGTTATCTAATGATTCCTGGAAATGCAAATTGGGACTTTTTAGGTGGGATTTGGATTGGTTTTGACTTTTGATAACACATAGCCAAATACTGTCTATCAATGCTCATTTGTGAATAATGGTCACTTGGGTGAAATGCTGAGGAATGTGTGAGCACATTGTGAGCACAGGGTAACATGTTGACTTCAGGAGGAAAATGGAGTGGAAACAACTGGTGAGAGAAAAGATAATGTTTGATTATTCTGGTCTTTCCAGCTTGGAATGTAATTTGTAACTGTTTATTCCCAAGTCTATTCACTTTGGCCACATACTTCCTGATAACGTCCAGAAGAAATAAAATGTCTTTAACGCATATTAAGTTGAATCAAACTTTCTTGCACTTTGAACTGTGAATGGCATGGTGAATTAGCATAGTCATTTCATTTTTGGGAGCCTGGATTCAATTCTAGTTCTGTTCTTAGTGGGAGTGGCAGGAATCTAATGCAAATGATTTTGAACCAGTTCCTACTGGGCGCCACATAAAAATAAAACTGCTTATATTTCAACACAGTTTGGCATGCAGACTCCGAGCTGGAACAACATCAGATTTCTGGAAACTCTATATTTTCAGGCTTAAGGGCATATGGAATAAGGACAGGAGGTACCAGATGGCCTCTTAAGCCTGCTCTGACATTTAGTATCATAATGGCTAAACTTTTACTTAAATTACATTCCTGCCCTGTTTCCATATCTCTTGACACCCTTCCTGTTCAAAAATCTATTGATCCCTGCCTTGTGTACGCTCAATGACTGAACACCCACAGGCCTTTGAGATAAAGAATTTCAAAGATTCATAACTCGTAAGATATTTCTCCTCATCACAGTCTAATGTCTTATCCTGAGACTATGAAGCCTTGTTGTAGATACTTCAGCCAGGGGAACTGTCACTCAGTATCTACTGTGTCATGCTGTCCATGTTTTAATGAGATCACCTATCACCTTTCCTAATTCCAGAGAATGTAGATCCATTCTGCCTAATCTCCCCTTGAAGGACAGACCATCTAAAGCACCTTCACATTCACAACTCCTCCACTCTGATTCTAAATAACACAACAGAATGTTAGAGTTGTTACAGTCCCAAGGGACAACAGGCTGCTCTCTCATTACAGACAGACCATTGATGGTGAGTTTAACCTGCGGGTCACCTTGTCTCAGCAAGGGGCAAGTTAGCAATGATCTCAGCTCAAAAGAATTGAACTCATGCTGTTGGCATCAAAAACCAACCATCCAGCTAACTGAGCTAACCAGCCTCTAAGGAACACACAACTATGCAGTAATCCACAGACTTGGTCTCAACAAAGCCAAATATAATTGCAATAAGACTTTCTTAATGTAATTCCATAACTCCTTTGTATTAAAGACTAGCGTACCATTTACATACCTAATTGTTTGCTATACCTGCATGTTAACTTTGTGACTTACATACAAGTTATCTGTTCCTTGGTCTAATCCTGCTAAACGTCAGGTTTACAATTCATTTGGCAACATTTTAAGCCTCCGCTTTTAATCTAAAGCTGTCTAAGTTCTCCAATTAGCTACAGCTGTACCTTGTCTCCAGGAGAATTTTTATTGCTCAGTGAGGTGCACATGTTTTTGAAAATTGAATTATTCATTTAAATGCTTTATATTGCTTATCTACTATAACAGATTTAAATCTAATTTTTCAATCTACATGAGTTAATTTGCTCCTCATACCTCTAATTGGCTTCGCTAACATTTTTAAGACCCATTGCTTTGGACTTAACCACATTATTCTCAAATTTACTGTGAAAGTTTGAGGGTAGGTGTATGGCTGGGACAGACCACGATGTGCCCAACTGGGCTACATATCTTTGGTAGGAGAATGTAAGATTCCAACATAAGACCCACTATTTCTTTGTTCACTTTGTCTTCAGGTATTTTTGATTGCATTTCATCTGTATTTTGAGTATTTAAAATCACAATTTGTTTATGGGGACAAATTAATTAATAAAACCATATAGTTAGGAGCAGAAGTAGGCCATTTAGCCCATTGAACTTGCCATGCCATTCAGTGAGGTCATGGCTGACCTAATAATCTTCAACTCCACTTTCCTGCCTTTTCTGTTTTAACCCTTGATTCCCTTTCTGATTTAAAAATCTACTATATTGACTAATTAGTGTTAAATATATTATAAACAATATAGGTTATAACCAAATGCTGCAATGAATACCTCACCTCCTAACTCCCTAAAGCCTGTCCACTATCTTTAGAGGCACATGTCAGGAGTGTGATGGAATACTCCCCACTTGCCTGGATGAGTGTAGCTCCAACACACTCAGGAAACTTGGCTCCACCCAGGTCAAAGCAGCTCACTTGATTGGCATCACATCCACAAACATCCATTCCCTCCAGCAGCGTGAACCATCTACAAGATGCACTGCAGAAATTCACCAATGATCCTTAGGCAGCACCTTCCAAATCCACAACTACTTCCATCTAGGAAAGGGCAGCAGATAGATGGAAGATACCACCTGCAAGTTCCTCTTCAAGCCACCCACCATCCTGACTTGAAAATACATCACCGTTCGTTCCTTCAGTGTCACTAGGTCAAAATCCTGGAATTCCCTTCCTACCAGTCTTGTAGGTCCACCTACATGATATGGACTTCAGTGGTTTAAGACCGATCATGACTACCTTCTCGATGGCAACTGATGGTCAATAAATACTGGCCCAGCCACTGACGCCTGTGTTCCATAAGTGAATGAAAGAATATAATTAGTAGTTCGTCTTTTCTTTAAACTTTGGTTTTCTCCACTGCCTGGTCTTAATAGTGCCATAAATTGTTTAACTCGCTGTTTTCAGTCATTGATGAATGACTATTTCAACAAGTATGTGTTCGCTTTGCATGTGAAATCATAAAAATGGTGTGGCCCTCCATTGACACCAATTAAAATCTGTGTCATTCAAAATGGAAGGTATGACACAGACTAATTCCATTTTGAAACTGCTTGTAGAATAACCTCAAATTTCAAAGTCCTTGGATGCTTGCACTTTTTTCTGAAACAATAACCAGTATAAAATTCAGTTTTGTTATGTAGCAGGATGCTTTAGACAACAATGTGTTCCTACCATCCACTAGGTGGCCACCATGTTTCCCTATTGAAGATTCCTTACATAATGTGTGAACAGAACTAGTAACTAAATAGTTGCTAGTGTGAACCTGAAAGGCTCAAAATACAACACCAACGTGCGACAGTGAGGGAATTAAGAGTTATTTGTGAGAAAGTGAGACTCTAAGCAGAACGTTCTAGCGTCTGTAGAATTAATCTGCAGCAAATCGAAGCAATTGCAAATCACCTGCCACAGAGCACGTTCATTGTAGGGCTCATGTTGCTCTCAAAGCAAAATTTATATCTTAATTCCACCGTCTCAATTATCTGTTAAATATTTGTTCATGTAAACAGCAAATAGTAAATAGTACAAAAACTCTGCATTAACTGGACTTTTTGGCTTTAACCTTGATTATTAATACATCTTGGATACAATTCTTCTGGCACTAAGTAGTTGCTGGTAACCCTCTAGATGGCTATTCTTGAGACAAGTTAAATGGCCAGCATTGAGAAACTACCCAAATGAAATAGAATATCACATCCATGCTCAATGTATTTGTAGCAGGAGTGACCGAATAGCAATCAATATTGGGAACATCTCGCTCTCGCTCTCCTACCTTCTCGGAATTGAACATTGACCTTGCTGTCTCTTTCCTTTTTTCTGTTAACCTTTCAATTCATTCAACTTCATTTTTGGGGGTTGTGTTTTGTGATTCTTCCCTGTACGTTTCCAGAGGCTTTCTTCAATACTTCTGCATCCCTTCAGTTCTTTCAGTGGCATTTTGTTGCTTCATAATGATGATTTACATATTTTTATTGTCTTCAAACCCCATCGCAAACTCTAACCTTCATTTCACACCCTGGTAACAGCCTGATACTGAACCAGCCTGTTCAAAAGCTTGGTGTCTTAAGGTTTTTGAGAAGACTTGTAGCTCTGGCTGTTGATGCGGTTGATGACTTGCTCGCTGAGCTGGTAAGTTTGTTTGCAGACGTTTTGTCACCATACTGGGTAACATCATCAATGTGCCTCCAGTGAAACACAGTGTTCTATTCTGCTTGTTATAATGTGTCTTGGTTTGCTGGGGTGCGTGGCATCACTTCTGGATTTGTTTCTTCGTGGTTGGTATATGGGTCTAGCTCTACGTGTTTGTTAATGGAGTTCCAGTTTGAGTACCAGCCCTCCAGAATTTCTTGTGCATGTCTTTGCTTGGCTTGTCCTAAGATGGCTATGTTGTCCCAGTGGATTTGGTGTCCCTCTTTGTCCATGTGTATTGAAATGAATGACAGTTGGTCATGTCTGCTGGTAGCTAGTTGGTGTTCGTGGATCCTGAAGGCTAGTTTCCTTCCAGTTTGCCCTCCTGTAATGTTTTTGGCAATCTTTGTGTTTGTATCTTGTAAATAACGTTGGTTCTGTTAGTTGTGGTTGTCAGATCCTTTATTCTCATCAGTAGCTGTCAATGTAGCTGTCGATTTGTAGGCTACCATGATTCCTAAGGGCCAGAGTAATCAGGTGGTCATTTCAGATATGTCCTTTAATGTACAGTAGGGTAACTAGTGTCTCTAAATGTGTTGCATCATCTTGCTGTGTAGGTATCGATGGACTGTGCGTTTTGGATAACTGTTGTTTCTAAAGACACTGTATAGGTGTTCTTCAGAGGTAGTAGGAACTGCAGATGCTGGAGAATCTGAGATAACAAGGTATAGGGCTGGATGAACACAGGCCAAGTAGCATCAGAGGAGCCTCCTTGGCTTTGCGCAGCTCTGGGCTGCTGCAGTGTGTTGTGACTTGCTTGAACTGTGTTTTGATGCAGCTCTGGTGGGTACTGGGATGGTTGCTTTTCTAGTTGAGTACCTGGTCCATGTGTGTCGCCTTCCTGTGAATGCTGGTCTGGAGCTCACCGTTGGTTGTGCGTTCGACTATTACATTAAGGAAGGGAAGCCTGTTGTTGGTCTCCTTTTCCCTGGTGAATTTTATGCCAGTGAGGATATTATTTAAGAGTAAATGGGTTTCCTCCCTTTTTTTTTAAAAGGACATTTGACAATAACAAAAGATGACATCTGAAATATTATCAGGATCTGACAACCACAACTGACAGAACTAGCACTATTTACAAGATACCACTTTTGGCAAAGATTGCCAAAATCATTACACAGGGCAAACCAGAAGGAAACTAGCCTTCAGGATACATGAACACCAACTAGCTAAGAGACATGACCAGCTATCACTCATTTCAATACACATGGACAAAGAGGGCCACCAATTTGACTGGGACAACATAGCCATCCTAGGACAAGCCAAGCAAAGACATGCACAAGAAATCCTGGAGGCCTGGTACTCAAACTGGAACTCCACTAACAATCATGTAGAGCTGGACCCCGTTACCAACCACTAAGAAACAAATCCGGAAGTGATGCCACCCACCCCAGCAAACCGAGACATACAAATAAAAAGTGGGACAGAACACTGATGCTTCACCGGAGGTACACTGTTGTTACGTAGTATGGTGACGAAACTTACCAGCTCAGCGAACAAGTCATCAACCACAACTTGGTGTCTGATTAGACTCTGAGATGAGCTTCAACAACTTCTAACTTTGAATTGTTTGCATCACCAAGGCCACCTTCTTCTACTTCCCTAATATCAGCTGACTTCAGTCTGCCTCAGCTCATCAGCTACTGAATCCATCATCCATGCCTTTGTTACCTCTAGATTTAAATAACCAACAGCCTCCTAGGTGACTTCCCAGCTTCTATCCTGCATACACTTGAGCTGTTCTAAATTCATGCTATGTCCTGTAAATTCTTCACCCCTGTGCTCACAAACTCCTATGTCTGTATAATGCCCACAATTTAAAATTCGATTCATAATTTAAATTGTTTCAAATCCCTTATTTGCCCTGGCTCCCTCAATCTCTTCACTACTACACCCTCTAAGACCTCTGCTCCTTCATATCTGGTCTCTTCTGCATTCCAGAATTTAATTGCTCCACTATTAATGTAGTGCCTTCAGTTGGCTAGGTCCTAAGCTTGGGAATTGCTTCCTGAAATCTCTCCATCTCTTTCATCCTTTTATACACTCCATAAAACTTACCTCCATGTCCAAGCATTTTTATTGTATGTTCTAGTATCTCCATGGTGTCAAATTTGCTTGATAACACTCCTGTGAAGTGCTTTTGGACTTTGACCAATGTTAAAGCGGCCTTGTCATTGTCATTGTCACTGTCACTGTCACTGTCACTGTCATTGTCATCACTGCCTGTTTGCCAATTTTACTGATTTTCAAGAAAAACTATATTGGTTATTTTAACCCATAAATGGCTCCTTTGTGACAGCTATCAGAATTTGACTGTTCCTGGTTCCAATTTAGATTTGGGTCTAAATCTGAAATGTTAATCTGACTTCTCTTTTCAGATCCTGGTGGAAGTGTTGTATACTTTCAACATATTTAAAATAATTAAATATCCAACATTCAGTTTCACTTCAGCATTCTTGTCCTAGTCTACTTTGAACATAGTTACTTAAGTCCAGACTAGGGACCACGTGGTTGATCTGTTTCAAAGTCACACTAAATGTTGCATTTACCCAACTCGGAAACAAAAAGGATATTGTCGATTTTTTTAATTGAGTAAACTTTATTTTCGGAGACATTTGCGTTTAACGTATCACTTTAATGTGCTAATTCTACCATCTCATACGATAGCAGGAGCGGGAGTAGGCCATTCAGCCCACTGAACCTTCTCCACATTCAAAAAGATCAGAGCTTAACTGATTCCAGCCTTAACTTCACTTTCCTGCTTGCCCATCAGCCATAACCCTTAGCTTTCTTGTTGATCAGAAATCTGTCTAACTCAGTCTTGGATGGTCAATGACTCAGTCTTCACTGTCCTATGTGAGAGAATTCCTAAGATTAACAACCCTCTGAAAGTGGTAACTCCTCCTCATTGACAAAGGGAGATCCCTTAATTTTAAACTGCACCTCCTAGTTCTATAAACTCCCAAAAAGAAGGAACAGCCTCCCAGTTTCTACCCTGTTAAACTCCCTTTGAACGTTTTTTATATCAATGGGATTACATCTTCTAAACTCCAAAGAGGTCAAAACTAATCAATGTTTCCTCCTAAGACGAGGAATCAGACACATGAACTTTTTCTGTATTACTTCCAATTTAAGTACATTCTTCTTAAGTAGGGAGATCAAACTGTGCATACTGTGTTCAACCAATGCAGTTGTAGCAAGACTTCCTTACTTGTAATTTCCACTCCTCTGTTATAAAGGCCAACATCCGATTTGCAGGACCTGCATGCTAATTTTTTGTGATTTTTGTATAAAGACACTCAAAGCCCTCTGCACTGTAATATTTTGCAGTTTATTTCCAGTTAATTAATATTCTGTTTTAATTCTTCATGTGTTTTTTTTTATCTTCGTGGACGCATGCAGTACAGGGTGCCAAGAATTACTGGGAAATTTGATTGCTGGAAATACAATCACTTTTTTACCTAGCATATTTCAATTCAGAATCTCAATTCTAACTGAAGCCAATTGTATGATGCACATAGGAATTATTAATTTCATGAAAGAATCTGTTAACATCACTGCAATAGTATTGAAAGCAGAATAGACTAAACCCACTTTGAGATGGGTTTTTTTTTTTGCTCAAAATTGTGAAGGCATGTTTTGATAGTAAAAACAAAACCAGTGCATCCCTCTCACCACCTCTATGTTCACAAGCCTGCCCACTTGAAAACCTGGTGATAGACTCTCTGTTACGTGAGTAAGTCCAAGCAGTATGTGTCTTCACAGACATCTGTGCAATTGATCATGAGCAAAGAATATGATGCAAGATTGGGTGATCATCTGCAAGACTAGTTGTTTGCGTTGTCATTGTTGGAGCTCGGGAAAACTCCTGTGGCTGCACCTCACTGGCCTTTCTTTCACTGGTCACATCGAATGATGAGTTCATCGTAGATGGTTCTCAAAGCATGTTGAGTTTAAAACCAAACGTGTAACAGTGGGATCATGAGTCTTTCAGTTGTCTTCTGTGTACATGCACTGTGAAAACTAGCATTGAACTATTCGGAAAATGCTGCTGAAATACCGCATGAGTGACAGGATCAACCTATCTGTAATTCTGGCCAGTTGAGGTTTGTGCATTAATAATAATAATGACTTCAGTGAGGAATCAAATACATGATACCTTAAATGCTAAGCACATGAATAAATTTAAAGGTAAACAGCATGTGCAAAGTACTATACTTCAGGAGTATTAATGTACAACAACAAAACATACATAGCAGAAAAGGAATTGCAAACAATTCAGAATCTGGGCCATAGGTTTTAATTAAAAATTTGCTTGTTATATTCAATATTGTCTCAATACCTTTAAGCATTATAAATACGTAAAATTCAAAAATACCATACAACATTTCATTTTTAAGAACAATTGTTTCTCATCCTAAAACAACATGTAATCCTTGCTTATTTTCAGAAGCTAGATACATTCTAATAATATGATTAGTAATCTTCTTACTTGTTGGGCTTATGAAACAAAATACTGTAAACACCGAGTAGAGGCTTCTTTTCAAATATCAAAAATAGCCTGATACGTCTGAAGCATATTTTCAATTTCTTTTGTTTTTACTATAAACAATCATTACTAACCATCCCAAAACAAGCAAAACTGGTAGATTCCAGCATCTGCAGTAATATGCTCCTAAAACTTGTAGATTTAGTCACTATTCTAATGTTGTTAGTAAAACTTGTTATTCCTGTGAGACAAAAACTGAAAACGACAAAAGCCCTGCATCAAAATAATAGTATTCTTTTATTTGAATATTTAAAATGATAGGTTTTCTCGACAATCCTTCAAATAGGATCACAATAGAAAGATAAGATTCCTGACCAGTAAAACACTGACATTGCTGCCTGGGATATTATGTTTTTTTTAAAAGCAATTTTCTGCAAAGGAGAGATTATCTTACATACGGAACTCGTGGAGAGGCCTTCTCTGAATGGTTCTGGAGAGAGTGTTTTTTAATCTGGAGATTGAAAGCTGAGGAGGACTTGAGGTGTTTTTATTGTTTCAGCGAAGTGTTTGTTTTTTTTTAAATGTGGCTAAGGAAGGGTAGTTTATTTTTATCTATGTTGCTGTTGAGAGCTTCTTTATAGGTTTAATGTCACTGAGGGCATTCAAGAGACAGTGTGAACTCTAGTGAATTGAGAGAAGTGATTACACAGCAGGATCAGCCACATAGATGGGTGACTGTCAGAAAAGGAAAGAAGGTAGTTCTGAAGTTTCCTGTGGCTAATCTTCTCTCGAGCAGATCTTCTGTTCTGGATACTGTTGATGGGGATAGTCTCTCGGATGAAAATAGAAGTGGCAGTTAGATCTTGAGCACTAAATGAATCTTATGTTAAGTTGGGTTTGTCGAGATTTTAAAAGAATAATTGTTATACGGGGCTTTCCCATTGGGGGCACAGAAAGGAGATTCTGTGGCAGTGAGTACGAATGTAGGATATTATGTTGCTTTCCTGGTGCGAGGCTTAAGGATGCCTTGAAAAGATTGAAGAATATTGTCAAAGGAGAGAGTGAGAAGCCAGAAGTTATTGTACACGTTGCTGGAATGACATAGTCAGGGAAAGGGTTTAGGCTTTGCAGAATGAATATAAGAGGTTAGGTAGAGGGTTAAAAAACAGAACCTCAAAGTAGTAATCCCTGGTTCACTCCTGGTGCCAAGATTTAAGAAGAAATAAAAGGATAGGGCAGATAAATTAATGGCAGAACAGGTGGTGCAATGTGCAGGGATTCAAATTCTTGGATCATTGGGATGTCTTCTGGGGTAGAAAAGACCTGTTTGAAATGGGTGGGTTTCACCTGAACTTGGAAACTACCTATATCCTGGCGGAGAGATTTGCTAGTTTTGTTTTGGGTGCCTGTAAACTATTTTGGAGGCGGGGCGCCTCCTAACTAACAAGTGAAAATAGAAAGACAGACGAGGATGGTTCTGAATCAGAAAAGGACGCGTTCATCAGATAAGACAGACAATACCAAGTCAGAGAAGAACAATGAAACTGCATTTATTTCAACGCAAGGGGTATTGTATGTAAGGCTGATGAACTCCAGGGCATTGTATCGGAACATTGGATTCGGTCCTCATAGCTATTAAAGAAGCTTGGCTGAGGGAAGGATGTTCTGGTTTTAGATGAAGATGCTATGGGAAGGACAGAAAGGGAGGCAAGAGGATGGGGAATCATGTTTTTGATTAAGGAAAACATTACTTCTGTAAGTCAGAGGATATTTCTGAGGGATTGTCCGGTGAAAATATATGGGTTGAAATTAGAAATAAGAAAGGGGTAATAACCTTAGATAACTAGGTGTAGAGCTGGATGAACACAGCAGGCCAAGCAGATGAGATTTCTGAAGAAAGGTCTAGGCCCGAAATGTCAGCTTTCCTGCTCCTCTGATGCTGCTTGGCCTGCTGTGTTCATCCGGTTCTACACCTTGTTATCTCCAATTCTCCAGCATCTGCAGTTCCTACTATCTCGGTAATAACCTTGATGGAATTGTACTCTGTGCCCCCCAATAGAGAGAGAAATTGAGGAACAAATGTATGGATAGATCTCAGACATAAGGAAGAATAATAGGGTTATAATTGGGGGTTTTAATTTTCCAAACATTGACTGGGACTGTCATAGTGTTAAAAGTTTGGATGGTGAAGAATTTGTTAAAGAAAATTTTCTCGAACACATTTATCAATATGTAAATGTTTCTACTAGAGAAGGAGCAAAACTTGACCTTTTCTTGGGAAATAAGACAGGGCAAGTGACCTGAAGTGTTAGTAGGGGAAACAATCTTTTTGGGACTAGTGATCATAATTGCACTAGTTTTAAAATAGCTATGAAAAAGAATAAGCTTTCCATAAGAATTTAAAGTTAAATTGGAGTAAGACAAATTTTATTGGTATGAGAAGACCTTTCAAAAGTTGATTGGAGTAGACTGTTCGCAGCTAAAGGGACGAATGACAAGTGGGAGGCTTTCAAGTGTGACAACAAGCATTTAGAGGTGTTGGAGTGAAATAAGGCAAGGGAACAATGGATGAATAAAGATTTTGAGGTTCTAGTCAAGAATAAAATAAAATCCATATTGGGTATTGGCAACTGGGATCAAATGAATCTCTTGAAGAGTATAAAGAGTTTAGGGGCAAACTTGAGAAGGAAATCCAGATGGCAAAGACGGTATGTGAGATAGCCTTGGCAGATAATGTTAAGGATAATCCAAAGAGATTCTATAAATAGACTAAGAGCAACTAGAGAGAGAGTAGGGCCCCTTTAAAGATCCAAAAGGTCATCTTTGTGTGGAACCCCAGGAGATGGGAGAAATATTAAATGAATATTTTGTCAATTTTTACCGTGGAGAAAGAAATAGAGGCTAGAGAATTGGAAGCAAATACTGATGTTTTGAAAACAGTTCACATCACAGAAGAGGAAGTGCTGGTGATCTTAGAAAACATTTAAAGGTTGATAAATCTTTGGAATCTGATCACACACATTCCAGGACATTGTGGGAAGATAGGGAGGAAATTGCAGGGTGTCCAGCAGAAATACTTGTATCATCTATAACCACATGTGAGGTGCTGGAGGGCGGCTAATGTTATGCCTTTATTTAAGAAAGGCTGTAAGGAGAAGCCTGGGAACTACAGACCTGTGTGTCTGACATCGGTGATGGACATGTTGGTGGTGATTCTGAAAGGTAGGATTTTACATGCATTTGGAGGGGTAAAGAATGATTAGAGATAGTCAGCATGGTTTTGTGCAAGGGAAATTGTGTCTCTCAAACTTGATTTTGAGTTTTTTGAGAAAGTAGCCAAAAAGATTGGGGACAGAGCATTAGATGTTGTTTGCTTAGACTTTAGTCAAGCCTTTGACAAGGTTCTGCATTATAGACTAATAAGTTAGATCATGTGGGCTTCGGGATGAGCTTGCCATTTGGATACAATACTGGCTTTACAGCAGGAGTCACAGGGTGGTGGTGAAGGGTTTTCTTTTGGACTGGAAGCCTGTTACCAGAGGCGTTCCATAGGGATCGGTACTGGGTCCACTTTTGTTTGTCATTTTATACAAACAATTTGGATGAGAATATGAGGCATGGTTAGTAAGTTTGCTGATGACACCAAAATTGATAGTACAATGAAGAAGGTCATCTAAGATTACAAATTGATCAACTGGGTCAATGGGCTGAGGAGTGGCTGATGGAGTTTAGTTTGGATAAATGAGAGGTATTGTATTTTGGTAAAACAAACAAGAGCAAGACTTAAACAATTAATAGTAGGGCTATGGTTAGTGTTCCAGGACAGAGAAACCTAGGGGTTGAGGTACATAATTCTTTAGAAGTTTTCATCACTGGGAGACAGGGTGGTTAAGACGGCATTCAGCACGCTTACCTTCACTGCTCAGATCTTTGAGTATAGGAGTTGGGATTTCATATTGACGTTGTACAGAACATTGGTGAAGCTTCTTCTGGAGTACCATGTGCAGTTCTGGTTGCCCTATTATTGAAAAGATGTTATTAAACTGGAGAAGGTTCAGAAAAGATATACCAGGAATGGAGGGTTTGAGTTATTAAAAGAAAAAGGCTGGATAGGCTGGGATGTTTTTCATTGGTGCACAGGAGGTTGAGGGGTGACCATACTGAGGTTTATAAAATCATGAGGGCCATAGATAAGGTGAATAGCAAAGGTCTTTTCCCTGAGGTGGGGGAATTTAAAACTAGCGGGCATATTTTTAAGGTGAGAGGAGAGAGGTTTAAAAAGGACATGAGGGGCAACTTTTTTTTTAGTGTGCAGAATGAACCACCAGAAGAAGTGACGGCTGCAGGTACAGTTGTATTGTTGAAAGGAAATTTGGATAAGTACATCAATAGGAAAGGTTTAGAGGGATATGGGCCAAACATGGCCAGGTGGGACTAGTTTAGATTGGGAACATGGTTGGAGTGGACTAGATGGACCAAAGGATCTGTTTCCATGCTGTGTATAATTTCTCCTGCTTTTATGTTGGATACGAAGATTTGGATACAGTATTATTGTAATCAAGAGACCTCATTACCCATAGAAATCATGATCAACACAGCTTGGAAGTACATTAGTAATGTACACATTTCACTATCAACTTGATCCCCCACACATACCTGCCCCCAATCCCTGCTTAAGTCAAAAGGACTGAGTCTAGGTGTTTCAAGTCTAGATGACTCTTCATCAATCTGGCCCCCCTCACATAACTCTCTCTTCTCGGTACATCAAGTACTGTTTTGGTGCCTCGTCATGCTCCTGCCAGGACCTTGAAAAATTTGTTCATTTTGTCTTCAATTTCCGATACTTTTCTCTCACCTACCCAACCCCATCCCACCCATCCCATCCCATCCCATCCCATCCCATCCCACTGACCAATTCCCACCACTCCCTACCTGCACTCACCAATCACCCTTTCACCTAACTTTCCCCAGCCCCACCCTTCCTCTCTCTCTATTTATTTCCCAGCTCCCTAACCTCCTCCGTAATTCTGAAAAAGGATCCCGACCCGAAGCTTTATGGCCATTCTGCTGCTTGACCTGTTCTGTTCCTCCCAGCTCCACACTGTTGACTTCCTTTCCTTTACCTGTCTCCGTTTCGGGGAATAAACTGTTCACTGAAACGTACTGTACTCTGAAAAAGACGTAGAGTGTATTTAAAATAGATTGCTTTTAAGATTAATACAGTCTTATTTATCTGTGCGTTCTTGCAACTGTGATGTATTGGATGCAATTCCGGGAGGATTACAAAATATGGGAATGGTTTCGCTTGTGCAATTGTCCCTCTCGTGTGGAGTGAGGTAACTGCTGTCTCGCACATGGCGCCAGGTTTTCCACCTACCCACTTTTTTTTTTAACTTGGCCTATTACTCCTCCGTTTGATTTTGCACTATCAATCTATCCAGCACTTGATCGTTCCATTCAATCTCTCCAGTCCCGCACCCAATCACATACGTTTTCCTTTGTTCTTTTCCCCTCCATCCTTTCATTAACTAAGGACCTGGAACATTAGGACATTTTCGCTGTTCTGATGAAAGATCATCACTTTTTTTCATTCTCCACAGATGCTGCCTGACCTCCTGAGCATTTTTTTTTGCATTTGTATTTATTTGCGAACCAGTTTTGAAACAGCACTGTGTCGGGATTAGTGACAGGTTTGCAACGTATTTTGATGCATTATGCCGTCGTGTGCAACACTCTGCGTAAGAACAAAGACTGACTTAACATATGTGCTCCTGTAAAAACAAAGTGTTTTTCTTTTTGCGCATAGCTGGGCGAAAAATGTAATGGGACTCTTTTTTTTTTGTTTGGTTGCTGTTGTTGCAATCACATCCCTGGCCCAGCCCGTCTGAATCACTTTTTTGTGTGCAGAGTAAACGAATGCTGGTAACCCAGCCCTGAGAGCGAATCGGTGCCTCCTCCTGCTCAGTTGGCGAGGGATCGATCGTGGGCGAGTGTCTCCGGCTTCAAGCTCAGCCCAGGAGAGTCCTCCAGTATCCCGGCTTCCACCGCGAACCTGAATGAGGCATTCGCCTGGAGAGAAGGACGAGGAGCCAGGAGGCAGCTGCTGCTGAGACTGAAGGGGGCGGCTTTGAAAAGAACAACAACGCGCACACACTCACATAGAGTCAGGGAGACGAAAAGCCAGACAAAGTCAGGATAAAAAGAGCAAGCCGGCAGCCATGCACTGGGGGACGGAGCTTTGGGTAAGTGAGGATTTTGTTGTTACACCTTTTGTTGTGATGATGGTTATTTAGTATTTTTGTTGTTGTCACTGTAGGTGACGGTTGGCGAAAGGCTGAGCGCTGCCGGCTGGTTGGCAGGGGCTGGGCGACGGCCACCTTTCTCTCTTAGCCCCACTAGCCCCCCCCCCCCCCCCCCCCCCCCTCCCCCGGCGGCGACTGACAGCCCCGAGATGGGGGAGCCAGCGACCCCGAAGCTTCTGTTGGTTTTCAAACGGCCCCGGTTGGCAAGGGGGTTAGGGGAAGGAGGAGGTGTGTGTTTGTTTTGTTTGTGTGTGTTTCCGTCTCGGGCAGCTCGGTGTGTGCCGTCTATTATGTTTAAAAATGAACCGCCCAAAGCGCCGCTCACACCTGCGAGAAAAGTTGGGCAGTTTTTTTATTGTCTTTCTCTCTCGCTCACTCGCTCTCTTCGCCACCTTCACAACAGGGAGGATTTTTTGATCATTAGTGGTAGTTCTAAGGCTGGGGAGTCGGTTGGCAGCCAGTCCCCTCTCCTGGTTTCTTTTATTGTGTCGGTGTTGGTTACTGGCAGGACGAGCACTCGTTTACTGTTGGAACAATGCACTCGGTACGTGGCTGTGGGGGAAGAGACGGAGATAGAGATCTCAGTGTGCCTGTCAGCTCCTTTCTTCACCCACCCCGCTCTCTGATCGTCGAATGTATTTAGAGATTGAGGTGAATGACAGACAGATCCAGATCAGTTTGAAGGATTTCTGACACACAACACTCCCTGTCATTCTCTTTTCTTCCAACCCCACCCTCCCCCCTCAGCAGTACGGGTTCGAGGGCAGACTCCATAACGCTACCATAAAGCGATACCTGTGCGTTATACCTGCACCACACGTCTCTTAATGGATTCCTTTGAACTCGATTTGATTTGCAGCTTCCAAAACGGTCACTTGTTCGATTGTGCCATATGCGTTGTACGTTTATGTTTGTACAAATAAACACACGAAAACAACATAGAGCCATTTTGGTATTTCTACACTCTTTGCATTTTTTTGGAAAACATCGGCAACTGTCTTAGTTTTGTTGAATAATTTAAATCGCACCTCTCAACTGAGTTGTTACGAGCGACATTTTCTCCTTAGCTGTAATGTAAAAATTGTGGCCGTTTAACTATTTTACGTAAGTTCTAGTACAGCAAGTGAACAAATCACTTGTGCTTTCTGACTTAAGTTCAAAATATTTATTTCTGTTCATTTTCATTGTATACCTGTGGATGTTGACAAACCCACTAATTTTAAAATGTCTGCCCCTCCACGTCCTCAAAATATCCCACACTTGGGAGAACTGAACGATTTCAGGAAGTCGGGATCGGAGTGGTAAAATACAATTTAAAATGTTGAGGCATTGTGTGTCCGAATAGGGAAGAAAAAATGCGTAAGAGAACTAAAGAACCCATTATTTTGAGTGAATTAGGTGAAAATTTCATTTGCTTTCTTCGGACATGCCGTACATTACTGCACCAGAGAGAACATACGTTCAACCGTACTTCCCTCAGAACATAGCTAAATTGCTTCGGGAAGGAGACCCATAAACTGAAACAATCTATGTTGATATTGAAGGTAAATTAGAGTATAGGATGAAGAATTGTCCGATCAGAAAAGTGTTGAATAAGTAAAAATACAGCATTCAGCTGTTGATTTTAATTTTTTGGATAAACTTAAGTTGATGAGCAAAATATCAATTCTATCTATAAATGTAAATGCTGATGAATATTTCCAATCTTACTGGTTTGTATTGCTTTTGCAGACTTGAAGTGTTAACTTTTTCCCCTCAGTCCATTGATGCTGCCGGATGTAATGAATTTCTTTAGCTTTTTGTTTTTATTTTGTATCTCTAGCATTCGTGGTACTTTGCTTTTATCTTGCTTTAGTCGTGATTGTTTCAGATTTAAGACCCGTTTGCTGCAAGACTATAAATTAATCAAAAAGGGGAAAAAAATTAAAATCAAGCCCAGAAAGAAAATGATTTACTTCACCTTTTTTGCAGCGAATCATGATTTAATCTGTGCAATTGAGCTACAGTTTAAATGTTACATCTTTTTTTTTCATTTCACATCTATCAGTCTGTTTGCAGCACTGAAATCTGCCTGATTTTAAAAAAAAATTGATCAGGAGTGGACATGTCATGTGATCTGTACATCGAAAGCAGGACAAAACAATCTGGGCAATGATTCTACACCAGTCTGCTCTCAGTCGTCATCAAGATGTCTTGACAGCATTCTGCTAGGATTGCCTGGCCTCAGACTTTCATAATAATCTTTGTTTCAGGCATGGACAAAAGAGCTGAATTTGAGAAATACACTCCCTACTGTAGTATACCTTCATCATCTGGACTGCAGTGGTTCCAAGATATTAGGTCATTACCATCTTTCTGACAGCAATCTGGGTTTGCCTTTGCTGGCCTTACCAGTAATACTGTAATCTCTCAAATGAATTTTAAAGCATTTAGCACTGGCTGAATGGGTAAGCAGAGTTCACATTTTGGCAGTGCATAAAAGACCCAGTTGATTATAGTATGTGATGTTAGCTGAGCTCACTTTGGTCAGTTGTGCAGACATTACAGTTGATTATTAGCAGTGGGTGCGGAGGTAGAAGTGGATAGGGGTTCCTGGTCCCCCCTGCACTAGAGTTTTTTTTTCTTAAAAAAATCAACAATTTCTGGTATGAACCCAGGCCTTCTGGCCCAGAGGTAGGGTTACTACTACTGTGCCACAAGAGCCCTTGTCATGAGCCAATCAACTCACCATCATCCTAGCCTGGGTGGTTGCCAGCATTTGAACTCGAGTCCCCAGAACAGTACCTGACTCCCTGGATTAATAGTCTAGAGATAATACCACTAGGCCATCTCCTCCCAATCTGCTCCAGTTTGTGTTTTTTATACTGAATTAAACAGTCCAGGTGTGTGATGACACATCTCCAGAGAAGGTGGAACTTGAAGCTCAGCCTCCTGGCTAAAAGGTAGGGATGCTGCCACTATGCCACAAGAGCGCAGCTCCAGATTTGTTTTTTTTTTGTCTTTTGTTTTCTTTAAGATCCCAAAGCACTCTTACACATTAACTGAACAATTTTTTTCCCCTTCCCCACCACCAAATTACCTGTGGTACTTTTTACCTATTATCTTCCACGCCTAAATCACCATGTTTCCAGTTAATCAATTTATGTGCCAAACTCAAAAATATAGTTTTTAAAATCTCAAGCCAATCAATCCACTACTCTGTCGGAATTCAGGGTCCCCAGAACATTACCTGGGTACCTGGATTAATTGTCTATAGATGATACCATTAAGCTTATCTCATTGCTGTATGGACTTGCACAGCCTTAAACAAAATGAGCGTCTTGAGGGCAATGCAAGTGTTGGTAAGACATGGAGTGTGAAGCTTTTAATAAGTCCCTGAATGTAGGGCAGGTGAGGGCAGCTTTAAGAAAGTGTTAGGATGCTAGCAGCAGAGTGATTCAAACACTCTTTTTCCAATTCATTTTCAGAAAACTTACTTTGGTTTCTGGATTTAGATTTTGATGGTAAATAACAGCCTGAATAGCTGCCGTTAATGTAATGCCATGATATTTCTAGGTGGTATGTGGGAGAGGAGCCTGAAATATCCAGATACATGGACCACGATTAATCAGGTTACAGTTGGGTTTTAAGTTGAACATTTGTGGAATCGTCAGTGAGGGAAAATGTTAACTCTCTGTACATTTTTTGTTTTTTAATGGGGGTGGGGGCAACACAATATTTATAGAATGTTCCATCACACAAACAGGGAATTTGGCATATCAGTTTCATTCCAGTATTTTTCAACATGTTATTTTTGTGGTCAGTGAATAGCTGAACATGGTAGCTTTCCGAATTTATTTGTGGCATTGCTGGCAAGGACAATATTATCTGCTGCAGCCTGATTTCTCTTGAGAATGTTATGCTGATCTGCTTACTTTATGGTGTAAGTACACCTATGGTGCTGTTTAGGAGGGAATTCCAGGATTTTGAATGAATGACAGAGAAGGAAATGTATGGTGTAAATTAGGGAACTTGCAAATGGTTCTATTCCCATGCACCTTCTGCTTTAATTCTTTTAGGTGGTAGAGGTTGTAGGTTTGGAATGTGCTGCTAATGAAATTTTGGTGAGATCCATGATTTCCGATATGTATGTCATAATGGTTTGTTTGTTTGATTGCAGTGTCTTTGACAGTCGATCTCACTGCCTGCTCATTTTGCGTTGCCTTGTGTGTCTCCTAACAGTTGATGCCATGCATGCCTGTGTTCTCTCGGTGTACACATCAATTATCATGCTGCTGCATGACTTCCAATTCCAGAAGCTGGATAGCTAGAGAGAAGTACGTATTCTTAATAGGGTTTGCCAGCTTACTACATCCCGTTTCAGTGGAATCCAGATGGATTATCATTACAAGGTAAAGTAAGTTTTGTGGTGGCATTGCAAACAAAAGAAATATATACTGGCTTCACATGCCAGTTCCCAATATTAGAGAACTGGAAACAAAGGCGACTACTCAGCCCATGGTGTTCATGTGGATGCTGCATGAACATCTCAGCTAGTCCCGGTCCTCTGCATTTTCGTAGACCTGCATGTTTGTTTTTTCTCTTCAACCACTTACCTAATAGGTCCATGCAGAGCAAAGAAAACTTACAGGCAATGCTGGCATGCCCCACATTTTGATATGTGAGCAACGCAAGCTGACCATGGAAACAGATCATTACCACCAAAGTGACCTACACCTCCACACTAGCAAGCTGCAAGTAACATTCTGGATGTTCTCAGTTTGACTTCTATCATGGTATCTTTTCAGATGTGCAAATGGTAATTTACATTGTTCATTGTGGTACTGAGCGATTATAGATCTTGAATGCTTGAAACAAAGAGTAAATTTTGAAGTGTACATAAGGTAGAAGGGGACAGAGGAAGATTAATTTGAGAGGATAAACATCTGGCAAATGGAGAATGATATGGAAAAAATGTGTACTTGTCCATTTTGACAGGAAGGGTTTTTTCAAATTTGAAATTGACAGATTGGAGGGATTTGGGTGACCTCGTGCATTAATTGCAAAAGGTTAGTGTGGAAATACAAAACTTATTAGTAAAACTAGAATAGAATCCCTACAGTGTGGAAACAGGCCCTTCGGCCCAACAAATCCACACCGAACCTCAGAGCATCCCACCCAGACTCATTCCCCTATAGCCCACTTAATCTGTACGTCCCTGGACACTGCAGGCAATCTAGCCTGGCCAGTCCACCTAACCTGCACATCTTCGGACTGTGGGAGGAAACCGGAGTACCCGGAGGAAACCCACACAGACACTGGGAGAATGTGCAAACTCCACACAGACAGTTGTCCGAGGGTGGAATTGAACCTGGGTCCCTGGCGCTGTGAGGCAGCAGTGCTAACCACTGTGCCACCGTGCTGCCCTAACTAATAGAATGTTAATGTTTACTGTAAAGGCAATTGAATGAAAAACTAGGGAGTTGTGCTTTATTGGATCATATCTGGAATATGGTGTACAGTATTCATCTCTGTATTTAAAGAAGATTGTAAATGCATTGGCAGAGGTGGTTTATTAGGCCATTGTGTGGAATGGAAGGGTTGTCTCATGAGAAAAAGTGGACAAGTAACATTTGTATCCACTGGAGTTTAGAGTAGGAGGTGACCTGATTTGAAACATCTGAGACACTGAGTCTAAATGGAGTGGATGTGGAAAGATGGTTCCTCTTGGGATAGTCAAGACTTATTGTAAAAATCAGGGTCACATTTAAGATAGTGATCAGGAGAATTATTTTCTCAGAGGTTTGAGGCTTTGGAATTCTTTTCATCAAAAGGTAGTGGAAACAGAGCCTTTAGCCAAAGGCGCATAGATTCTACATATGGGAGGGTATTGTATTTTGTTGGTGGTCAGCAGGATTGTAGAGCTGTGAGCTGTGTCAGAGCAGGCATGGGACCAAGTGGCATACTTGTCCTCCTAAATTGTATGTTTGTGTGTATGTATATCCCTGACTTGATTCTCAAGCTATTCTGTATTAGCTGATCTCTATTGGGACGGCTGCAAGACTACTCCAGTTGGGTTCAGTTCAAAGACCTGAGCATGGGGGTGGGGATAAAGTAGCTTGCTTCTTGTTCTTATTAGCTAATGACCGTTAGTGGAAAGTGCACATGTGGGTTTTGCATTCAATCATAATACAAGTATCCTGCCAGCTCTTTGTGTTTAATATTGTGCATGAGAAATGGTCTCTTGGGTGAGGTACAAAATAACTTGCACTTATAAAAATTCATTCCAGTACGAGGCAGAACATTTTAGAAGAAGGAGGAGAACAATTATGAAAGTGGAATGGGCAAAAATGTTGCCTTCACGAAAATTGTAGGTTTTTTTTCGAACAGCTGTGTAAAAGTAGTGATTGTTCAATTGCAGTGCTTTTACTGTTTGGTAGATAGGGATTTTTAATCAACCTGTTCAGATAGGTTATAACGCATCTCTGGAGCGGATGGAGCTTGAAACCAGACCTCTGGCTCAGGCAGAGACACTGCTTGCACTAGAAGAACTCCCATGTTTGATGAATGGAAGCTTGGCTTAATTGGCCACTCTCATTTCTCTGGCTATCAGTTCTGCAATTGCAAGATTGAAAATAGGCTGACACTTTTTGGGTAGTACTGAGCCTATGTTGCATAATCAGAGAGATCCTTTGAATGTGGCTTAAAGCAAGGGCCTGTCAGTTTGTTCCTATATTAACTTACCACAGCATTCAAAACAGTAATGAATTCTCCTCATGGTTTTTCCCTCCACCAATAGTGGACTTGTATTCATTTATCTAACTGTTGTATGCGTACTAAGTGTTTGTTTTTTTTTTCAACGACACAGATTTCTGCTTTGTGAATCAGTTGAGAGACATAATAGGGTGTAAGTACGTACAATATATTTTTAGGTTGTGGTCACTTTCCTAATCCTTTCAAATTTTGTTAGCATTTAAATATCTCAATCATATCCACCTTCCTAGCATGTGATTCTGCTGCTCTTAGATGTGCAAAGGTTAGAAATCAGAGTTCGCTAGATGATTAATATGGAGATCTGGTTAGTGTTCTGGGGACCCAGGTTCAAATCCTGTCATGGCAGATGGCCGAATTTGAACTCCATGAAAACCTGAAATGAAGAGTTTTTAGTGATGACCACTGTTGATTGTTTGTCAGAAAAACCCATCTGGGTAACTAATGCCCTTTAGGGAGGGAGACTTCCATCCTTACTTGGCCTGGCCCACATGGTACTTCAAACTCTTAACTGCCGTCTTAGTAATAAATGTTGGTCTAACCTTCCACATCCCAGGAATGAATTTTTTTTTTAAAAAAAAATTTTTTTCAAAATTAAACTTTTAAATTGCTGTTTCTTTTGGAACATAATCAAATATTTTCTAAGGCATTTTAGAGATGTGCATTTATTGCTTAAACCAAGAAGGATTGCAGAATTGAGGTGCAGTGGGATGTAACTATTCTAGTGCATGAGTCACAAGAATGTAGTATGCAGAAAGTAATTAAGAAGGCCTGAGAAGAATTTATTATGAGATGCATTGAGCACAAAAGTCAAGATTTAATTTGAAGTTGGGCTGTTGGTGATACTATATCTAAACATTGTGTGTAATATTGATCTCCTTACATAAGGAAGGATGTAAATGTGTTGGAAGTGTTTCAGAGGAGGTTTAGTAGACTAACATTTGGATTGACAAGGTTGTCTTATGAAAGGTACAACAGACTGGGCCTATTTACACTGGCATTTATAAAATCAAAGTGTGACTTAGTGTGTAAAATCCTGAATGGTCCTAACAAAGGTGGATGTGAAAGGATGTTTCATCTTGTGCCAAGTCCAGAACTAAAAGGCACTGACTTTTTCAAAAAATAAAATATGGAGTGCAGTTTTAAGCAAAGATTTAACTTTTTTTTTTCTGTGCGTTGTGCATCTGTGGAACTGTTTGCTTCGGGAAGTGATGGAGGTGATGTTAATTAAATATTAAGTAGAGATAGGTAAACAAATGCATGAAAGATAATTAGGGGTAAATGTAAATGCAAAGCGCAGAACAGATCGGTCATTATCTTATTGAAAGGCGTAGTTGGCTAAGTGGGCTGAATAGCTTACTGTGTTAATTTGTATATTTGAGCAGAACCTTCTAGATTTGCTCATGAGATACAATATGCTTGTGCATTTTGGACTTTTTGACACTTGATATCTTATTTGAGAGATCACAGGATTGCTTTTGTGTAAAATGAAATTTCTTCCTGCTGTCTAATTACGTAAGTGTATTACATTTTTTTAAAGTGCCATTTAAAATCAAATTATTAAAAGCATGCCACAGGATTTTATATTATTAAAAGCCAGATGGCTACTCAGCACTGTGCAAATTGGTGTTCTCAATCCCCCCTCCAGTGGAAGGAGAGGTGACTGCCACTGTTTGCGTTATCTGTAGTCGTGGTGGTGATCTTACCCACTCCTTTTTTTTTGTGTTATTTCTGAACTGTGGGAGATGCTGCATTGTTCATGTTACCTATTTGCTTCTGAATGCCATGCTGTCAGTGGTAAGTAGGTAAAGTAAATGAGATATTAGCTTGAGTTGCAAAGGAGCTTAAAGACTTGGTGAATCTCAGCTCTGTGATATTTCCAGTTTTAAATCCCATACATGTATGGTAAGGGGTAAGGTAGACACTTTGCAAAACAGCTGCATACTACCTAATGCAACAATAATTTCTGCCCCTCTTCCCCCACACCTTTTTAACACGTTATATTGCAGGTGATAATTTTCAGAAACAATAAGGGGGACAAAGCAAGTACCCTCTTTATAAGAGATAATAGGTACTGCAGATGCTGGAGAATCTGAGATAACAAGGTGTGGAGCTGGATGAACACAACAGGAAAGCTTGACGTGGGCTGAAAGGTGGCAAATGGAGTTCAATGCAGATAAATGTGAGGTGAATAATAGGAAGGCAGAATACTGGGTCAATGGAAAGATTCTTGGTAGTGTGGATGTGCAGAGGGATCTTGGTGTCCAGGTACATAGATCCCTGAAAGTTGCCACCCAGGTTGATAGTGCTGTTAAGAAGGCATACGGTGTGTTAGGTTTCATTGGTAGAGGGATTGAGTTCCGGAGCCGTGATGTCATGCTGCAACTGTACAAAACGCTAGTGCGGCCTCACTTGGAATATTGCGTACAGTTCTGGTCGCCCCATTACAGGAAGGATATGGAAGCATTGGAAAAGGTGCAGAGGAGATTTACCAGGATGTTGCCTGGTCAGGAGCGAAGGTCTTATGAGGAAAGGCTGAGGGACTTGGGTCTGTTCTCATTGGAGAGAAGAAGGCTAAGAGGGGATTTAATAGAGACATACAAGGTGATCAGAGGATGATGACGGTGATAGGGTGGACAGTGAGAGTCTTTTTCCTAGGATGATGACGTCGGCTCGTACGAGGGGGCATAGCTGCAAATTGAGGGGTGATAGATTTAAGACAGATGTCAGAGGCAGGTTCTTTACTCAGAGAGTGGTAAGGCCGTGGAATGCCCTGCCTGCCAATTTAGTTAACTTGGCCACATTAGGGGCATTTAAACAGTCCTTGGATAAGCCTATGGATGATGATGGGATGGTGTAGGGGGATGGGCTTAGATCAGTTCACAGTTCGGCGCAACATCGAGGGCCGAAGGGCCTGTTCTGCGCTGTATTGTTGTATGTTCTATGTTTCGGGCCTAGACCCTTCTTCAGAAACGGGGGAGGGGAAGAGGGTTCTGAAATAAATAGGGAGAGAGCGGGAGGTGGATAGAAGATGGATAGAGGAGAGGATATTTATTTCGGAACCCTCTTCCCCTCCCCCGTTTCTGAAGAAGGGTCTAGGCCCGAAACGTCAAGCTTTCCTGCTCCTATGATGCTGCTTGGCCTACCCTCTTTATAACCCTACGTTGATTAAGTATGCTTTTTGATTTGAAAGAACATTTCCAGCTATTGAAGCATACTAAATGAACTGTCCGATTTTGGTACAGGCCTGCAATCTTTGTATACAATGTTTGTTTCTGTTTTGTCAATCTAAAGCAATGTGTGGAAGATGTGGTTTCAGGATTCCTGTTTATTTTTGGATTAAAATTAATATTATTGTTATGATAGTAGCGATATTAACATAGTGAACATAATTACCCAATTGTGAGTACCAACCAGTAAAAGTGCATTTGTTTATTACACCAGAGACTAAATCTTCAAGTAATTTAATTGTAGTTTCCCTCATGTATGCTGTATAATTGCAGGAGAGGCATGTTCAGTCCTTTTTATGGTATGCATTTCTTGCATTAGTTTGTAGATGCCCTGAATTTGGAAATTGTACTTTTATAAAACTTTGAGGAATTAGAAATTCAATAACTGCCTATGTCAACATTGTTGGTTTAAATAAATAACGGCTATATTACCTGGATTTAAAAGTCGAGCAATGTCAGTAAACTGGAATGATTTGAATTTTAGACAATGTAATAATTCGATTGTGGTTAAAATTTGTCTTCAAAATGCAGTATTCGCACTGTTAAGAATATTACAAATCAGTTTCTTCGATAATAGTGCTTTTGCTTTCAGCACATCCAAAAGTTGGGTATAGTGTCTGTTCACATTTTCTTGTTTCAGATGCTTTCAAATCCTTTTTCTAAATGGAAGGTAAGGTGAATATTGAAAAATTGGTTTTGAAACCTCTACTTCCAAAATAGAATTTATACTCTGTGTATAACTGTTGCCCAATCTTTCTAAAGTACTCATTGCTACATTGGTGCAACATTTCTATTTCTCAGGTTGTCGAAAGTGACCTCTGTAAATGTGTGGAATTTGAGAGTGGCTCTGAGTTATGGCTGTGTCTACTGGGAGTTAAATTGAGACTGCCATAACCTGTTTCTTTTGAAATCTGTAACTACTGTTGGAATAAAGATGCTCATCATCCAATCAGTTTTTATGTTGGATTTAAAACTAAACTGGCAGAGATTAATGGATGGTATTCCAGTTTACTTTTTGAACTTATTTAGTAGCCCTAACAAATGATTTCACTTAAAGCTTTTAGAAGAAACAACATTAGCATGACTATGTGAAACTGCGAAAATACGCTTAAAAATACTCTATCTCTGAAAAGCTGGTGGAAGCAGAGTTCCAAAGGCAGACAGACGTCAGAGAGGAAATTTTTTTTACCTGAGATAAAAGGTACTGCAGATGCTGGAGAATCCGAGATAACAAGCATGGGGCTGGATGAACACAGCAGGTCAAGCAGCATCATAGGAGCAGGAAAACTTGACGTTTCGGGCCTAAACCCTTCATCAGAAATGGGGGAGGGGAAGAGGGTTCTGAAATAAATAGGGAGAGAGGGGGAGGCGGATAGAGGATGGGTTAGGGTTAGAGTTCACTTTCCCCAGTACTAGTACCAGTACTCCACAAACTGGAACCCACTTCCCTTACAACAGTCTTATCATGTTTCAAAATGGCATCTTGTGTCATATCAATCACATGGAGAATAGAAATCACTCCAAATTAATGGCTCTTTGAGCCATACATTCATTTCTAATCTGATTTGCTCCATTGCTACCTGTGCATTTGACTCTGATAATAATGCAAATATTATGACCTTTTGAAGTTCTGCTTCTTAATATGGCACATGTTCCTCATATTAACTGTAGAACCTCCATTGTCTTGCCTGTCATTATTACCTACGTTAAAGTACAATGACTGGATCATTCTTTTCCCACTCCAGTTCCTATCCAGCTGGAAGCAGATGTCCTGAACTCTGGCACCAGACTGGTAACACCACCACTTGGTCGGACTCTTCTTTTTTTTTCTGGAGAAGACGGTGTCAATTCTCTTCACTATACTGTCCCCTACTACAACTGCATTTCTTTGGCACCCCCCACCCCCATCCCCAATCAGTGGCTTACTGTACCGTAGTTCCCACAGTTTGCCCATCCACCCTGTAGCCCTTGTTCAACCAGGCAAGCCAAAGGAATCTCTGGCCTTTTGGACAATTGCAAAGGCTGAGGCTTCTGCCCTCTGGGTCATCTTACCTGCCTCACCTGCAGTTGCACTCATGTCTTTGAACACTGATCACATCAGATGATTCAACCCTGAGACTGTCTCTTGGAAAGTTACTTGGATTCTTTGTACCCTCTCCCTGATGGGACACAGTATTTGTCATTCAGCTGTCAGCCCATGATCCTTGAGCTCACACTGTTCGAACTTCAAACATGTATTTGCTGTGGACCAATCTGGTATCCAGGAACTTCCAAAAGTGAGATACATTACCTCTCTTTGTCATTCTTAATGTGTTCAAGTAAATTGCATAATTATTGTGTTCAACTTTGTATTTAGTTATGTTTTTATATACAGTACTTGATTAATCTTGCATAAGATATAGAAGCCTAAGTAGACTTGCAGTGTCCGTAATGGTCCAAAGTTGAATAGCTAGTTCACATTTGTCCTTTTAAACCTGTACCCAAGTATATTACTGCCTTCAGAAGAAAAAAACTAGAGAAAATACATGCATCTAACTCACATGTTTTCTACGTTCGTTTGGGTAGTGCTTTTCACTCTTGTAAGTAAAACTAGGGTACAGATTCAGCTGAGCATGAGTGAATGGGTGAATAATGGCTTACGGTCATTAGATCTGTTTTCAAACTAATGATGCTACCTGTGTTTAAATGTAATCTCTCAAATAGTGGTATTTAAGTGAAGTGGAACATTTGAGTTTAAGCATATTAGCTCTTTTTGTCATGTGTATGTCTGTGTTCTTGAATTGTCTTATGATTTTACTGATTTTTCCCATTCAAATGAGCACAGCATATTTTCATACTGAACAAGACAGCATTACATCTCTTCTGAGTTATACCAAAAATTTCTGAGAAATACAAGTTAGTGACAAAAATAAGTGCAATTCTGACTTCTTCTGTTTGTGCTATGATTCAATTCTAGACCTATCCACTGCATTAGTCATCCAAATACCATTCCTTGTGCTTAACCCAAGGTATTATCAGTTGGATATTCACTCTCAAGTAATATCCTAGCTCAACTTTCTTTTTTTTTTAAAACTCTCCTCCGAACAGAAACCTTGGCTGAAATTTTCTGTCTAAAACCAAGTCCAAGGATCAGACCTTAATTGTCGCACTGAGACTTGGCTCAGCACCACAAACATAGATGGCCAGTGATAAAATCTGAGAATTTTCTTCATTAGTATGACTCTACACTCACCAGATGGTGAATTTATTTTGTAAGCAATTAGTGAGCAGAGTTATCCTACAAGTCTAGGTACTGACCAAATAGCTATTTTCTAATCAACTGTTCAGAGATGTTATTCACACTCATTGAGCAGGTATGACTGGAACCCTGGTCTCCGGGCAGGGGTAGGGACAGTATTACTGCACTACAAGAAGGCCCTTTAACAAACAACATTGGCATTATCATCATCATTCTCTAACCAGCTGAGCTAACTGGTCAGCAAGGAGGCCGTCTGTTCATTCCAAATGCCACTGTTTATCCTGTACACCTGCCACACAAGATGACTAAATCTATGCAAAATCATTGCAAGATGGAGAAATGAAGAATAACAAAAGAAGTTTGCCACATGTAGCATATAATTAATATGCTTGGCTCCAGTCGGTGTTTTGACCAGAAGTGGGAATATGCTTTTTGAATGTTACATTATGTCTTAGGTGCAGTGGTGGTAGAATGGTGAAATAGTGCCAGATGACTAACTTTACGGAAATAGTATGTGCTTAGAGAGCACAGAGATTACTTTGATCAACTATTTCACCACGGTTTGATACATTTAAAGATATGGCAAAAAAAAGTTCCAGGCCATAACTTTAATTACAAAGGAAACTTGCAAAGCAAACATGTAATTAATGTCCATTATAAATTATATTAGTTAGCTTTACCTTCTGCATTTTGATAGCAATCCAGTCTGGTTTTTGTTCTCGTTTCAACTACATCATTAATTGTTGTGACTTTGGAAAGAATGTGAGGAATGTGTTTAAATACAATCTATAACATGTATACATTATATTAAAGTATCTGTGGCTGATTATTTATTGTTGATTATTCTATAACTGCACATTATTCATTACTGCATTTACTAATTCACTTGCCCACCTGTTCTTTTGTTCTGCACTGTGGACTTCGTCACTTGGATTACCAGAGGGAAATGCATTGTTATCTGGCAAAAATAGGGCAGCAGATTTGGTTTTGAATTACTGTAGTGTAGTGCTGGTGCAAGCATAACGTGCTCGTGCTCTAAACTTATGTAGTTCTAAACAGGAGGAAGTTATATAGTGAATGCTACATATTGTTTTCAACTATTTGAGATGACCAGATAAACTGGTATTTTTCAAAGTGCTTGTCCTTTCCTTCCCTCGCAAACCCCCCACTTCCTGTGTCACATGTCCCAGTGTTTTGATTCTTTGTCTTTTTTTGTGCTTGAATGAAGGACAATGCTTTTTATTTTGTATTATTCAAGTGAAGAATTTAAATTATTTCATGTACTTCAAACTGCATGGTAATCCCAGCTAATTTTCCAAGTAATAGGTATGAATATTTGTTATTTGCTATCATTGCAACATACTTTGTCAATGTTTCGAAAGATATGTTGTCTGGTGATGCCATGTGTTGGATATTGAGGCAAGTTTGCTATAATACCGAGTTTAAATGGTGCACTGTCACTTATGCAGCGGAAGCCATAAGCAGATAAATGATGATTTATCTCTGATCAACTGCCAGCCGTGTTTAATATGTTATTCCATTTATTTTTGACAGTTCATCAGTCATTGCTATCTCATTTTTGTTATTGTCCATGACTCTAATTTTCTGTTTGAAGCTTGTTGTCCAGTATTAATAAAACTAAAAGCCCATTGTCTTATCAGGAGTGGCTCCATATTTGGAGAAAAGTTTTTTGTTGAGTCTTCAGGAGAACATGGAAGAGGTCATGGAGTTCCGCTTTAAGATTTGTAGAAAGAAAGCAGGCACTGTTCCATTGTATCACTAAGGAAACTCATGCTCGCTGCTAAACTGAAAATAGTTGGATGGAGGTACTGGCAATCACACATTTTAATTTAGCGATCATATGATCTTCATTGTCCAAATACTGTTCAGCTTTGTTTGACAGGATGAACTGAAAACATTAATATTTGAAGAGTGAATGCACAGGCACATTTTTATACTAAAACACAAATGTGCCCAAAAGTTAGTGTATGGATACTTTTGGGAGCTACTGGTTCTTTGTAATCCATAATATTGATTTGCGTGTGTCTTGTAACCACATGGATTTATTTAAGCTGTGACCTAAAACTGCAGCTTTCCAGAATATTATGTTACTCCATAATGGAGAAGATTATGTTTTGATAGGATCAATGTATTGTCTTAGATAGCTATCAAGTACACCTTATGCAGTTCTTTTGGGTTATTCCCATAATTGTGTTTCAGTATTCTTTCCCTGTTCATTTAAACTCCAGGAAGTGCTTGCAGGTGATGTGAGTAAGGCCCTAATAGCCTTCACCATTTGCTTTCATGATCATTGCTTCTGTGAAAGCTTCAATTGTGAGTATTTTTAAGGGATTTGAAAATGGGAAGGTGGTAAGTCAAGATAAGCTCTACACTTAGCTGATGTCCTTTGCAGTAAGTAATTTTTGTAGTCAGATTCTTGATCAGACGGCAGATCTGACTTTCAGAATTGAATGTCTCCAGTCTCAGCTGAGATTGGCTAGGTTGCCATTCCCCGAGATGAAAACCTGGGACCTTTTGGTCTGAATTGTTCAATCTCTCTCAGCAGTCTGACTATTGAGTCATCAATGTAGCGCTTTGTTCCATTTCTTGATTTCAGAGATGTGCTTTATAAAGATTTTTTTGAAAATAAGAACCGTTTTTTATAAATAAGATTGAAGGAGGGAATTCCGGACCATGAGTCCTGGATTACTGAATGTGCTTCTGCTGCTTCATAAATTCATACAGCACAGGAAAGGCCTATTGGCCTATTGAGTCTGCACCAACGTAACTACCACCACATATGTGCTAATCCCAACTTTTTGGCCTTGTCCTATATCCTTGAATATAATATGTCAAGTGCTCATCCACATTTTTTTTAAGGTTGTAAGGTTTCTGGCCTTCATTACCTTTCCAGCCAGTGCTTTCCAGATTCCTACCATACACTGAGTGAAAAATGTGTTTTTTCCCCAAATCCCCTTTGAATCTCCTGCCCATTAGCCTAATGCAATGCCCTCTCATAATTGACCGCTCAACTAAGGGAAACAGCTGCTGTCTATTCACCCTGCCCATATCCTTCAAAGTTATACACCTCAATCATGTCCCCTCTGTCTTCTCTGCTCTAAAGAAAATAATCCAAGCGTATTTGGTGTCTCGTTTTTATAGCTCAATTTCTTCACTCTAGGCAACATCCTGGTGAACCTCCTCTGTACCCCTGCCAGTACTATTGCATCCTTCCCTTAGTGAGGTGACTAGATGTTGGACCAAAGCCCAGAGTTGAAGTATCACAGTTCTCTTCTTTTGGAACATGCAAAGACGTGGAGCAGCGAAATCTGGAGGATTTTCAACCTGTGAATGAAAATTGGTAGGCTTCTGTCAGCAAGCAGTGACAATGGTTGAAGGGTTTTAGGGTACAAGAGGATAAAAATCAATGTGCCGATTCAATCTGAGAGAATTGCCAGGGAAAACAATGAAATTGGTTGTGAGAGAATGAAGTTTGGGGTGAAGGTTGAAGAAAGACCCACTGAGGCTTTGGAGATTTTGGTTTATTCACTGCTGAAAAGATGGACAGTCAGATGGACAAACGACATAGGCAAAGCTAGGGTAGAGCACCTGTTCAGGGATTATCAAGCACTAGGAAGGAAATTGAAGTACAGGTCCTCAAGGGTCATAATCTCCGGATTACTGCCCGAGCCACGTGCCAATTGGCATAGGGATAAGAAAGTTAGGGAAGTAAACACGTGGCTAAGGGATTGGTGTGGGAAAGAGAGATTCCATTTCATGTGGCATTGGCATCAGTTTTGGAACCGGGGGGATCTGTACCGTTGGGGCGGTCTCCACCTGAACCGATCTGGAACCAGTGTTCTAGCGAAAAGAATAAATAGGGTCGTCAGTAGGACTTTAAACTTCTGAGTTGGGGGGAAGGGAAAGCGACAGGGTGTATGGAGTTAAATGGAAAGATAAGCAGCAGGATAGCATGTGAGGAGGTGGGTTTAAGCTCGAGGCAGACTAGGAATGCAGCAAAAAGGAAGGATAACTTAGGACATGTTATGATTTCCAATATCTCTAATAATGATAAGTAAGTTAGCATTAAGGCACTTTACCTAAATGCTCGTAGTATTCGTAACAAAGTAGATGAATTAATGGCACAAATCCTCTTGAATGGTTATGAGTGGTAGGCATCACAGAGACGTGGTTGCAGGGGGTTCAGGACTGGCAGTTAAACATCCAAGGATTTACAACTTATCGAAAAGACAGGGAGGTGGGCAGAGGGGGCGTGGTTGCCTTGTTAGTTAAGAATGAAATTAAATCAATAGCACTGAATGACATAAGGTCAGATGATGTGGAGTCTGTGTGGGTGGAGTTGAGGAACCACAAAGGCAAAAAAACCATAATGGGAGTTATGTACAGACCTCCTAACAGTGTTCAGAACCAGGGGTGCAAGATGCACTGGGAAATAGGGCATGTCAGAAAGGCAAGGTCACGGTGATCATGGGGGACTTCAATATGCAGGTGGACTGGGTGAATAATATTGCCGGTGGATCCAAAGAAAGGGAATTCATGGAATGCCTACAGGATGGCTTTTTGGAACAGCTTGTGATAGAGCCCACAAGGGAGCAGGCTATTCTGGACTTAGTGCTATGTAATGAGCCAGACTTTATAAAAGAGCTTAAAGTAAGGGAACACTTAGGAGGCAGCGATCATAATATGGTAGAGTTCAGTCTGCGGTTTGAAAGAGAGAAGGCAAAATCTGATGTAATGGTGTTACAGTTAAATAAAGGTAATTACAGGGGCATGAGAGAGGAACTGACGAAAATCGACTGGAAGCAGAGCCTAGCAGGGAAGACGGAGCAACAATGGCAGGAGTTTCTGGGTGTAATTGAGGACACAATACAGAGGTTCATCCCAAAGAAAAGAAAGATTATCCGGGGGAAGGTTAGACACTCATGGCTGACAAAGGAAGTCAAGAAATGTATCAAAGAAAAAGAGACAGCCTATATAGTGGCCAAGAGCACTGGGAAATCAGAAGATTGGGAAGGGTACAAGAACAAACAGAGGATAACAAAGAGAAATAAGGAAGGAGAGGATCAAATATGAAGGTAGGCTAGCCAGTAATATTAGAAATGATAGTAAAAGTTTCTTTCAATACATAAGAAACAAACGAGAGGCAGAAGTAGACATGGTGCTGCTCCAAATTGATGCTGGAAGGCTAGTGATGGGAGATAAGGAAATAGCTGAAGAACTTAATAAGTATTTTGCGTCAGTCTTCACAGTGGAAGACATGAGTAATATCCCAACAATTAAGGAGAGTCAGGGGGCAGAGTTGAGTATGGTAGGCATTACAAAAGAGAAAGTGCTAGAAAAGCTAAAAGGTCTAAAAATTGATAAATCTCCGGGCCCCGATGGGCTACATCCTAGAGTTCTGAGGGAGGTGGCTGAGGAAATAGCGGAGGCGTTGGTTGTGATCTTTCAAAAGTCACTGGAGTCAGGGGAAGTCCCAGATGATTGGAAAATCGCTGTTGTAACCCCCTTGTTTAAGAAAGGATCAAGACAAAAGATGGAAAATTGTAGGCCGATTAGCCTAACCTTTGGTTGTTAGTAAAATTCTAGAATCCATCGTTAAGGGTGAGATTTCTAAGTTCTTGGAAGTGCAGGGTCGGATTAGAACAAGTCAGCATGGATTTAGTAAGGGGAGGTCGTGTCTGACAAACCTGTTAGAATTCTTTGAGGAGGTAACAAGTAGGTTAGACCAGGGAAACCCAGTGGATGTTATCTATCTAGACTTCCAAAAGGCCTTTGATAAGGTGCCTCACGGGAGGCTGCTGAGTAAGGTGAGGGCCCATGGTGTTCGAGGTGAGTTACTGGCATGGATTGAGGATTAGCTGTCTGACAGAAGGCAGAGAGTTGGGATAAAAGGCTCTTTTTCGGAATGGCAACTGGTGACAAGTGGTGTCCCGCAGGGTTCAGTGTTGAGGCCGCAGCTGTTCACTTTATATATTAATGATTTGGATGAAGGGACTGGGGGCATTCTGGCGAAGTTTGCTGATGATACGAAGTTGGGTGGACAGGCAGGTAGTACGGAGGAGGTGGGGAGGCTGCAGAATGATTTAGACAGTTTAGGAGAGTGGTGCAGGAAATGGCTGATGAAATTCAACGTGAGCAAATGCGAGCTCTTGCACTTTGGAAAAAAGAATACAGGCATAGACTATTTTCTGAATGGTGAGAAAATTCATAAAGCCGAAGTACAAAGAGATCTGGGAGTGCTAGTACAGGATTCTGTAAAGGTTAACTTGCAGGTTGAGTCCGTGATTAAGAAAGCGAATGGAATGTTGTCATTTATCTCAAGGGTTGGAATATAAAAGCAGCGATGTGCTTCTGAGACTTTTTATAAAGCTCTAGTTAGGCCCCATTTAGAATACGGTGTCTAATTTTGGGCCCCACACCTCAGGAAGGACATACTGGCACTGGAGCGTGTCCAGCGGAGATTCACATGGATGATCCCTGGAATGGTAGCCCTAACATATGATGAACGGCTGAGGATCCTGGGATTGTATTCATTAGAGTTTAGAAGGTTGAGGGGAGATCTAATAGAAACTTACAAGATAATGCATGGCTTAGAAAGGGTGGATGCTGGGAAGTTGTTTCCGTTAGGCTGGGATACTAGGACCCGTGGGCACAGCCTTAGAATTAGAGGGGGTCAATTTAGAACGGAAATGAGGAGACATTTCTTCAGCCAGAGAGTGGTGGGCCTGTGGCATTCATTGCCACGGAGCGCAGTGGAGGCCGGGACGTTGAATGCCTTCAGGGCAGAGATTGATAAATTCTTGATCTCGCAAGGAATCAAGGGCGACGGGGAGAGTGCGGGTAAGTGGAGTTGAAATGCCCATCAGCCATGATTAAATGGCGGAGTGGACTCGATGGGCCGAATGGCCTTACTTCCACTCCTGTGTCTTATGGCCTTAATAACACAGGGACCAGTGGAGAGATGGTGAAATGGAGCTGGATGTTATCGGTCTATGCAGAATCTGTTATTTTTTGTTTTTGCAGAAAGCACTGCCAGAATGCAGTATGTAAATGATTAGGAGGAGATATTGAAATTCATTTGCCATAGTTTTACCCATTCATTTAATCTGTTTCCAGTTTTACATTTTGATTGCATTGCTTTTCGTGCCTCCTTTCTTTGTGTCATCATAAAATGTGGATATATGGGTTTCTATCCTGTTGTGTAAGCCATTAATAAAAATATTGAATATTTGAGACCCTTATACAGATTCTTGCAAGACACTACTGGTCATATCCTGTCAATTTCCCTACCTTCATATTGTTCCCTCTCTGCTAACTGGACCAAGAATTGAAAGCAAATTATATCGGCTTCAACTATAGTGAACACTCTCTTGAGACAAACCTGATCAAATAACCACTGAAAGTTCATATAAATAACATGCACAGAAATTCTCCTTTCCACCCTCTTGGTAACATATTGAAAAAAATTAATCAGGTTAGTCAAGCATGACTCTGCCTTGAGCATGGGACTAGCTAAATTGTTCTTTCATAGCTTGTGCTCAACTGGCCAAATGGCCATCTCCTGTTCTGTAACCATCCTATGTAGAATTTGTGTCACTGCCTTACCTGTGGAAAGTTAGATGTAACAAATATTGTTTGTTGTCTGATTCCTTGTATTAAATAACTGCCCATGTTAGTGATTTTATCACCTAACAGCAAAAGCTTATTAGAATAATTCTTTTGAGGGTAACAACTGGGAATAATGAAGTATGTGCCAACCTTTTTTATAAGTTGAGGAATGGGTCTTTTTGGTTTTCATGACAGTTGCTTTTAACTTGAAACCAAGTATTTCTGAGATTTTGTAGTTAATGACAATGCCAAATTTCTTGAAGTCTATATTGCAATATTATTAGATTGTTTAATCCCAGAAGAATTAATGCAGAGCATGTTTTCACTTTTTAAAATATCTCACAAAACCTTAAGTGAATTACAGTTTGAAGTATGGTGTATATTGTGTAGGCAAACAGTTGACCACAATCCCTATGCATACCATGGGGCCACTTGTTATGCTAGTCAGATTAGGTGTAAGTAAATACTAATGTATAATACTTTCCTTCTACACAAAAATAGTCTATGTAGGTCAGGATTTCTAACTGGAGTTTGTGATTCTGCTGGAAGCCTTTAGGGCCTTCAAGGACATGATATCTGCTAGGAATAGTGTCTAGAATTTTTTTTGTATTCTAAGTTCTTTTTTTGCCTTGAGAAATATGTTCATAGTTTTCCACCTGTATTTACGGATTTGCACATACTTTGCTGTTGTACACTGATTAAAGAAGGTTGTCTGTATTGATAACTGAAGTTGTATTTCTCTGATTTGGGAGAGAACATTGTTTCAATATTTGCAGGTTAGTCATTCAGGAAAGTTTTTCAACTGGTCTTCAGCTGTTAATTTTGAGTGATTTCTATTCTTCATGTTATTGATATGGCACAGATGCCATTTTGGAACGTGGTGGCACTAACATGAAGAGAGAAGGTTAGGACTATGTCACTGGAGTTTAGAATACGAGGCAGAATCCCATAAAACGTATTAACGTTCTAATAGAACTAGATAGGGTAATTGCAGAAAGAATGTTTCTGATAAACAAGGCGTTCAGAACCAGGGGTCACAGTTTAAGAATGTGGTAGGCAATTTAGAATGGATGTGAGGAGAAGATTCCTCATCGGAATAGTGAGCTTGTGGAATCCTCTGCTGTAGAAAGCAGTTGAGGCCAAAGCTTTGAATGTTTTCAGGGAGTTAGATGTAGTTTTTGGACATAAGGTATGGAGACAAAGGAGGAATTGGATACTGAGGCTGAATGATCAGCATGGTCATATTGAATGGCAAAACAGGCTCAAATGGTCTACTCGTACCCTTGTTCCTGCTCCTGTTACTATGTCCTTGCATTGTGTAATTGGTGGCATTCTACTTCGCTTTTTATTCAATCTTGTGGGTGGGGGTAAAGAACTAATCATGCTAATTTTATAATTTAGTACGTGCTGGAACCGTTACTGACTAATATAAAGAATGTTTGGTGCTGTGACCGAACCTAGCTTCGATCCACAGACCCAGAGATTTGAAAGAAATAAATGATTTCCGCATTTGTTTGGTGCTATTTAGGTTCCAATTGTTTGTCTTTTTTGGGTGGCCAGGGTAATATTAAATGTCCATTCCTGGTCATAATTGCTGTCTGTCAGCCCCTTCTCACGGTGGGTTTTGAAAAAAGTGTGCCCTCAGCAGAGGATGTAATTTTGAGGTTGGGGTGTCCAGGCCCACATGATTGATTAGTGTAATGACACTCAAACTAGGTTTGCATGTTGGTAATGGATTGTCTGGATAGTTACTACAATTGTCCAACAAAATAACAAATCCTTTTTAGAAAAAAGTGGAAAATTAGCCAAAATGTAGGGGGAAAATAAAACATTTGGATGTGTTCTGTTAAATGCCATAAATCTCCGTCCCATGGAAATTCACTTTAGTTCCTTTGCTTAAATACAGTAGCTATCCATCTTAATTTATTTTGAATGTGATTTCTATCATAGAAAGAAACATCATTTATAAAATGAAGATATCTTCTATGTGTATATATACCAACCTTTTCCTAGCTACTATCAGTTTCTGAAGAAGGATCACTGAACCTGAAACATTAACTCTGCTTTCAGGCCACAAATGCTGTCAGACCTGCCGAGTTTTCCCAGCAATTTCTTGATGTTGTTTTGGATTACTTCTTGCTGCCTCATCAGCTCTGACTACCTCTCCTCTGCTCTTCAATTCTTGCTTTTCACTTAAAGTATAAATAATTCATGATTTTAATTTTGAAGTATTATGATCCCAGTTGACAGTACTAATTGACGAGTCAGACCTCAGAATGAAATCTGGCTTGGTGGATCATTCAATTTTTGATTTTTCTTTAATGTGGTGGTCAGTCTTTGAAACACCAATCACAAGGCTGAAGAATTTAACAACCGAGCAAATGTTTATTACGCAAAAAGAAAAAAACCAAACCAAGGAATCTAAATGTAGAACACCATTTAAAGATCTTAAAACATGCAACAAAACAGAGTGTCATCTAGTTTCCTAAAGATTCAAATCCAAAGAAATTGCTGCTCTTTATAAATTCATTAAGTTTGACTTAACTGATTCTCCCCACTTCTTTCCTGTGAATTGTGATGTCGTCTTATGTGTCTGCTCTTAAAAATGAGAACTTCGACGTTCTTAGCTTCTGATGGCCTGCAGATGTGCTTTGATTGGTTCCTCTCCAAAATTCAAAACCAAGCCTGGAAGTATTCTGAGTTTTTGGTTTATTTTTTTTTAATTTAATCTTTTGAGTGGACCTTTTGCCCTCCTGTCCATATGTCAGTTCAAAAGGACTGAATCTTTTTGACTCATTAGGAGAATCCCTGTTGATAAACAGTAACAAGGGCATTCCTTTATCCCAAATCAGTAGGGCATTCTTGACCGTTAACTGTAATTATGGCCATCTTTCCAATGCACCTTCATATTGTTGGTGATAAGTAGAAAATGTAAATTTGTTTTATTCACAAATTAGTCATTGTTTCTTTGAATATTTTTGACATCCAGACGCATCGCGGTTCATTTTGTTTTTTGTTTGGATAATCCAACTCTCAAAAAAAATTGACTTTTCTTTCTCATATGTACTGGTCTCTTAGATAATGGCACGAATAAATAAAGAATAAGGTAATGCATACATGATACTTTGTTTTATTAGGCTTCGCTAATGCTTGGCTTTAGAGGGGATGTAAATAAACTTTTTTTAATCCAAGCGCGGTGAGAATCTGGAACTCCCTACCTGTAAGGGTGGTGGAGGCAGAAACCCTCCATATTTAAGTATTTAGCTGCACACTTGCAATGTCAAGGCAAAAGACAAGGAGCCAAGTACTGGAAAATGGGGTTAGAATTGTTAGGTAACAAGCATGGGGCTGGATGAACACAGCAGGTCAAGCAGCATCATAGGAGCAGGAAAACTTGACATTTCGGGCCTAGACCCTTCATCAGAAATGGGGAAGAGGGTTCTGAAATAAATAGGGAGAGAGGGGGAGGCGGATAGAGGATGGATAGAGGAGAGGATAGGTGGAGAGGAGAGGATAGGTAGAGAGGAGGCAGACAAGTCGAAGAGGCAGGGATGGAGCCAGTAAAGGTGAGTGTAGGTGGGGGGGATAGGGAGGAGATAGGTCAGTCCAGGGAGGACGGACAGGTCAAGGGGGCGGGATGATGTTAGTAGATAGGAGATGGGGGTGTGGCTTGAGGTGAGAGGGAAAACAGGTTAGGGAGGTGGAGATGAGCTGGGCTGGTTTTGGGATGCGGTTGGGGGAGGGGAGATTTTGAAGCTTGTGAAGTCCACATTGATACTATTGGGCTGCAGGTTCCCAGGCTGAATATGATTTGCTGTTCCTGCAGCCTTCGGGTGGCATCACTGTGGCATTGCAGGAGGCCCAGGATGGACATGTCATCTGAGGAATGGGAGGGGGACTTGAAAAGGTTCGCGACTGGGAGGTGCAGTTGTTTGTTGTGAACTGAGCGCAGGTGTTCTGCAAAGCGGTCCCCAAGCCTCCGCTTGGTTTCCCCGATGTAGAGGAAGCCACAACGGGTACAACGGATGCAGTATACCACATCGGCAGATGTGCAGGTGAACATCTGCCTGATGTGGAAAGTCTTCTTGGGGCCTGGGATTGGGGTGAGGGTGGAGGTGTGGGGGCAGGTGTAGCACTTCCTGCGGTTGCAGGGAAAAGTGCCGGGTGTTGTTAGGTGTTTGTTTTTGACTGGCACAGAGTTGATGGGCTGAAGGGTATTTTTCTGTGCTACAAATCTCTATAACTCTGCAGTTTCCATTTCTGCAACAATTTTTCCTAAAGACACCACTTCAGGAAGTCTTCTTGACTATGATTGTTAAAATATACTGACTTCCCACAACCCTGGTTTTAAGTAGAGGTTTTACACACACTACTAAGGACCCTGTTAAACAGTTCTTTGAAAGTTGTTATTGGGATTAAAGATGCAGGTATATTGGTTGTGATTGGCCCACTTGTCACCCTTGTGTAATCTTGGCCAACAAGAAAGTTTCAGTTTCGTTTGTGTTTTTCTGTTACCCAAGTGACCTCCTGTTGAAATTTCAAATTATAAGTTGAACAACAACTGAGTAACATTATATTTTGTGTGGTCTCTGTCACAAACTGTGCATGTTTTTCTCTAATTTCATTGTCCTTTCCAATTGCTGATTCAGTTTTCAACCCCTTCACTGTAAATTCCTTGTGGGTAGTGGTGCCAAGAGATTTTTGTTCCATCAGTACACATTTTTCTGACTTTATCAAATCATGCAGAGTTAGAAAGCCCCTCCATTTAAGGAGTAAATGTAAATTATTTGTATTTGGTGTTTTCTGCTTCGTTTTTTGTCATTAACATGTAGGAAAAGCGTTTTTCATTTTCAGCACCTTTGAAAAAAATGGTAGGTTACCAAAGTTTTAGATGTATGTCTTCATAACAACTTTTACCCTGCCAAAAAGTCTGTTAAAATGTTGTAAGATATCTTAGCAAATTTTAAGCATTTATTAACAGTTTCAATCTATCCTGAATGTTGCAGATTCTTCTGAACTGACACCTGTTTACATCATGCACCTGTGATTTTAAGCACTAGAGATGTAAATATACATTTTTATATAAGCTCCTGTTATGTAATCTTAATTTTTTTTTTTTTTTTTGTTCAAGTGAAAAGACCCCAATTTTTCCAGTCTTATCTTCATACCTGTAGCCCTTTGTTGATGCATAACAATGATCTTGACTTTCCCGTAAAGGGCACTATATCAAAATCTAATAAAGACCAAAAAAGAGAGCGTGATGAGATTGTAAAATATAGCATGATGAGATTGGAAAATATATCTGTTAGATTGAACAGATAGGTGGTGTTATTTTTATATTGCAGAAGTGCACTGCTCTGAAAAGTGAACATAGAAATACATAAGTTACTGTACAGAGATGAGCAAACAGTTACAGCGATACATACACCCTGTCTCTTATCCATTTTTCCATCTATTTACTTTTGAATAATGTGATTTCTAGTAGCCCTGGTTCCAGGCTCAGGAATGTCATGAAGCACCTGAATCCTCCTTTGGGAGGGGTATCAGCCAGAAGTTGTGTTCTCCATTGGGTCCAATGACATGGGTAGGAAGAGGGATGAGATTCTGAAAGCAGAATTCAGTGCGGTTAGGAAGGAAATTTTAAAAAGCAATACCTCGAGCAGGAGTAGACCAGTTGGATCTTAACAGGACTTGGACTAATTTCTTTGCAGGGGAATTGTTAATACTGTTGAGATTGGTTTAAACTAGCTTGTCTGGAATGGGAACCTGAGGGATAACTCCAATCGGAAGGGAGTTAATCTGGGAAGGAAGTAGAAAAGCTGCAAGGGAGAATAGAAAGCAGGAGAAACAAATGCTTGTGGCATTCATAACAAGATAAATGATCTGAAGGCACAAATAGTGGTAAATAGCAGTGATTATAATTATTACTACAGAAACAGGACTGTAAGGTGACTAGGACTGAGAACTGAATAGTGAAGCTATTCAAGATAACAAGGTGTAGAGCTGGATGAACACAGCAGGCCGAGCAGCATCATAGGAGCGGGAAGGCTGATGTTTCGGGCCTAGACCCTTCATCGTTTTTTCTGATGAAGTGTCTAGGCCTGAAACGTCAGCCTTCCTGCTGTGTTCATCCATCTCTACACCTTGTTATCTCGGATTCTCCAGCATCTGCAGTTCCTATTATCAGAGAAGCTATTCAAATGTTTAGGGAGGACAGATGAGTGAGAAGGTAAACAAGGTAGAGTTGTGCTGACAATACGAGATAGGATTAGTAAGGGAGCATCTCTAATTGGAAGAACAGCACTTGGGAATCTGTTTGGTGGAACTGTGAGAAACTGCACCAGGCAGCAGTCATTGATTGGAGTTATTTATAGACCACCAGATAGTAGTGGTAGTGTAGGGCATGATATTAAGCGGGAGATGAGAGATGTTTGTAGCATGTGTAACTCAGTTATTATGGATGACTTCAATCTGCAAGTAGACTGGGTAAACTAATTGAGTAAAAAAACTATGGAGGACCAGTTCTGGAGTGTTGGGGTTGGTTTACTAGAGCACCATTTTGAAGAGCTGACTAGATCAACTGTTTTGAATCTAGTATTATGTCACAGAAAGGGCTAATTAGTTATCTTGTTGTAAAAGAACCTTTAGAGATGAGTGAGCAAAATATGGTAGGACTTTACTTTGAAACAGTTCAATCTGAAGCAAGGATGTTAAATTTTAATGAGGGGAAATTATGAAAGAGTTGAGGTATTGTTGGCAGAGCTGGTTTGAGAAAATACATTAAAAGGCATAAACGTACGAAGGCAGTGGACTGTTTTTGGAGAATTATTATATGGCTTGCAGCAACTATACGTACCATCAAGGTGTAGAAACTGGAAAAGGGCCAGTCAACCATGGCTGACAAAGGAATTTGAAGATTGTATGAGATAAGAATTTCTTTCTAATAAAGTTGCCACAAATAATAGCAAATCTGAGTGGGAAATTTTTAAGAACATAGCAAAGGTGGACCGAGAAACTGATGAATGAAGTAAAAATAGAGTGCCACTACAATCTAATAAAAGAAACATAAAAATGACCTGTAAAAACTTTTAAACGTATGTAAGAAGGAAACATTTGGCTAAGATAAATGTGAATCCATTCAAAGTGGACTCAGGAGAATTTATAATTGAGGAATGGAGAAATGGCAGTGAAATGAACTGATTTTACTTTGTTTTCACTAAGCAAAATTTCCCAGAATGAAAGATGCGAGCGATTAGGGAGACTAAGGAGCAATGTTGCTGCCAACTTTTTTTTTTCATCTGCATCGACCTCCTGAGGTCCATGTGTGGCTGTGACTTCTGGAACTGGAAGTCAATGCTGTGAATGGTGTCAGCATGCCAATCGCTATACATGGGCCCTTGAAGTGGCTGTACAAGTCATTCAGCTCAGAGGGAATGTTGATGAGTTGAAAGAAATTAGTATTCATAAAGTTGTACTAGAAAATTTAATGGAACTGCAAGTTAGTAAGTCCCTAAGCCGCGATGGCCTAGATCCCAGAGCATTGAAGGAAATGGCTTAGAGACTGTTAATACATTGGTAATTATCTTTAAAAATTTCATAGATTCTGGAATGATTCCTGCATATTGGAACATAGCAAATGTCACCCATCTAGTTAAGAAAGGAACAAGAGAACAAACAAGTTAGTACAGACCTGTTAGCCTTGTAGCAGTAGCAGGGAGAAGCGAGAATCTAAGAAAAATATGTGATAATGCATTGTCAGCATGGATTTCTTGGAGTCTTTTGAGGACGTTATGAACAAAATTGATCAAGGAGAGTTGATTGTAGTTTATTTGGAATTTCAGAAGGCTTTGATAAGACCCTCTACTAAGAAGATAATTAACAAGATTAAAGTACTGGCATGGATTAAGGATTGGCTAAGAGAAGGAATAAATGGGTGATTCTCACATTGGCAGACTGCAACTAGTGGGGTACTGCCACCAGCTCTTCACGATATATATATAAACAATTTGGAGGTGGGGACCAAATGTGTTACTGCCAAACTCGCAGATGATACAAAGCTGCGCAGGAATGTGTTGGGAAGATACAAACTGTTTTCAGGAGGATTTAGACAGTGTTAGTGATTGGACAGGAAAATAGTAGATGGAATATAACATTGAAAAATCTGATGGCAAGAAGGACAAAGGTTGGAAAGTGTAGATGTGGAAAGGGTGTCCTTGCCAATGAGTCACTGAAGGCTAAATGTAGCTGCAGCAAGCTACTGGGAAGGCTAATGGAATGCTAGCCTTTATTACAAGAGGATTTGAATACAAGAGAAGTTAAATTTTTATTTGCTTCAGTTGTTTAGGATCTTGGCTAGACTGCAGTTTTAGTCTCCTTTATCTCAGGAAAATATATTATTGCCCTAGAGGGAGCACAGTGAAGGTTCATGAGTTCCTGGGATGGCAGGATTGCCCAACAAAGAGAACCTGGGCTTGTATTCTGTAGTGTTTTGAAGAATGAGAGGTGATCTCATTGAAATTTACAAAACGCTCCAAAGGGATAGATGGAGTAGATGCAGGTAAGTTGTTCCCCCTGATTTGAGGCATCTAGAACCAAGGGATAACAGTGTGGAGCTGGAGGAGCACATAAGGCCAGGCAGAATCGGGGGACCAGGAAAGTTGATGTTTAGGGTCAGGACCCTCCTTCAGAAATGGGGGAGGGGGGAGGAGGAAGGGAATTCCAAAATAGAGAGTGGAAGGGTGGGGCTGGGGAAGGTAGGTGGGATGGTGATAGGTGAGTGCAGGTAGGCAGTGGTGGGGATTGGTCAGTGAGGTGGGAGGAGTGTATAGGTGGGAGAGAAGATGGACAGGTTCTGTCAGGACAAGGAGGCGGGGATGAGAGGATTTTCTGAAGGATCCCGACCCAAAATGTCAACTTGCCTGCTCCTGTGATGCTGCCTGGCCTGGGCTTCTCCAGCTCCACACTGTTATCTCTGACTCCAGCATCGGCAATTCTTACTATCTCTGATTAAATTGCATCCCTTGGTTTTAACTCAATAATGAGGGGGATGCCATTAGATAAACCCCTGATGCTGTTCAGGAGAGAATTCCAGGACTTTTGTCCCATCAACACAGTACAGCAATACATTTCCAGGTCAGGCTTGGAGGGGACTTTGCTGTGTGTGTGTGTGTGTGTGTGTGTGTGTGTGTGTACACGCATATAAGTGGTAGTGGGTTTGGAAGCTGCTGTCTGGGGATCTTTGAATTCCTGCAATGCATTTTATAGTAGCAGCACTATACATCGATGGTCAGTTGAGTGACTGTTTTTCAGTGTGGTGCCAGTCGCAGGCTGCTTTATCCTGGATGGTGCCAAATTTCTTGTTATTAGAGCTGCATTCATCCAAGCAAGTGGACAGTATTCCATCACGATCCTGACCTTGTGTCTTGTAGATGTTAAACCGGCTCTGGGGAGTCTTGAAGTGAGTTTCTTGCTGCCTTGTTCCTTTCTGAGATGTAATCATTATTTTCTCCAAAGTCACTTTTTATTCCCCTTTGAAAAAAGTCCAGGTTGGTTGATTTCAGTAATAAGTTAAAGACATTGTCATTTTTTTTAAATCGTAGAATTCCTACAGTGCGGAATCAGGACACTTGGTCCATTAAGTCTGTGCCAACCTTCTAAAAAGCATCCCACACAGACCCACCCCCTATCCTATCCCTGTAACCCTGTATTTCTCATGGCTGACCCACTTAGCCTGCACATCCCTGGACTCTATGGGCAAGTAGGAAATTTTGGAACCAGTTCGCTTTCTGCTGAAGCTAAAACTGTTGACAGATTTTGTTCAGATCATCGTGTTTAAACAATTAGACCTTGTATTTTACTGCAGTCTTTGATAAAATAAACTGGCTACTGTAGTGATTGTGACGAGTTAGCCAGCCATATAGCCTCGTGCTCCCACGAGGAGCTTGAACAGTTCATCCACTTCACTAACACCTTCCACCCCAACCTTAAGTTCACCTGGACCATCTCCGATAGCCCTCTCTCCTTCCTGGACCTCTGTTTCCATTCCCAGACATCTACCTGGAAACCGATATCCATTTCAAGCCTACTGACTCCCACAGCTACTTAGAATATACCTCCTCTCACCCTCCTTCCTGCAAAAATGCCCTCCCCATTCCCAATTCCTTCGCCTCCGCTGCATCTGCTCCCGAGATGAGGCATTCCACTCCCAGACATCCCAGATGTCCTCGTTTTTCAAGGACTGCAATTTCCCCTCCACAGTAGTCAAAAACTCCCTCGACTGTGTCTCTCGCATTTCCCGCAACTCATCCCTCACACCCCCTCCCCGCAATAACAACCAAAACAGAATCCCCCTTGTCCTCACGTACCACCCCACCAACCTCTGGATCCAACGCATCATCCTCTGGCACTTCCGCCACCTGCAATCTGACCCCACCACCAAAGACATTTTTCCCTCCCCACCCTTATCTGCTTTCTGGAGGGACCACTCTTTCTGTGACTCCCTTGTCCAGTCCACACTCCCCACCACCCACGGCACTTTTTCCTGCAACCGCAGGAAGTGTTACACCCACCCCTACACCTCCCCTCTCACTTTCACCCCCACCCCAGGCCCCAAGAAGACCTTCCACATCAAACAGATGTTCACTTGCACATCTGCTATTGTGGTATACTGTATCCGCTGTTCCCGATGTGGCCTCTACACGGGCAAACCAAGTGGAGGCTTGGAGACCGCTTTGTAGAACACCTACGCTCGGTTCATGACAAACGACTACACCTCCCAGTCACAAACCACTTCAACTCCCCCTCCCACTCCTTGGACAACACGTCCATCCTGGGCCGCCTCCAGTGCCACAACGCTGCCACCCGAAGGTTGCAGGAACAGCGCCTCCTATTTTGCTTGGGAACCCTGCAGCCCAATGGTATCAATGTGGACTTCACAAGCTTCAAAATCTCCCCACCCCTGACTGCATCCCAAAACCAGCCCAGCTCGTCCCCGCCTCCCTAACATGTCTGTCCTTTCTCCCACCTATCCACTCGTCCCACCTCAACACCCACCTCCTACCTACCAGCCTAATCCCCGCCTCCTGGACCTGTCTGTCTTCCCTGGACTGACCAACCCCCACCTACACTCACCTTTACTGGCTCCATCCTTGCCTCCTTGACCTGTCTGTCTCCTCTCCACCTATCTGCTCCTTTCTCCATCTCCCTCTCTCTCGCTCTCTCTCGCTCTCTCGCTCTCTCTCTCTCTCTCTCTCGCGCTCTCTCTCGCTCTCTCTATTTCAGAATCCCAATCCCCTTCCCCTCCCCCATTTCTGAAGAAGGGTCCAGACCTGAAATGTCAGCTTTCCTGCTCCTCTGCTGCTTGGCCTGCTGTGTTCATCCAGCTCTATGCCTTATAGAATGAGTTCCTTGATTGGGGCTTTTGATATGTGGCTGACTTAAAAGGATGAATGTCAGGGATATTGAGCCAGGAATCCTGACTCAGTGAGAGGCAGTGTTCTTGTCAAATGCTATGCATTTGTCAATAAAAGGTGACGGGATGCCAACCTCTGAAGAGTTATTTCAGTGTCAACGAGTGTAAAGGACAATCCTGAGGAAACATGTTTGTATCAGTCATTTTGTTTACCCCCCTGGTTTGTGACTGGGTTGCAGCAACTAGTGGAAGCCTGTAATTTCGTTTAACCCTAAAACCCTTGCTGATATCTTCATGTCTTATGGCCAGGCTTGGATGCAGACACAGCCACGTTAGTGCGACAGAGTCAACAAGAACAAAAGTTACCATCAGCAGATTCCCCAAATCCATTTGAATGGCTGGGTGAATCTTGGACTCGGTTGTGTGTCGACCCTGCTGGTCCTTTCATGGGTTAAATGTTCTTAGTTCTTGTAAACCCCCACTCAAAATGGTTGGACGTGCATAGAGTTTATTCATCAAAACACTGGAGGATGATAGAAAAAAAAAAGCGCAAATCTTTTCTGACACACGAGTCCTGTCGGTATTGGTCACAGATGACAGGCCATCATTTACCAGCAGAGACTTTAGTTATTTCTTGGTCAAATGGAATTCAGCATGTTAGGATATTATCTTACCACCTGTCATCCAATGGCCTGACAGAAAGAGCAGTCCAATCTTTGAAGGCTGGGCTGAAGAAACTGCCTACAGCCTACAGCCTCACTGGATATGAGGCTGTCATAGTTCTTGTTTGATTTATAGGACCATCCCACATGCAACTACAGTGATAGCTCCAGCCAAGTTGGTAATGGGTAGAAGGTTCCTTGCCATGCTAAGTCTTCCTGGACCTGGATGCAGAAGGCTGAAACAGCATCAGGAACTCTACTGCCGGACCCAATATCCCACCAAGCGAGAGAGACGGTTTGATACAGGGACAAAATTCGGCGCAAGATTCAGGGCAGTGGTGCCACTTGGGTAAGAGGCATGACCAACGCAAGATCAGAACTAGTGACTTATAAAGTTCAGGTAGCTGTGACTGTCCTGAAGAAGCATGTGGATAATTCAAAAACAGCAAATTCGCAGACTATGGGAGCAAACCGCTCCCTGCCCCTCAGAGCCTTCAGAAATTCTTAGGAGCCCTTTGATTCACCCTCTTCATCAAACATTGTAGAGTCCTTTTAAATCTGGAGATGGACATGATGGAAGTAGCTACCTCGATACTTATACCTCTGCAACAAAGAAATGAAAGTCTACACATGCCTTCTTTGTCAGATTCCAAGTTGGAGGAACCTGACCCGGTGTTGAAATTCCCCAAGGAGGCTGTCAGTGAATCGGAGTGCACTGTGTCTGTGGACTAGGAAGGATGCAGTGATTATAACAAGGTCAGCCAGCTGGACCTCCTAGAATGAGTTCCCTGACTGAACCCGTTTAACAACCCCAATCAAGGAGATCCAGCTGACATACAAGGGTGAATGTCCAGTATATTGAGCACTCAATGAGAGTCAGTGCTATGGTTAAAGGTTATGCATTTGTAAATAAAGGGTGATTGATGGGATGCTGGCTTCTGAGGAGTTATTTTAGCTACATGCGTCTCCAACATATTTTATTTCTGTCTTGACATTTAAGTAATCTCAATTTGTAGGATGTGTATAGTTTCTAAAAAGAAATAAGCTGCAGTCAGCAGGCATTTGTCCAAATTGTTTGAGGGGCAATGTTTTTTAAGGCATCAGGAAAATTTTCTGCTCAATTTTAGTGGTGGCTGGGATGATCTTGTTGGCCTGAATAAGCACTGGAATTTTGTTTCGATGTCACAGCCGAAAGAAAGCTCGGCCAATAATATCACATGCTGTCAGTACTGAAATAATCATATAACATTTTGATCAAGTTATCTCTAACTAACCCAAACACCTCATCTAACTCTACATTAGCATGCTTTCCTTCATTGCTCAGTCCTCCGAGTATAGGAGTCAGGAAGTCATGTTGATGTTGTACAGGACATTGTTGAGGCCGCTTCTGGAGTATTGTGTCCAGTTCTGGTCACCTGTTATAGGCTGGATATTACGAAGCTAGGGAAGATTCAGAAGAGATTTACTAGGATGTTGCCAGGTATGAAAGGTTTGAGTTATAAAGAAAGGTTCAATAGGCTGGGACTCTTCACTGGAGCATAGGAGGTTGAGGGGTGACCTTTTTATAGAGGTTTATAAAATCATAGGGGATATAGATAGGATTTATGGTGGATGTCTTTTCCCTAGGATGGGGGATTTCAAGACTAGGAGGCCTACGTTTAAGGTGAGAAGAGAGAGATTTTATAAAAGACATGAGAGCCAAATTTTTTTTACACAGAAGGTGGTCTGCATGTGGAATGAACGTCCTGAGGAAGTGGTGGATGCAGGTACAGTTACGTTTAAGAAGACACTTGGATAAGTACATGAATAGGAAAGGTTTGGAGGGATATGGGCCAGAAACAGGCAGGTGGGGCTAGTTTAGTTTGGGGTTATGTTTGGCATGTACTTGTTGGACTGAAGGGGCTGTTTCTGTGCTGTATGACTGTATGACTTCAACTTTAAGTGTTCAAGTGGGGCTGAATTCTGTGATGCGCTGAGTCGAGAGGTGACAGTTTGACAATCAAAGCGATCAGTTTCTTGGCTGGGCAAATCTATTTGAAATTTGAACAGTTTGGTGGAGAGCTCCTATTTCTTCCTCCCCTTTCTGAAATTTTTCAACATTTTCACGATACTACATTTTTTTTTAAAGCGTGCTTCTGTGCCCATTGCTCAAGGCAGGAGACTTCAACTCCAAATGAGACCTTTGTCTGCTCAGATGACCCTATATGATAGGAAGTTTCTGATTGTGTTTAGTGCTGACTAGCGCTTTTCGAAAAAGAACATGCACCTAGGACAGGTAGTCTATACAATGTATTTTGCAGGATTTGTCCACATTGCGTCTTATTGATTTGTTAGTGATTAAGATGCTTGTTACACGTTGTGTTATCAAGTTCTTTTTTGGACCAATGGACCAATAAGGGGATGTGATGGCTTAATGGTATTATTGTGAGACTATTAGTCCAACGACCCTGGTGATGTTCAAGGACCTAGGTTCAAATCCTGCCTTGGCAGAGAGTGGAATTTGGATTCAATAAATTAGGAGTCCAACAGTGTCCATGAAATTATTGTTGATTGTCAGAAAAACACATCTGGTTCAGTAATGCCCTTTAGCGAAGGGAACTGCCATCCTTCCTCGTCTGGTCACATGTGACTCCAACCCACAGCAATATGGTTAACACTTGGGGATGGATAGTAACTGCTGTGATGCCCACATCCTATGAATAAATTTAAAAACGCTTCAGTAGGTTTTGTACTTAGGGCTTCTTTATACACGAATTCAATTCAATGACGATATGTGAACAAAAGTATTTTTTTTTTGTTGTTTAGCTCAATGTTAAATATTAGTTAACGGGAGGTGCTGCAGACCAGTATCCAGTTTATAAGGGCAAAGGATTCCAGTTCATCGTTGTCCCATGCAGGCAACTGTTTCATATCTTTTAATGCAAAATAAACCTTTAACTGCTGCAGACATATCTTCCTGTGCGTTAATAAACTGAAGCACTAAGATTTCTGTTGCACTGCTTCAACGTAATTGCTGGAGAAGTGGGCACTTGTTTGAATGTACTGAAAGCCTGCTTTAAATGCAGACCGTGTAATACTCCAGTGTGCAAATCAACAAAAGGATTAAAGACTCTTGAACTGTTAAAATTATTCTTCAAACTGTAATTAACTTCACATTTGAACTGTACTTTCTTGTAAATATTTAATGGCTCAAGCTGTTGAATTGAAATAACCTATTCCACGCAATGAACTCTACCATTGATTCTTCTGTTGAATCTGATGTTTTAATCATGCATTCTGTATCCAGTTGACAAAGACATGCCCTAGACGTTTTCATATTTACCCATTTATACTTAAGGATATTTTTCATGAAAATATCACATTCTCCTGTGCCATGTATGATGCATGTGCCTTTATTACTCCTGTAAATGTGGAGTTAAAAAAAGTGACATTTTGCTTTCAAAAAAATCAAAAGTAACTTGCTGGACTGAAGTACACTGTCTTATTCAGTGTGTAATTTCAATAACAACAACAGGGTGAAGCATGTAATGACCGTTCTGTCAGTCAAGTTAACTCAAAATCTGACTCTTAGATGAGTTACTTCCTTGAAATTTATTCAGTAAGTTAATATATTTCAATACAAAGACTGATGAATACTTCTGATGTATTTATTATATGTCATAGAATAATAGAAAACCATATAAAGACTGTTATCACGAGCAATCTGTTGTCCCGTTTGTTGCTTTGTATTATTAGGTTAAGCTTAGTAGCCCTGTGTAGACAGTCATATTTATATTGTGTGAATGTATCTGAACAGCCTTATTTCCGATTTAGTTCTGTAGGGAAATGAGCCAACAGTACTTTCAATAATTCTGCTACTGAGAAAGTTATACTTATCATATGGTATACCAAGAATATTCTATGGAAGGTGAGTTTGTTTCATTTCTTTTCCCCAAATGAAGTGAATGATTTCTCTAATTACTAGTACTGTCACATCCATAATGATTCTGAAGAACATTATGGTATTTATTAGGAACTGCTCAACTGAAAATGCTGAAATATAATGGTACAGTGGCAAAAAGACTGGAAAAATGTATTTTAAACACCAGCTTGCTATTTGCAAATCAGAGGGCATAGGACAAGGCATTATGGTAAGGATTTGCTAATCAATATTAATATTCTGCATTTTGAGTCGTTTAACTTGACTGCTAAAATGATGCCTTGTCTCTGCCTTAGTGTGAAACAATTCCTGGGGTTTTTCAGCACTTTTGCAGTGAACCACCGATTATTTAAATGCTGTGAAATTTCTATGTGGGAATCCTTCTGACAATTCTTATATTGTAAAAGAATCTCAGGAGCTGCTGAACTTTCTTGCTTATTGTTATAACCATATAGAAGGGAGCTTCGTTTCTGAGAATGATACAAGTCTAATTTTTGTTTGTCTAAAGGATTTATTTCAAACCTGTGAGAACAGCTTTGAACATTGTGGAGTTTGCATAGTAACTTTTTGTTGCTGTTGAATTTTGAGGCTGTGGAAAGATGATGACCAATTTTATTGGAAGTAACACTAATGAAGGTACAGTGCTATTCAGTTTTAAGTAAACATCTTGGAGTCAGTCCTGGACATAGCAATGTTTCTCCCAGTGCTCGTTGAGTAATGGCTATTGAACAAACAAAGGAATTTTATGTCTAAGTATTTGGTTAAAATGTGCACGTTTACACTTTATTAAAAAGGGCATCTGCATAGTTTTGATGTTTCTTTTAAGTTGGGGTTTCATTTTAGTCAGAAGCTGTTGTGCATTGAATTTAGTGACTGATTTCAGGAGTGTTTTTTTTTGGTATAATCTTCATCCGTACGTTGCTCGTAAGTAAGTAATTAGATGAGTGTATGATCTTATGAAAAGCTGCAATATATGAATTGGTATGACTCCTTTGTACTTGGAGTACTATAGAAGACTTCAATTTCTTTGCCCAATGAGTGCCCTAGAGCAAAGATTCACTAGATTGATTCCTCGTATGAAGGGTTTGCCCTATGAGGTGGGAATGAATAAATTTGGCCCAACTCCCTTGAAGTTTAGTCAATGAGGGGCTGTCATTATGGAAATGTAGAAAATGCTTTTCTTTTTCATTCACCTTGTGGGACGTGGGAGTCATTGTCTGGCCAGCACTTATTGTCCATCCCTAGTTGCTGTTGAGGTAGTGATAGTGAGCTGCCTTCTTGAAATGCTGCAGGTAACGTACTGTAGGTTGACCCACAGTTCTCTTAGGGAAGGAATTCCAGGATTTTGACCTAGCAACAGTGAAGGAATGGTGTTTTATATTTCCAAGCCAGACTGGTGAGTGGCTTGGAAGGGAGTTTGCAGGTAGTGGTGTTCCTATGTATCTGCTGCCCTTGTCTTTCAAAGTGAAAGTGATCTTGGGTTTGGAAGGTATTGTCTAAGGAGCCTTAAGGGTCTTGATGAGGTGCAGTAGATACTGGAAGTTTTTTTTTGTCTTTTACGGATATTCAGAACAACAGCTATAAGCCTCAGAATTAGGGCCTGGCCATTTAGGACTGAGATGAAATATTCACTCAGGAGGATAGTGGATGTTCGGTCAGTAGATATATTCCAGTCGGAAGTTGGTAATTTTTTTTTTTGAATATGAAGGGAATCAGATTATGGGCATAGTGTAGGCAGCCAGAAGAGCATCCAGCATTTTATTGAATGGCTAAGACGACTTGAAGGGCTGAATGGTACCCTACTCTTCCATCGTAATGACTCAAGCTATAGAGACTCGATGTCCTTTTTTTAAAGTTTTTTAATCACAACAATGTGTATATGTGTAAGGTGGTTAGACCTTAGTGGTTTCCAAGAGGGAGCAATCTATTTGTCAATGCTGTGGATGCTATAGTCACTATCTATTTCTTCCATCATTTGGTGTCAGAGCTTTTAACAAGATGGAAAGAGGCCCGTCAGCCCACTGTGTCAATGCCAGTCATCAAACATCAACCTATTCTAATCCCACTTTCCAGCAATTAGCCCATGGCATTGTATGCGACTGGCTGTTTCAGGTGTTCGTCTAATTTAGATTTTAACTCTTGAGGTTTCCTGCCTGTGCCATCTTTTTTAAGGCAGTGAGATCCAGATACCCACAACTCTCTGTATGAGAAAGCAATTCTTCAAACCCCTCAATCTCCTGCTTTACTTAAAGCCGTGCCCCCTTGTTATTGACCTCTCTCTACGAAGGGGAATTGTTTCTCCCTATCTCACCTGTCCCTGTTGCTCAGGACTTTGTACACCTCAATCCTATCTCCCCTCAGCCTCTGGTGCTGTAAGGAAAACAACCCCAGCCTTATTTCTCTTAGATGAATTGGTCCAGTGCAGGCAACATCTTAGTGAATCTCTTCTGCACCCTCTCTGCTGCAATCACATCCTTCTTTATAGTGTGGCGACCAGAACTTAACACTTTTTTTTTTTACTCCAGTTGTGGCCTAACTAACGTTCTATAGAGCTCTGCCATAACCTCCTTGCTGTTGTTTTTATTAGTCAAGGCAATGAATACAAGTGACCCATATGTCGTCTTAACTACTTCTCTACCTGTACTGCCTTCAAGGATCTATGGACATGCACATCAAGTTTCTTCTGATCCATTATAGAGTGCTACCGTTCAACGGGTACTCCCTTGCCTTGTTAGCCCTACCAAAATGTATCACCTCACAATTTTTAAGATTAAATTCTATTGGCCAGTATTCAGCACATCTGTATCATCCTGTGGTCTAAGGCTTTCCTCCTTGCTTTTTAACACACCACCAGTTTTTTTTTTTTTTTGTCATCTACAAACTTACTGATCATGCCTCCTACATTCATGCCTAGATCATTAATGTACACAACCAGCATCAAGGGACATAGCACTGAACCCTGTTGTACACCACTGGACAGGCTTCCAGTCACACAAACAAGCATGCTTTCAAGATCTTCCTGTCAACCAGCTAATTTTGGATCATGTTTGCCAAATTGCCTTCAATC